>CM064499.1:13612338-13952338 GCA_032716605.1 Paralithodes platypus | reverse complement strand
ACACACACACATATCAATCACCACTCATACATACTGTTATGCCATCAAATAATGATTGCAGTAATTCTGTCCTATTGTTGAAAAAATCAATGCCACATGCTCAATCAACAAGGGCATATCAACCACCCTTTCCCCCTCTTGGCATGCACCCTACTTTCATGAAGCGTGTTGCCACAGGACTCCAGCCAAGACATCATGATTACTTACCATAATCTCCTATTTAGTAAGGATAGCCATTTCTGTGTTTAAAACCCTAACAAAAACACAAGGCAAGTAGGATCTCCATGGAGTTGCGTGTTGCACCATCAATACTGCGTCTTGTAAGGTACCAGACAAGATTTGCAGATTTAAAGAATCTGCGGGGCAATATCTTCATTACGAAACAACAATGCTGCTTGTCTCACCAGCCCACCGCATTACTAAGCAGAAACCCTGTCACAGATTTAACTCTGCGGTCACACCAGAATACTTTTGACTTCCAGGCACGATGACGCTGACTTATCTGCTACGCCATTAGCGATCCAGAGCTGCTCGAGTGACTTTGTGTCGTTACCTGCTCCTGGCCTTAATGACCAGCCCCTAGTGACTGGACTTGTTTACACCTTAGGGTGGTGACGAGTGTTCCCTCAAGTGTTTTAGCTCAGTGTTGAACCAAGTATATTGTGTGTTTAGCTCTTGTTCTTAGTTAAGTTTGAGATCAGTTTCATGGCAGGTATGGATAACGAATCTCTGACTGACCTTCACCAGCTCCTCCTACAGGTAAAGGAGGAGATAAATGAAGCAAGGAAGGAGATTTGGGATCTGAACGAGGATAACGTAAATATTCAGAGGGAAGTGAAATTGCTTAAGGATGAAAGTTTAGCCTTGAGATTTAACTTAAAAGAAATTTGCGAGTCAAGTATGGGGAACCGGGAAAATTGTGATGTAAAGCTGTTATATACAAGGCAGGTGGTTGACAGCCCTATCCCCTCCAGGGGAGGTGTGGTGGAGTAGTCTTACCACTGGAATGGTAATCCAATGGACCCCGGTTCGAATCCCGATTTGTCAATGGGAAGATATTATTGGGACAGAGTTTTGGCTGCCTAGTATCAGTGCATTACCACAAAGCCCACCGAAATGCAAAAAAAATACCCTCATTGTTCCCTAATTAAATTGCACTGTATGAATATTCCCATATTCAAAATATGCTACAGGGGGGCAATGCCTAGTGAGTTAAATGCTCAATAGGTGGTGTTCTGAGAGTGAGGATCCGAGTCAAGGGGGTGAGACGGCGAAGCAGCTTCGGAGATGGGGCTGCTTCGAGTCATGAATGGGTGCTTCTCGTGCCTCACTCCCTGGACTGGAACAAGAGCTCACGGGCTTCACCGTGTTCAGCGGTAGAATGTACAGGCTCTCAGCCTATGCCCGAGAGGGAGTAGTTTGAATATAGAAAAAAAAGGAGGGAAAGTCACTCTAAAATCAGTTAATTATGTAGGTGTGAGAGTAACCAATACATTCTTTCCCTTGCAAAATGAATGTTGGGTTAGTAATAGTCAGGAAGAAGGAGGGCTTGGAGTGGCGCCCGTCCTACTGTGAATCAGGGAGTACCTGCCGACGCTACTACCCTTCTAGTACCAGCTTCTGCTGCCACTCCAGGAGTTCCTGTCGACGTTACTACCCCTGTAGTACCAGCTTCTGCTGCCACTCCAGTTCTGCTGATGCTACTACCCCAGTAGTACCAGCCTCTACTACCACTCCAGGAGTTCCTGTCGATGTTACTACCCCTGTAGTACCAGCCTCTACTACCACTCCAGGAGTTCCTGTCGACGTTACTACCCCTGTAGTACCAGCCTCTACTGCCACTCCAGGAGTTCCTGTCGACATTACTACCCCTGTAGTACCAGCCTCTACTGCCACTCCAGGAGTTCCTGTCGACGTTACTACCCCTGTAGTACCAGCCTCTACTGCCACTCCAGTAGTTCCTTTCGACGTTACTACCCCTGTAGTACCAGCCTCTACTACCACTCCAGGAGTTCCTGTCGACGTTACTACCCCTGTAGTACCAGCCTCTACTGCCACTCCAGGAGTTCCTGTCGACATTACTACCCCTGTAGTACCAGCCTCTACTGCCACTCCAGGAGTTCCTGTCGACGTTACTACCCCTGTAGTACCAGCCTCTACTGCCACTCCAGGAGTTCCTTTCGACGTTACTACCCCTGTAGTACCAGCCTCTACTACCACTCCAGGAGTTCCTGTCGACGTTACTACCCCTGTAGTACCAGCCTCTACTACCACTCCAGGAGTTCTGCTGATGCTACTACCCCAGTAGTACCAGCCTCTGCTGCCACTTCAGGAGTTCTTGCTGTTTCCGCTCAAGGGGTTTCTGCCGCTGCTACCACCAGATCATTGATAAGGAAAGGTAAGTCTGTTTTCATTGTTGGCGATTCCGTGGTCAGAAACCTAGGTAGGGATACCTGTACTGACCTTAGGACAAATATTTGTCTGTCTGGTACCAGGGTTGGGAGAGTAATAGAAAAAAATAGACAACATCATTGATGACAGTGGAGAAAGCCCCATTATCTGTCTCTGTATAGGGAGCAATGATATTTGGAGAGGTAGAACCGAGTAGCTGCTTACTCAATACTGGGAGGTGTTAAAGAAAGTTAGGAGGAAGGGAGGTATTCCTGTTGAACACAGCATCTTGCCAAGAAGAGGGGTAAAGGAGTGATCGTCCAGGCCTATTGGTATAAATTGCTGACTGGACAAAAATATTGCAATGAAATGCAATTCCATTCCTTGTTGCTGGGTTTCGTTGATGAACTTGATGAAGCCTGTGTGGGTAAATACATGCAGTACATACATAGATTAAAGACTGATCTACACGTGTGTAGATCAGTCTTTTTGTTCATCTTATAGCGGCGTTCCAGGCAACTTGGTCTTTGGCATGCCTCTTAGTCAGTCCTTTGGTTGCGAGATTAGTTTGTACTACCTGATCCCACGTCTTTCTGGTCTATCTCTAATTGTGACTCCCTCCACGTTCATAACCTCGCTTATCTTAACTCAATTATTCTCATCCAGCCTTTCCACATGTTCATACCAACTAAGCCTGCTCCTATGCATCTCCTCACTAATCCTCTCAATGCCAAAGTGCCCTCTGAATTCCACACTGGTGGTTCTGTCTCTGATAGCAGACCCACTTATCCATCTCACCATCCTCCATCACACTTCTAACATTTTTAGTCGTAGGGAGAGCCCTTTCATGGTTAGTGATATGACCATCTCTGAAAATGTTCCATCCACTTCTGACTCTCGTGACTGAGCAGGCCTCAGCCCCATCCATCAGCAGCAATCATGTCACCCAAGTAACAGAAACTATTGACACATTCCAGGTGCACATTCCCGAACTCGACCCTACCAGGTGGATTCAGTACTGCCAAGACACCCCTACATATGGCACATTCAAAGTTAACGGCCCATGACAAGGGACCCCTCAAACCACTACACCTCTTATGCACCCATCCCTGGCATGTGTAACACTGGATTGAATTACGTTCAACCCCATTTTTTACATACATACAGGGCAAGGGAAACTACTGTCCTATACAGTAGTTCTACGTTCATTGCCTTTAATCATGACTTTTGCCTTGCCTACGTTCTGTCTCAATCCCTTAACTGCCATTTCCTCCCGCCACCTTAGAAACATCGTCTCAGCTTCAGCCACACTGTTAGCTATCAGCACCGGCTGAAGATGACACAATGTTGCTAAGGTGGCTGGAGGGAATGACAGATAAGGGTCCAGATAGAGAAAAAATAATGGTACATCAGGTAGGACTGTACTAGAATCCCAGTCACGGTTTTAATAATGATGACAATATTGCTAGTAGTGAAATCGAAGGTAGTAATATTAATAGTAAAATAGAAGATGTGTCTCTATCAGATAGTCTCGACTTTAGGAGAAATAGTGCTGGTAATCATTGTAGTTGTACAGATATTTTGAGCCCTAGCAAAACCATAAGTAAGAAACTTAAGATATATTACACAAATAACCATAGTTTACAAAATAAATTAGATGAACTAAATGCAATCATATGCACTGAAAATATTGGTATTATTATGATCACAGAAACTTGGATGAACATAATAACACGAGATGTTATGGCAGAGTATCAAATTGATGGTGTTACTATGTACAATATAATTGCAAAGGAAGAAAGGGTGGTGGAATGGCATGTTTTGACTCAAATTCGGTAAATTCTTATATTAGGTCAAGTATTAAATTGGAGAAGAAAAGTGAGAATGTATAGTTAGAGATAAATGAAAACCGTGATAGTATTGCAATTGGTCTTGTATACAGATTGTCAAATTTAAGATAATTTGGGATGAGATTATCGGAGCCTGTCAATGTAATAAGGACTATTTCTCAACTCGACATGTAACTGAGCCTACCAGAAGTAAAAATATACCTTAGTTTTCAGCAACGAAGAAAATTACCTTAGTAATATAGTCGGAGGAAGCTTAAACACCAAAATTAGAGTCAATCTAGAATGGAAAAAGAAATTAACTCTGAACTCGACTTTAGTTCCTAAGTTTAGCTAAGCCAACTTTCATGGATTACAAGAACGCCTGGCATGTGTGTTCGGAGACATAAAGATAGAATCCTTGAACAATGAAAGGTCAAGTGGTAGATTAAGGGTAGCAGGTAGTAAAATGTACGAATTGGCACAAATGAGGCAGCCCAGAATAGTTATTTCCGTTCAGCTATATTTAACACGATCATTAGTGATGCCCAAGGAGACTATATGAATAATATGGATGAATAATAACATCAAACATACACTATGTTTAAAGAAAGCAGTATATAAGAAAATAAAGAGAGGTGAAGAACATTTAAGAAATTATTATGCAAATCTTAGTAGAAAAGTTAAAGATGATACTAGGAAAGCTAAGTGTAATTACGATATCAAAATCGCTAGGACATCAAAGGTTAACCCAAAGGGGGTACTTCCTGTTATATATAACAAAAGTAAGAATCGAAATAGACCCTCATGAAACAGAGATGGGAATTCTCATGGATAATGAGGTCGGTATATGTAAAACCTTAATGGAGATAACGGAGGTCCGTCCGTCTGATATATAATGGAAGTATAGATAATATTTTAAGTAAAGCAAATATAAGTAGAGTTGATGTTAATGAACAGTTATATAAGCTAAAGCCACAATAATCACATGGATATATCACCATACAGCATATCCTAAATTATTGAAACCATTAAAATGTAAAGCTTGCAAACTAAACAAATCAAAGCTGGGATGATACAAGATGAAGGTAAAGTAACTTATCAAAATCGCTTTCTGGAAATAACGCTTACTATTTGTTGTTTTGTATTATGATATAAAAGAACACAATCCACCACATAGGGTGTACATTACTACATGAACAAGTTAATCTGTTTCCCAAGCAAACTAATCGCACACATAACAATGCTATATCGTCACGTTCAAGGAATTAGTCAATTTGGGAAGTCCGGGACGTTCTGGCAAAATTTACTAAATTCTGCATGAATAAAGAAACTACAACTAGTGTCGAAATGTTCTATTAAAATCAAATTTGCAACTTGACAAGACATTAACAATAGTACAAAATACAAATAGCACTCGCTATCGGGTAAGTACCTATAAGCATAGCATGCCTCAAGTGACCACTATCAATTACTACCCTTCAAATAACCTACATTTATCGTACAAATAAACTAAGGAAATCGCAAAAGCAAGCAATTGATACTATCGACAATGAATAGATACAATATAATATAGAAAAATAATTGCAAAATATGAAGAAGCAACAACAGATTTAAACAAAGAGTAGGCTACTCTTTTAACAAGAACAATTCATTTAAAAAATCAATAATAATAATAGAAAACGATAAACAATTACTACATACAGACAAAAAGTAAGCAGAGGTTATACAAGAAACTTCAAGTTAAAAATGCTTGATTAAAATTATTGATGTCAAACTTTAGAATAATGTAAAAAAAAAAAAAAATTATTTAGCCTACCCTATAACAGAACTATTTAGCAATTCTCTTAATTTGGGTCTTGTCTCTGATGAGTGGAGATTTGCAAATGTAGTACCAATATATAAAATAGGTGACAAATCTATTGCTTCAAATTATCATCCAATTCTCCCTACCAACAATTCCTTTGAGACCTCTGGTTGACGCTTCTGAACTGGCGCCAGAGCTACGACTGTAGACATCACTATATAAAGGAGTACAAAGGAGTACAACGGAAATCAAGCAACAACATATCTAGTGACCCTTCTAGGTTGCTTGTCCTCCAAAACACTGAGGATCAAGTGTCCAAACAATGGTTTAGAGTGGGTAAGGGAACATTGGAAAGGGAACTACTGCCCTGGAACTAATGTCCGTGGCAGGATTAGGAAGTTAGTAGGGGACAGATGGGTTAGTAACTCATGGGGGGATAAAATAAAGTTATTAATTTACAAACGCAGTCAGTCGCGGGTTTGATGCGAGATATTTGTCTAGGCGGAGTTTAAATGAATCAACGGTGATGCAGTCTATAACGTTTCGGGGAAGCCCATTCCACAAGTTGACAACTCGATTGAAGAAGAAATTCTTAGATTCGTGTGAGTTAAAAGATTTACCAATAATTTTGCAACCGTTTCCTCGCGTGTAATTAGATTGGTCGATAGTGAAGTACTTACTACAGTTCATATTGTCGATGCCTTTGATGATTTTGAACACTTGAATTAAGTCACCTCTTAATCTGCGCTGGGTTAAAGGAAATATATTTAATTCTCTAAGACGCTCTTCGTATGGTTTGTTCTTTAGGCTAGGTATAATTTTGGTAACTCTACGTTGAACTCGTTCTAGCTTGTTTATATCTTTTTGGTAATAAGGGCACCAGGATTGAACGCAGTATTCCAGAAGAGGGCGGACTAAGGAATTGTAAAGGGTTAGGATAACTTCTTTGGATTTATGCTCAAATGACCTGCCTATAAAGCCAATTATTTTGTTTGCCTTCTTAACAACTTCTAAACGTTGTTGACTCGGTTTTAGGTTACTCGATATTGTTACTCCCAGATCGGTTTCTCTGTTTACATTCTTAAGCTGAGTGCCATTCATCGAATAGTTTGCTTTCTCATTTAGGTATCCGATATGTAGTACTTTACATTTATCCGCATTGAAACTCATTTGCCAAATTTGGGCCCAACATGACAATTTATCTAGATTGTGTTGCATATCATCAAGTTGTTCTTTTGAGGGTACGCTATTTGCAATTTTTGTATCGTCAGCAAATTTTGAGATTGTACAGGTGAGACCCTCATCTATGTCGTTGATGTAAATTAGAAAGAGAATTGGTCCTAGTACCGATCCCTGGGGTACCCCGCTACTTACATTGGTCCATTTAGATGCCTTACCGTTTATGACTACTCTTTGCTTTCTGTCGCTAAACCAACTTTCTATCCATTTCAACACACCGTCTTGTATTCCATGCGCTTTTAGTTTTAGCAGTAAACGTTTGTGGGGAACTTTGTCAAAGGCCTTTTGAAAATCAAGGTATATATAATATCTACAGCTTTACTCTCATCGTAGAGGTTGAGGATATCGTGGAAGAAGTCTAAGAGGTTTATTAAACAGGAACGTTTTTTACGAAAGCCGTGTTGAGTATCTTTAAGTATGTTATTTTCCTCTAAATGATTTACGAGTCTGTCTCGTATGACCGTTTCTAGCATTTTACATACAACTGAGGTTAAGCTAATTGGACGATAGTTACTGGGTAGGGATTTGCTGCCTTTTTTGAATATCGGTGTTACGTTGGCTAGCTTCCACTGATCAGGCATAGTTCCAGACTGCAAGGATTTATTGAATAGTAATGTCAGTGGTTTGGAGAGCTCATCCTTATGCTTCCTTTAGAACTCTAGGCGAGATTGTATCAGGTCCAGGCGTTTTATTTACCTTGAGTTTATCTAAACAATTCAATACTTCTCTCTCTGTAACGGTGATATTGCTTAGAACATCCGAATTATCAATCTGAATCGGCGATGGTGTAGGGATATCACTGAGGTCTTCTGTTGTAAAAACTGATGCAAAGAAGGTATTGAGGGCATTACTCATTTGTACTTCATCTTTGGTGTACTCTCCATTTTCATCGACTAACGGTCCAACAGTTGAAGTAACTACTTTTTTCTTTCTGATATAACTATAGAATTCTTTCGGGTTTGTTTTACTTTGATTCGCAATATGTAACTCTAAGGTCTTTTTACTTTGCTTAATTAACTTTTTGGCTTTGTGTCGCTCTACAAATTTTCACCCGTTCTTCGTCATTTTGTGAGGATTTTAATCTATCATTAGCAAATTTTTTAGCAAGCAGGCAGTTTGAAATATCTTTATTCCACCATTTGGGCTTATTATTATGGCCTGGACGCCGTATTTTCGATGGTATGCAGTCTTGCACTGCTTTTAGGTAAGTGGTTTCGAATAACTTCCAAGATGTATTTATGTCGTTATTGTTAATTAAAAAGCTCCAGTCAGTTTCTTTAAACATAGCTCTAAGTTTATGGAAGTTTGCTTTCTTGAAATTAGGGACTTTTTCGATGCTACTATTTGGTTCGTTACTAGTAAACTTTAAAGTGAAAGTTATCGTACGATGGTCGCTGTTACTGAATTCATCACCAACATTCAAATTCTCTATTAATTCTTCTTTTGTTGCAAGTACAATGTCAAGAACGTTATTACCACGGGTCGGCATTCGAACAAATTGATAAAGCGAACTCTCTTGCAAGTTCGTATACAAGTCATGTCCAGAGTGTGAAGTAAGAGGGTCACAGGTAAATTAAAGTCGCCAAAAATTACGGTATCTTGTGAGTTACTTACATCTGCAATTTGTTCGTAAATTTCTCGGTCAGTTTGCACTGATTGAGCTGGAGGTCTGTATATTAATGCAAGTATTATTTTTGTACCTTTATTATTCTTTATTAGCACAAAAGATGCGTCGACGTTCACAATTTGAGGTTTTGACAAGAGGGTAGGGTTAAGACTTGATATAAAGTAAAACGCCACCTCCATTTCGATTTATTCGGCTTTTCTCAAACATTACATAACCGGGAAGTGAATACTCTGCTAAAAAGTCTCTATCTTCTGTATTGAGCCAAGATTCTGTTATGCCAATCACATCATAATTTTCTGTAAACACTAGCTCCTCTAAATCTGAAAATTTATTGCGTATGCTACGAGCGTTTGCATAGAAAACCTTTAAATTTGTTATTTTAGAACTCACGGAACGCTCTTTAATAATATTTTTGGTTCTTGTCGGATCTACATTTATGTTCATGGCTGTCCTCGGTCCTCGCTGTCTTCGGTCCTTATCGCTGGTGGTCCTCGGTTGCCTCTGTTTTTTTATTGGCGTTGGATGATTTATGTCACTGCTGCTTCTTCTCGGATGGCGTTTTTTGATCCATGGCTGCGGACTGCTTCGTGTAGGAGACGACCCATGCGTGCTGAACCCACAGGGTTTAGATGAGTGCCATCCTTGCGGAACAGAGTAGGCTGGTTGTAGAAGTTGTCCCAGAGGTTGATGAATTCAACTTCTTCCCTCAGACACAAATATTTTAGTCGGCTATTTGTGCTGAAGGCCTTGTCGTAGAATTTGTCAGGTGCGTCGATCTTGGGGAGAATGCCTGAGATAATGATATTCCTTGACTTGTTTTTGTAGTGCTGGATCATCTTGCGATATTTCTCCATCAACTCTTCGGATCTGGTGCGCATGACATCATTTGAACCAGCATGGATGACAAAAAGGGTATTTTCATTTGCATCCTTTGTGGTATCTTCGAAGGCTTCCACAATGTCGTCAAGTCCAGCTCCTGGGATGCAAAATCTTTTTCGTTGATTTGGGACTCTGTCGCAGAACTCTTCGACCTGTCCTCGTAGGATGGAATCCCCAACGAGCCTGGTCTCTTCTGGTTCGTCTTCCATATGTACCTGTTTCTGTTCTGTATGTTTCTGTTCCAATATCTCAAATCTGTTTGACATTGTGACTGGTAGATGAGACCTTTTCTGCGTTGGCCGTGCACCGTTCCTCACTGGTGTAAATCTGGAAACCTGTGGTGGCGGGACTCTACATACAGCTCGGGGAGAGGAGTGGTTAGAACGGGGGCGAGGGGTTGGTACTGTTCGTGATAGCAGGCTTCTTGCACGAGGAGTGGGGCAGAAACTAAGGTGAACAGGGCGGCTGTCCTGGTTTGATGTCGGCTCAGGTTCGTCAGAAGCATCTGCTGCAGTGTCTACTGCAGGTGTTGGATTGTTGGCAGATGACATTGGGGCGTCCAACACCTAGGATATGCACAGTTTATCTCAATTTCTGTGTGATTCTACACGTTTTTATTATACCATATACGACTACACTAAGTGATTATATAGTATCGTAATAAAGGGAAAGTCCATATGCAGCTGATAATGTCTACAAACATAATTATAAGCTGATTAATTATCATAACAAAATTGTTACGTAAGACTTTTATGAGTAGTAAAATGTATTCATAGGGTTAACTCCAGGTAGGAGTATTAGGACGTTTTGAGGTACGACCTGTATATTTACTATAAGGTTTAACCTCTTACTCGATGTAGGTAGACTTAAGGTGTCTCCTATGAGCAGTAGGTTACTGTAGGTTGATTGAAGATAGGTTGATCTCAGCTTTCCTCGATGATGATAGATAATTGGTAGATATATAATAATAGTAATGCTGCCACTATCCCACTTATACCTTATACATAGATTATATATAGGTAAAGAGGGAAAATAAAGATCTCTGGTCCAAAACCACTTTGATATATATTCAAGTACAAACTGAAATAATATACCCAGTACTAAAACTTAAGTAAGTGAGATAGCCTTCCCTATATTGAGAGGGAACTCTAAAAGGCGACTTGTCTGGCCTGTGGTTATAATCTATCTACCTCCTCTCAATACCTTCACACCTATCACCACCCTGGGCCACACCTTCTGGATACAAGATGGCTACCCGTGTTGAGTTACAAGATGGTGGTTGAGAATGCATGAATTAGCGGAATGTTAGCCAGTGTACAGAATCTGAATCATGACAAATCTGACAAGGAGTTACAATGGATGATCCTGTTGACCTCTGAAATGTACAGTTCTTCACATAAATACAGACACAGTAACTAAAACGTCTTAATATGATATGATAGTTCGATATAATGATTTCAAAATAAATAGTATAATCTTGAGATGTAATACGCCCCCTCTAAGATTCTTGCTTCCAACAGCAAGGTAGCACTTAAAATGATAATGAGAGTTAGGCAAATTAGTTAAAATGAGTAAGGTATGAATCTAACTAACTCCATCCCTCGCACATTACCTCTCGGCTCTCCTATGGTCCCCTTGTAGCCCCCTGCAACACGATTCATTATTGGCAAATGAACAATGTCTGGGTGCCTACAGAATACAAAGGTAGGCCTAATAGCGAGGCAGGCGTAAGTACATGAAGCTACAATGAAAATAAAAGATGAACAGTCACCTACTGTAAGTAAATAAATTGCAAGTTGATGACAAAAATCGAAAGTGGAATGGCAATTTTCTAAGTATTTTGTTAATAAAAATAAAAAGTTATAGTAAAATTATAAAGAATGGATTACAAATTGAACAAAGCAAACACAAATGCAAAGACAATGAACAACAAACAAAAATTGTATAAAGTAAAATACTATAGGTATTATTTTCAAACAAATTTCAATAAGAAATCCAAAAAGAACAAAAACCCAATATGCAATGAAGTTTGGAGTAAATACAATTAACAAAGCAAAGTAATATTGATATACAATAAGAAGAAAAATTAAAATATACAGCTGCACAAAAAATCCTAGGGAAAAATTATACAAATACAATTGTAGTAAAATAAAATAAAATAATATTCCTACCCATAGGAAAACCCACCAAATAGCAATAAACACAACTCCACAAATCCGTGATATGTGTCTTATACTATCTAGTTTATATATAAACAAAAACACAAAACCTCAAAAAAAAAATCAATGTAAACTCAAGGAAATAGATACATCAATATGTAACACAGTCATCCACATCATGTGGTATGTAATATGAGTACCTTCCTATTCTGAAAACAAATTCATTGCTCAAAATAAAATTCATAAAGGAATATTCAACTAAAATTGTAATAAATCTTTTCAACCGGGAACTACCCGTTTTTCAAAATAATGCATTTCCTATGGCCAATCTTAGGAAAATATAGAATACATTCACACACTCAACGTTGCAAATAAAATGATTACAAGGTAGTGCAAATCAATTCTAAAATAACAAATCCCAAGAAAATCCTAAGGATTCACACTCGAACCCCTCTAAGAATTTTTCTCTTAATATAAAATCATGTCGAGTTATATATAATACCTTATAACATAGATATTAATAAATCATACATGTACAAACTTAATTCACCAAAAAAATGTATCTCCACATAAAATTACACAGAAGTGATATTAAATACCATAAACCGTATAGATATTAATAAATTAACTCCTAGCATTTTATTTTATCATAAATTCATAACAGAATATACTAATAGTTCCTTCTCCATATGGCCGTTCTGCTCGAAGACCACGATTTTTTTTTTCAATATACTGTACTCTGATAATTTTCTTCAGTTTCCAAAAGCACTCTCTAAAACAAAATATTTTCCAAGAGCATTTCCTTTTCAATGATAATACTGCCACAACAGGGAAATCCAACATTCATATTAGCCAAACTATTCAATGTTTCAGGCAATTATAACAAATATATAGACTCACTGGGCAAAAACAAATAAAAAGTAACTTAGAAAAGATCCCTAAAAAAAAATATTGTCCCAAATTAGCGAACGAAAATTTACCGAAATATACAGCGCTTGACTGTAGCCAGACAGCAGAAACGAATACACTTAAATGGGAAAAAAAAAATGTTCGGAAATAATTTCCTAAGAAAAACAAACTTCAGAATAAAACCGAACAAATAACAAACAAAGTTAATTTGAATGATTTCAGAACTAGATTACATTAAGAAAATATCAATCAATCCAACTTCCACAATTCAAATCAAAAGAAACTCGAAAAAAAATCATGAACGAGTGTACTTCGGTAGAGTCCACAATTTGGACAAAAATATGTTAATTAAAACCCAATTTTTTTTTTTTTTTTACATACTCGCACTCAATTTAAGCAAATAGTATTGACCATCGTGTTAATTAAAGAAAATATAGGTCTACCAGCGAGTGAAAAAAAAATAAGATGGAATTACAAACTCGATCGTTAGAAATTCACAAAATATGTTAAGAGAAATTAAAATCACACTGTACGTACAATAAAGATGTTAAAATGACGCACTTATAAGAAAACAAAAATACAAATACCTTCGCACCCATGAGCGAGAAGAGATACAGAGGTCGATACAGCCAAAACCTTGGAGGCCGCTCGAACGCACTCATACATTTATTGTAATTAAAATAATTAACAAGAAATGAACACTAAATTCACTTTAAAACCTTAGATGTATTAACAAACTAAATTAACTCAACCGCTTAGATCAACATGCGGTTTTAGGAAACTTAAGAAAAATTAATGAATATTACTGACTTGGGAAAATAACCCCTATAAAGTCTCAATTTTTTTTTTTATCACTTAGGAATAACAATTTAATAATTATATCTGGGAATCACCGCATACCGCACACACTTATACACATTGCAAGGGTGACAGGAAGACTGACTGAGTGCGTTTGCCCACCCTATCCCTTGACGGGTCAGGGGGTCGCGGTATGACATGATCCATATGAGGATCCAGATATGAAATGACATGATGAGAAATTGGAGTTTTGACTGAACGACATGATATTTTGACCGTCATGTCACTGACGATTTGACATGTGTTAGAAAGCACAAATTACCCAGGCAAGCTCATTGTATGAGTCATATTTAGAAAAATGAATTTATCTCGCTAGACATGCGGGAAACAATTGACCGTAATATATAGATGTTTCATATACACTGTAGACACCTTTAAAATCACTTGAAGTTAGCATTCACAGCTATGAGGAGTGACTGTGGTTGACTCAGGTCAGGGTCGAGGGTTGAGGGATCAGCACACGCTGACTCAGCTGACGACTGCAGACACTCTCTCTCTTGATAAAGTCGTCTCCCGGCAGCAACAGGAATCGCCGTAGAGATGAACTGGTAGACTGGTTGAATCTCGAAGTGTAGAAATGGTATTAACTTAACCAATTTGTAGTTAGTGGTTGGAAATCAACAGAGATAATTTGCACAGGAGCTCAGGAAACAATAAATGTAGAGCTGCTAGATGATTTGTATTGTAGACCGGATAAGACTGGATCAAAGTGGTAGAATGGAAAAACCGGAAATTGATAGAATGGTCGAGTGTAGGCTTGATAATTCTTCGAAGGAACGTGGTGTAGTTGCCTAAATTAACAATTCATGTTAAAAAGGACCACCGCTGCCACCATGTTACGTAAGACTTTTATGGGTAGTCAAATGTATTCATAGGGTTAACTCCAGGTAGGAGTATTAGGACGTTTTGAGATACGACCTGTATATTTACTATAAGGTTTAACCTCTTACTCGATGTAGGTAGACTTAAGGTGTCTCCTATGAGCAGTAGGTTACTGTAGGTTGATTGAAGATAGGTTGATCTCAGCTTTCCTCGATGATGATAGATAATTGGTAGATATATAATAATAGTAATGCTGCCACTATCCCACTTATACCTTATACATAGATTATATATAGGTAAAGAGGGAAAATAAAGATCTCTGGTCCAAAACCACTTTGATATATATTCAAGTACAAACTGAAATAATATACAGAGTACTAAAGCTTAAGTAAGTGAGATAGCCTTCCCTATATTGAGAGGGAACTCTAAAAGGCGACTTGTCTAGCCTGTGGTTATAATCTATCTACCTCCTCTCAATACCTTCACACCTATCACCACCCTGGGCCACACCTTCTGGATACAAGATGGCTACCCGTGTTGAGTTACAAGATGGTGGTTGAGAATGCATGAATTAGCGGAATGTTAACCAGTGTACAGAATCTGAATCATGACAAATCTGACAAGGAGTTACAATGGATGATCCTGTTGACCTCTGAAATGTACAGTTCTTCACACAAATACAGACACAGTAACTAAAACGTCTTAATATGATATGATAGTTGGATATAATGAATTCATAATAAATAGTATAATCTTGAGATGTAATAAAATTGGCGGGAAAATACCTGCTGACTTTGTATTGTAAATATACGTTATTTATGAATATGGGTGATTTTAAAATATATAAATCAAAAGTATGCATAGACCAAAGTATGTGTCAGCTACAGAAATTTCGACCTACTGCATATATTATAGAATTGTTGAAGGAGACGGAGGGTGGATAGCTCCGCGATGTCGCCCATTTCCCACAATGTACCGCGGTAAACCTTGCGTTCAGCGCCTCTATCGGCCACTGTAGGCATTTACTGGTAGGGAGAATTAGTTTGACATCAGTTATAGGCAAATTATTAGAATCGTGAACTCATTGCCTATGGGAGACGTTCCCGAACGCCATGGCAATTTACAGCAATTTACAGGCTTTTAAAGCCTCTTAACCTGGCAGCTGCGGGAAGACTCTTAAGAGGTCCTACTGGGCGGCTGCGGGAAGACTCTTAAGATCCTAGGCCTAAAAAAACAAATTTAAAACACCCCAGTGGCACTTTAAAAAAATCAATTTGTGTTTAGGTGAGATATTTTCCCTCCATTACCTTCTACCACTCCTACACATGTGTCCCCCCCCCCCTCAATTATCAGGTATTTTCTCTATTATTCCCAATATTTATTGAGTATTTTCGTGGGAGGACAAGTGAGAGAGAGGGAGGAGGGTGGAGGAGTGTAACTCCAACCCTCCAAGCCAGTCTGAGTCCACCCCAGTCCTCTCAGTGCCATGCGAGAGACGAGAGAGCGAGGGTGTGCCTGTCTCGCCGGTCTGGGCCAGATTACGACCGTAGGGCTAAAATATACAATTTTCACCAGCCAATTGCTGTTACCACATGTTTTATTGCTTTCCCATGTTCATATGTTCATATTAAAAGTAAAATAGGTGCATATGGATAAGTATTAATTATATATATGGTAAATTAATGATTTTAGTGAGGAATGAATCAGAATACCTTCGCACTGGGATATGGTGTATACTACAGAGGCTTAGCACTTTAGAGGTTAAAGCCTGTAGAATCAAGTGCGAAGGAGCGGGAACGCAACAGGCCACACGTGACATGACTTGTATACGAACTTGCAAGAGAGTTCGCTTTATCAATTTGTTCGAACACCGACCCGTGGTAATAACGTTCTTGACATTGTACTTGCAACAAAAGAAGAATTAATAGAGAATTTGAATGTTGGTGATAAATTCAGTAACAGCGACCATCGTACGATAACTTTCACTTTAAAGTTTATTAGTAATGAACCAAATAGTAGCATCGAAAAAGTCCCTAATTTCAAGAAAGCAAACTTCCATAAACTTAGAGCTATGTTTAAAGAAACTGACTGGAGCTTTTTAATTAACAATAACGACATCAATACATTTTGGAAGTTATTCGAAACCACTTACCTAAAAGCAGTGCAAGACTGCATACCATCGAAAATACGGCGTCCAGGCCATAATAATAAGCCCAAATGGTGGAATAAAGATATTTCAAACTGCCTGCTTGCTAAAAAATTTGCTAATGATAGATTAAAATCCTCACAAAATGACGAAGAACGGGTGAAATTTGTAGAGCTACGACGCAAAGCCAAAAAGTTAATTAAGCAAAGTAAAAAGACCTTAGAGTTACATATTGCGAATCAAAGTAAAACAAACCCGAAAGAATTCTATAGTTATATCAGAAAGTAAAAAGTAGTTACTTCAACTGTTGGACCGTTAGTCGATGAAAATGGAGAATACACCAAAGACGAAGTACAAATGAGTAATGCCCTCAATACCTTCTTTGCATCAGTTTTTACAACAGAAGACCTCAGTGATATCCCTACACCATCGCCGATTCAGATTGATAATTCAGATGTTCTAAGCAATATCACCGTTACAGAGAGAGAAGTATTGAATTGTTTAGATAAACTCAAGGTAAATAAAACGCCTGGACCTGATACAATCTCGCCTAGAGTTCTAAAGGAAGCTAAGGATGAGCTCTCCAAACCACTGACATTACTATTCAATAAATCCTTGCAGTCTGGAACTATGCCTGATCAGTGGAAGCTAGCCAACGTAACACCGATATTAAAAAAAGGCAGCAAATCCCTACCCAGTAACTATCGTCCAATTAGCTTAACCTCAGTTGTATGTATAATGCTAGAAACGGTCATACGAGACAGACTCGTAAATCACTTAGAGGAAAATAACATACTTAAAGATACTCAACACGGCTTTCGTAAAAAACGTTCCTGTTTAACAAACCTCTTAGACTTCTTCCACAATATCCTCAACCTCTACGATGAGAGTAAAGCTGTAGATATTATATACCTTGATTTTCAAAAGGCCTTTGACAAAGTTCCCCACAAACATTTACTGCTAAAACTAAAAGCGCATGGAATACAAGACGGTGTGTTGAAATGGATAGCAAATTGGCTCAGCGACAGAAAGCAAAGAGTAGTCATAAACGGTAAGGCATCTAAATGGACCAATGTAAGTAGTGGGGTACCCCAGGGATCGGTATTAGGACCAATTCTCTTTCTAATTTACATCAACGACATAGATGAGGGTCTCACCTGTACAATCTCAAAATTTGCTGACGATACAAAAATTGCAAATAGCGTACTCTCAAAAGAACAAGTTGATGATATGCAACACAATCTAGATAAATTGTCATGTTGGGCCCAAATTTGGCAAATGAGTTTCAATGCGGATAAATGTAAAGTACTACATATCGGATACCTAAATGAGAAAGCAAACTATTCGATGAATGGCACTCAGCTTAAGAATGTAAACAGAGAAACCGATCTGGGAGTAACAATATCGAGTAACCTAAAACCGAGTCAACAATGTTCAGAAGTTGTTAAGAAGGCAAACAAAATAATTGGCTTTATAGGCAGGTCATTTGAGCATAAATCCAAAGAAGTTATCCTAACCCTTTACAATTCCTTAGTCCGCCCTCTTCTGGAATACTGCGTTCAATCCTGGTGCCCTTATTACCAAAAGGATATAAACAAGCTAGAACGAGTTCAACGTAGAGTTACCAAAATGATACCTAGCCTAAAGAACAAACCATACGAAGAGCGTCTTAGAGAATTAAATCTATTTCCTTTAACCCAGCGCAGATTAAGAGGTGACTTAATTCAAGTGTTCAAAATCATCAAAGGCATCGACAATATGGACTGTAGTAAGTACTTCACTATCGACCAATCTAATTACACGCGGGGAAACGGTTGCAAAATTATTGGTAAATCTTTTTACTCACACGAATCTAAGAATTTCTTCTTCAATCGAGTTGTCAACTTGTGGAATGGGCTTCCCCGAAACGTTATAGACTGCATCACCGTTGATTCATTTAAACTCCGCCTAGACAAATATCTCGCATCAAACCCGCGACTGACTGCGTTTGTAAATGAATAACTTTATTTTATCCCCCCCTCAGTTACTAACCCATCTGTCCCCTACTAACTTCCTAATCCTGCCATGGACATTAGTTCCAGGGCAGTAATTCCCTTTCCAATGTTCCCTTACCCACTCTAAACCACTGTTTGGACACTTGATCCTCAGTGTTTTGGAGGACAAGCAACCTAGAAGGGTCACTAGATATGTTGTTGCTTGATTTCCTTTGTACTCCTTTGTACGTCCTTCCCCCAGCCAGGCAGCCATGGCACTGAGGGCTCTGAGTCAGAGTCTCGTGAGATATACAGTCCATCCTCCAAATTTATGAGATTATGGGCGACATGCGACCTCGCAAATTTTAAATTAGCAAATTTCAAACAACGTAGCTTATGGGAATAATTATTTATGGGCGGCACCTGCCGAATTTCCTTATTAGTTAATACGGTACATTTATATCGGTTGTGGGACACATTTATACATAGGCCTACAGTTATTATGGCAGGGGTTGCTGGTAGAGAAGTGGAGTGATGTGGAGAGCTGTAGCGGTGGAGGGTTGACCTCCTCCTCACTACTGCTCACAATTTCAGCAATTTCTTTCATTTCTTGTGTGTCAGTTTCCTTCCTCATCTTGTCATGGACGAATTTATAGTACAACAACTTGGCATTTGCTATAACTTCTTGATCAAGTGGCTGAATTTTTGAGGTTGTATTTGGTGGTATATATACAACTTCAACTCCAGGGTCATCAAGATGGCAGTAAACCAAACGCTCTCTAAGGTGCGCCTGATTATTTCACGCGAAATAACCGTTACATGAATCCAAACGTTATTTTAGAAAGTGGGTAACTATTCTGACTTGCCGTTATTGCCGAAAATTTTATTTTATAAGTCGTTATTGGCGGAGTGTTTGTTGGCTTAGGCCTATTAATTGGCTTGATGTTTGGGTTCCGACTTCCGAGGCGAGGCGAGGCACCCCTACTGTACCTCACCGCCTCTCTCCCCTACCCCGCTTGTCCTCCTCGGCCAACACAGCCGCAAATGTGGATTAGGGGGTCGCAAATTTAGAGGAATTGATGGATTTCCCTTATAATTCTATGGGCTGGTTCGCACATGTGGAATCGACCTCGCAAATGTGGAATATTATGTTTTTCCAATTTTGAGCCCCCCTCGCAAATGTGGAGGATCGCATATTTCAAACTCGCATATTTGGAGGATGGACTGTACAGTGCTGCCAAAGGCAAATGTAGCGCGACATTAGCGATAATTGCTAATTTTAGCGAATGTCTATGGTAGCGCTGCGGGTGAACCCCGCGACCTACGAAGCTCGTTTTGGTGTTATTTTGAAGCTATTTTCTTCGAGTTTTTGGCTGAATACATTTAATTTCATTCAGACACTTGCCTAATCAATCAGGAGTGCCTGAATGAGCCCTAATATGGCGGAAATATGCCCGCAGCCAGAGTGTTAATTTTATTGCATACAAAATCAGAGAGCATCTACAACATCACCAATGTATTAACCCTTAATTGGCAGCGACCGTTATTTGGCGGTAGAGAGAAAATTGGCCTATCCTGCGGCATCTGTCATATGACGGGCACAATTTTGAGGCTATTATGAGCGCTGAGAGACAGGCCGGGCATTGGAGAGCGCATAGGTAGGCTCCAACCGCTCGCCACGGCCACGAGACGTACACTGAGGCGCGAGGTAAGTCTGTATCACTCTTGTACTGTGTCTCACACACTAAAAACAGCCAAATTGCCACTATTTTACCAATTTTTGCCCTTCGGTTGCACGATCGTTGCAAGATAACCAGATATCGTACAGGTGTCATGTGTCATTGGAAAGCTCTATCATTGCACTTTCACGGATATATAATTGTATTACGCTCTGGCTCTTGCTTATGCATGAGAAAGAGCATGGAATGAAGGTAATTTTCGGCAAATATACCCGCCTGGCGCTACGGTAATATACACACGACACCCCGCTTCACAAGAGTTAAAGACTCTCAGCATGGATTCACAAAGGGTCGGCCCTGTCTCACTAATTTATTGACCTACTATTCCCAAGTATACGAAGCAGTAGACATTGATAAAGAATATTATATAATTTATTTAGATTTTAGTAAAGCATTCGATATTGTCCCCCACACAAAAGTTTGCTGAGGAAAGTCAAAGCTCATGGAATAGGTGGAACTCTGTTAAGATGGATTAGATCATGGTTAATGGGTAGGAAGCAAAGAGTTAGCATAAATGGTATGCAATCAGACTTGGGTGTAGTGGGGTCTCACAAGGATCTGTATTAGGTCCTCTACTGTTCGGCGGTTATATTAATGACCTTGATGTAGGCATAACTAGCAAGATCATTAATTTTGCGGATGCCACTAAAATAGGAAGAATTATTGTTTCGGATAACAACATTCAGGCTCTCCAAAGAGATCTAGATACACTTCACGAATGGGCAGTACATTGATAGAGAAAGTTCAATTTAGATAAATGCACTGTAGTTAATTTGGAAAAATTATAAAAAATGCAGGATATAAACTAGATAACATAGATAAAAAGTAGGCCTACTTGAGGCAGTGAAAAGGGTTTAGGAGTCAGTGTCAGCACTGATCTGAAACCAAGAAACCATTACATCAGTTTTTAAAATAAAGCAAACAGAGTTCTTGAATTTTTATCTAGAAACGTGAGGAACAGAATAGTAGAGGTAATCTTATAATTTTACTTAGTATTAGTGAGGCCATAATGGATTATAGTGTTTAATTTTGGTGTTCTTATTACAGAATGGACAAAGATTTCCTGGCACAACGAATAATGAAAACAAAATATCCATAATATTGCAAATGTTCCATATCCAGAAAGGTTGAAGAAATAAAGCTTGCATTCCTTAGAGAGGAGTAGTGTTAGTGGGGATATGATAGAGGAGTTCAAATGGGTAAGTGATATTAATGAAGGGGACATGATGGATGTACTGAAGTTCAGTGATAGTGAGATAACTAAAACAAAGGGTTTCAAATTGGATAACATTCGTTTCAGAGCAGATATAGGCAAATACTTGTTTGGTAACAGAGTTGTAGATATGTGGAATAAACTACCGGGTGCTATAGTAGGATCAAGAGCGATAGAGAGCTTCTAGATAAAATTAAATAAACACATAAACGATATGGGTTGGGCAGCATGAAAGGGATCTATCTTGTGTTGGCCAATCAGCTCACTGCAGGCTTTCGTTTTTTGTAATTCTTACGTTGTTCTTATGACACCGATGAACTATATGAGGGCTCCTTAAGTTCCTGACACCACCGTTGCCTCTCAACTCACTGCCTCCTACACCTGAACGACTTATCAGCTTCGTGGGCACCATATCCCGGGACCTGTTGTGTAGTTTAGATACAGATCAACTTATGCTTTTCAATAAATTAAATCTCTAATAAATGAAAAATCCGAACCAGTGTAATTACTGAACCCTGTGCAGTGGATGTAAAGGCCAGACAAATTGTGGCAATAGCCTAAACGGAAAACTACTGTAGATGCGAAAATATACTTGAGCTGCTAGCCCAAATGAGGATCCGTTATTAGATTAGACTCTTGGTAGAGTACTCGCTTCGAATGCCGGGGGACCTGGGTTGAAATCCCGGCCCGGGATACCCCCACTAAATATTTTCGGGAGGTGAATTCGGCATTAACGAAGTTTAGCTGCTATGGTAAAATTGTAAGTGGTAAAGGAAAAACAATCAAGGGTCATAAACGACATACAGTATATACATTATACATGCACCTTGCACGTGAGACATTCTGTACAGACGCACGAAAACAGATCTATAGACAATAGGTAGGTAATTAGGTTGGTAGATAAGGAGGTAGGAAAGCGTTTTCATTAGAATTTATATTTTTACTTTTTTCTCATTGTATGTTTCCTTCCTCCCTTCCTCTGGGTGTCTCATTTCCGAGTGTCTTGGTCTTACAAAGGCTGTGTGGTGGTTGCAACTCTCTCTCTCTCTCTCTCTCTCTCTCTCTCTCTCTCTCTCTCTCTCTCTCTCTCTCTCTCTCTCTCTCTCTCTCTCTCCCTCTCTCTCTCTCTCTCTCATCTCTCTCTCTCTCTCTCTCTCTCTCTCTCTCTCTCTCTCTCTCTCTCTCTCTCTCTCTCTCTCTCTCTCTCTCTCTCTCTCTCTCTCTCTCTCTCTCTCTCTCTCTCTCTCTCTCTCTCTCTCTCTCTCTCTCTCTCTCTCTCTCTCTCTCTCTCTCTCTCTCTCTCTCTCTCTCTCATTACATATGTAGGTAGATACATATGCATATCTATGTCTTCATTAGTATGTTTGTATAAGGCCACAGATCTGGGATCCGTAAAATAACATTTTAGGGGTGCAATGTATTTTATATTAACTGGAGGACTAGAGCTATATAGGACAGAGCACACGGTCACGGTGTATAAGGTTTTATTCATAATTACAAACTAAGAGCAAACATAGGTACACTATAATGCTCATACAAAAATACTGAAGTTACTGAAATGGATATCATACATATACTGTATATATACCAGTCAAAATCGGTGGAACCTGAAAGAGGCAGAACTTATATATATAGAAGGGAGAGGGGGAAGCAGGGGTGGTAGCTAATACCTTTAAGAATAATGTTGTTGGTAAGGTATGGTGTTGAGGTAGAAGTATATACATATCTGTTAAATATTACAAACGGAGCCATCTATAATACTTATTGTATATATATTCATACTTAGCATAAGCAAGGGATAAAGGCATGTATTGTTGAATTTAATTATCAGGTGGGGATCTCAAATAGAGGAAAACAATTAGTACAAAGTACTGTACTCCTCTATCTCAGAAAGATAGATTTTTCAGGCATTTCGGCCAGGTCCTGGTTCTGGGCTCGTCTTCTCCCTCCGTATTGCTGCGTATCTGGGGTTATGGTCGTGTCGCCTGGTTTTTGGACTTCATTTGCTTGGCTCAATGAGTAGGAGAATTTTACAAGGGGAGGAGGATTCCTAGCCCCCTGCCCCTAAAGAGAAAGGGGCGAGGGAACGCGAAAGTGGGCCCGGACCCTGTGAATTTGAACCCTTGAATGTTGTTTCTGTTCAGGCTCTGTCTCGAGTCGGCCACCCCCACCAATGGGGTATGTGCCTGAGTATACATACAACATACACATACAACCATTTGCTTGGCTGGCGGTGGTCTCGGCAAAGGTGTCACTTTGACATGCGTAAAAGTACAGTCCGTCTCTTAGACAAGCGAGTGTGGAGTGTGCTTGGTGAGCAACACTGTTGCAGTAACCTGGGTAAGCTATACTGCTCCAGTAATACCTGGGTAAGCGTTACTGGTTGGTCCTTGTAATGCAAAAGTAAAAACAAATATGTTATTCTTTATGTTAGGAGGGGGGGGGGGGGAGGGGGGGGGAAGAAACAATATTTGCCCTATGTTTTTCTAGGACTTCCATGACTTATTGTACATCTATTTTCTAAATCACCACTTTACATGATTATTAACCCTTTCACGTTTTTATGATGCAGAGGTTGCCAGATTAGCAATAATAAATAGAGTTCTCTCACTTATAATTACCTCTCCAAAATTAGTTCTGCCTACAGCTAACTCAAAGACAACTGCAGAGGTTGAAGTAACTAAGCTAAAGGTTTATAAATACCCCTGATGGTAACAAAGGCTTTAAAGTATCCCTAATAGGCTAAAAATTGCGTCAAGAACGTGAGAGGGTTAAGATACCCAGGTTTAAGATTGCTACCATTAATCCTCCTCTACCACCCATACCAGGAAAGACGATCAAGATAACTTTCAATAACAACGAAGCCCAGAAGAAAAATATAGTGTACAATCAAAAGCAGAAGGACCAACACGGACACATAACAAAGGAACAGTTGCGCCGTTCTTCCGCGCAGAGGCCTACCCACCAGCCCGCGAACTTTTAGGGGGGTCTACTTAATCCCCCCTGAATACGCCCCCATGTACTTATGACCTTCTGACCTCCGCACACTTGACCTGGGACATATCAGCCAAAGTCGTCACTACCCCGACGGAAACCAAGGTAAAGCAAGCAATTCTAGGGCTTGATTTACTTACATGAAGCTATCAAGTCCTAAAGTTAAACCTCCCATTAAAGTAAAGATTGAAGCCATGGTGAATATCTTTCAAAGTCTGAAGAGTTCTCTCCCTATTAAGGAATTAATATTATCACATGCCATGGTATAGTGTTTAATATTAAGATCTCTAATAAGCATAGCCGCAAGGACATGTCCCCACCTTACTTCTTTTGCCAAAACTGCACTCTTAAAACTATAGAAAGATACTTGTCATGGTAAAGGTCATTCTTATAGTTCGGGCTTTGTGAGACACAGTCTAAATAATGGCACTCTACAGTACATACAGAAGTCCATACTGTATCTGTCCAACACCATGGTCAAGGATATATACAGTAAAAAGGTCTAAACACCGAACCTGAGTTCTTTGAACCTCTTATAACGGTCAGTGGCAGATCGAGTGAAACTGGTAAGTTCATGATCTTACTATCTCCTCGCGTTAGCCCGATACCTTGTCGCTGTGTCATGACACTAGAGACGCTGTATTAAAGACCCTTAGTCAAGAGTACCGAAACAGAACTTCATCACCAATTAGTATAAAGGTCAGGATAGACGAGCAATAGTAGCCTAGGACATGTTCTCGCTCACGCTCGCGTTAGTACCCTATGTCATAACATTAAGGAGCTCTCATTCAAGATCCAAAACCAAGTAATCCATCTGTATCCCAAAACCACACCATCCACACGGCAGGACCACCTAAGCGGCTCGACGGAAACTAGACGACCGGACTTCACAACTCTCATCTCTACCCAAACTGTGCTCATCACTCCAGCCTTCAAAGTGCTAGCTTAGGAGTGTTACTTACAATATCTTTAACTCATACACCAGTGCTACCCCGGTGTAATACTTAGGAAAAACCTGAAATACGCTGATGAACCTAAGTATATCTCTTTTAATTAATACTAGAGATGAAATAAAGTACCAGAGTCAAATGTAAAGTATATGGTACACCGGTGAATTAAGGTGTATAGTGCATAGTAAGAGAGAGAGAGAGACAAGTATATTCCTAGTTCCCTCGTGGATCCTCGTCCGTGCTAGGCTCATATATGTATATAACCATTGTTCTAGCATAAATAAGTATTATTGTTCTACCTAGTGAATTATTAATTAAAGTTGTTAACGAGATGTACTCAGTGTTATAATTTACCCTTTACTCCTTCTGTGCATGTGTTGTATGATTTTGACTTCTCCAGATGAGTAGAACCTACCAAATACCAATATAAACCCGGTAAAAACCCTGGCATAACAATTATATTTTAATGTTTTCAACAGTTTACATACTGTAAATTTGTCTTATATGTACAGTATTTTTGAGACTATACAGTTGTAATTAAAGTGTAGTAACGTTGTATCCCTGCAACTGTTGGCTTAGTACCCAGTTCATTGCAATATTACATGTCTATTACCTATCTATCTATTGCCGGATGTTTTACTCCCCTTTATGAGGGTGGCCATACACAAAATGCCCCCAAGCGGACCCGTCCCCAAGTGAGAAGGTCAATCTGTGCCAGTTTATTCAAGGACTTACAGGATTGACTACTCAGCTTAGGGTCCGTCTGACTCCGAGGTTCACTATGTATCTTTTTATCACCATTTTTAACAGTGGTGGGTGGCTAGTCCATCCACAGCTTATATAAATACTATACAGTTAATAGGTTTGTAATATATCTGAAATTATATACAGTACTGGTATGTAAACTAAGCCTGCATAAGAATTATGATAGACGGAAACAAACAAAAATCGTAATTTTTCCGGATATTTTTTTAAAATTTTATGTCTCTTCATAAACTCCTATTGCTATATTTATGTTGATTAAATTCATAGGCATTCATTTGCCTAATCTATTTGAAAATCAAAATAGATCCAAAGCATTAACTTGAATACCGGTATGACTCAAAATCGGCTCGGAAAATATACCGACAGCCTTCTGACTGCTTCATCGGCCACTCAGCATTTGCGTATATTAAATCATGGAACTATTATCTTTACTATTTATAGTAAATGATGTATTAATCACAAAATATATATACTGTAATATGACCTTTAAATAAGTCTGTTTAACCCGGGAACTGCGGGGAGACTCTTAAGAGTTCCCCCGGCGGACTGCGGGGAGACTCTTAAGATTCAGAGAAAAAAAAAATCAACTTTTGACATCGAAATTATTTTTATTTTTTTTTTTTATTTTTTTTTTATTTTTTTTTTTGTTGGCCCCTGGGCCATGCAAAATCTCAGTCCTCTACCTCCCCTCCTTCCCCACTTTCCTCCTCCTTCAGTTATCACCTATTTTCCCTGTTATTCCCTTATTCTGAGGTATATTTTCATGCTAACATTAGAAATCCGGTTACAGGGTGTGGTCATCACTGATAGCAAGCGAATGCAAGAGAGAGAGAGAGTATCGATCGACTGTGTCTCAGTGGCCTTGGGGGAAATTGGCGGGAAAGCAGCTTGCCTCACCCATACATTATACAACTCGCGGGCTATATCTCCGATTTTGACCATCCAAACGCTGTTTTCACTCGTTTTATTGTTGTTTCAGGTTAATACCTTTATAATCAACCCATAATAGGCGCATATGGATAAGTATTAATGCTATTAATGGTACAATGAATATTTTAGTGACGGAAACACCTCAAATACGTCAGCACAGGGGGACGTTTCCAATTACCCCCATGCGCACTTGTTAGGTTAATGGATTTTACCATCTTAGTTTCATAAAAATACACAAACATCTTGTCTTTCTATTATTTACGTAATCTGTAAGAAACGCAAGAAAAACACGTTTATTTTTATCTCTGTTTTTTTTTCCAAAGCAAAAAACACGAATAAAAAACCGTTATGCAAGTAGTAGGAGGTTGTAGGTTGTAAGTTGTTGATTGAAGAATTTTGTATCGCCGGACTTGTAGAATGTAGGTTGAATGTCGCCGCCACCAGCCTATATCAAATAACCTTATCTATCTATCTATCTATTGCCTGACGCCGTGATCCCCGAAGGGGTGGCCACGAACGAACCGCCCCCATGCACCTCTGTCCCCAGTCAGTCGACGCCCCTCCCCCCAACCAGCACCACCTTCGTTCATGTACTTCCTCACTCCATCCTGGGGGTTAGGGAATAGAATATGCCCCACGTGCCTTCTGCGTGTCGTAAGAGGCGACTAAAGAGGTTGGGTCGGTGGGCTTGCGACCCCCACCCGGAAAAAATATCGAAGCAAGGAAAAACGAACGAACAGCCTCGAATAACCTTATGATATGGGTTATAATCAGAGGTACTTGTTTAGATGACCACTTTATTCTTCAGAAACACAGGATATCGTAGATGGAATTGAAAGGTAATTGTATTGTAGCTTGTCTAGAATGTTACAAAGCCAACCTTAGGTCTTGGTTGAGAGTCAGCCCGAGTCAGCCCAAGTCTGTCTCTGCCTCTCAATCATTGTTCCCTACCAATTCTGTTTCACGCCCCAAATAGGGTAGGGTTTCAGTAATTGGTTAATGTTTTCAGAGGTTACCAATAGCAGGGTAGTTTAAACATAAGAAAACCAAGGAATATAAGAGAGGGCATAGCTAGCTCCTATAACAGATTGTGCTGACTCAACTCGTACAATTGATGATATACTGTATAGTGCTTACTACTATGGGTTTCAGAGGCCGTGTTGCATTGTTTTTCGGGATATAACTTATTAACAAACAGTTGAATCAGTATGATATTTTGCCAGAGCTTGTTTCACACCGCTCTGGCAAAATATCATACTGATCCAACTGTTTGTTAATAAGTTATTCTCGAAATACGATGCAACACGGTCTCTGAAAACCATAGTAGATAAGACCAAAGGTTAGGTCAAAAGGGTTTATAGTAACGAGGAACAGATGAAATTCTTGATTGTAAGGCCCTAGGTGATGGTTACTTCAATAGTTAATTGAATATAGTTATTTAAGAGTTGTTGTTATTGTTGTTGTTGTTCCCTAAGCTGCCTGGCCGAACAGCCCCGAGTCCCTGAGAAAGGCCATGGCCACGATCGGGCTTTCCCACAGAGCTCTCATTGAGTGTAGATTGTGTTATTGGCGTAAGTGGTTGTGTGAAATGCAGTCTTCTATGATGTGTTTAATGGTATGGGGTGCTGTGTTACATCCCGGGCAGGCGTCGACAACGGAGTCATCCAGTCTCTTCTGATAGCTCAGGAGAGCTGGATGGTGTCCGCATCTCAGCCTGGCCAGGTGGACTCTGTCCTCGCGAGGAAGGGAGGATTCAGAAGGATGGATTTCGGGAGGTCGTGCATGCAGCTGCGTGTTGTCTGTGAGTGAGTGGATGGATCGGTGAGAGATATGAGTATGGATGTGCTTCTGGAAGTTGGTTCGGGGTGGGCAGGGAGGGAGAGAGGACAATAATTGTGTGTGATACCGTGTGCTGGGTGTTGTTTTGATATTTCTTGGTGTCTGTGGGTGTGTTGCCATGTAGTTTAGTGGGTGGTCTTGGTTCGTGGAGGCTGCTGCCAGGAATTGAGTGCCTCTCATGTCCAGATGGTCTTTGACTTTGAGAATTTTGGTTTCTTGATGTAGGTGATCTGTGGGTGAAGTAGCTGTGCAGCCTGTAATGATCTTCAGGGCTTTGTTTTGAATAGTCTGTAAGGTCTTATGATGTGTTTCAGCTAGGTTAGAAGCCCAGGCTGGGCTTGCGTATTCCATCACTGATCTTATGTATTGTTTATATACTGTGGTGGTAGTTTCTTTGTTGTGTCCAAATTTTGTGTGAGCAAGTGACCTGAGGGCGTTAAGTCTGGGTGTCAGTTTCTTTTTAATGTTTGTGGTGTGCTGTTTGAATGTCATATGAGTATCATATGTTACTCCTAGGATTTTGGGTGTGTGTGTATGTGTTAGGGGTGTGTTGTTTATGGCGAGTTGAGGGATGTATTCATGTTCTCCTGTCCAACTTGTGAGCAGGGTTGTGGTGGATTTGGCTGGGGCTAGATTAAGTCTGTTTGTAGTGCACCAACCATGTAGTGTGTTGAGATAGGGTTGAAGGAGATCTGTTGCTCTTTTTGGGTCATGGTGTGTGCATGTGAGTGTTATGTCATCTGCATAGGAGGCTAAGTTTATTTGGGGCGTATTGGGTGTAGTTATATCGTGCATGTACAGATTGAAGAGTGCGGGCGATAGGACGGATCCTTGTGGGACTCCGTTTGGAAAGTTTCTGATTTTAGATGACTGACCGGCAAAAGATACGTGTGCACATCTGCCTGCTAGGAAGTTGGCCAGCCACCTTTTTGTGTTGTGCATGTTTGTGTTGTAGATTTTGTTTGTTAGGTTGTGGCGGGGGATGGCATCGAAGGCTTTACTAATGTCGAGTGTGGCTAATAGTGATCTGTGTGGTGGTCTAGCTGAGTTGATGCCGTCGAAAGCTCTTTGTGTAAGGTCTGTGAGAAGAGTGTTTGTGGAGTGCAGTGGCCTAAAGCCATGTTGTGTTGGAGCTAGGGGTAGGTCAGGTGTAATTAGTTGTAATACTAGGCGTTCCATGACTTTGGTGTGGGAGCAAAGAAGTGTGATGGGGCGGTGTGAGGAGGGTAGCGTGGGGTCTTTGTTGGGTTTGGGGAATGTGATGATGATACCATGCTTCCAAATGTCTGGTATTGTGTTGTGTGAATAGCTGTAGTTTGATATGTTAGTGAGTGCTTGTATGCCTTGTGGTCCCAGGTGTCTGAGGTGTATGTTGCTTATGTTGTCTTGGCCACAGGCGGGTGAGTGCTTGAGATTGTTGATGATATGCTTTGTCTGGTGATTGGTGAAGGGTGTATAGTCAGGGTCTGTGGGGAATTGTCTCTTACGTCGGATGACACGTCGGTCGTCTTTGTGAGGTTTTAGGTGGCTGACATGTGAGAAGTGATTGATGAGAGTGTTTGCTTGTTGTTTACATGAAGGAGTAGAGTCTGTTGTTGTGATTGCAGCATGTGATTGTGTTGTGTTGCTGTTGGAAAGTGTGATGCTGTTTAGTGTTTTGTAGAGTTTTTTGGGGTTTGTTTTGTGATCAAGTGTTTGTAGGAAGTTATTCCAATTTAGTTTTTGTTGTTCTTGTATTTTGTTGTTAGTTTGGGTGTTGAGTGCTTGAATTTGTTGTGTGATGTCTTGTGTGTGGGGTGCTGGGGAGTGTTTCAGTATGTCGCGTTGTCTGATGAGGTTTTGAATTTCTGGTGTGAAGTTGGGGTTGTGTCTTTTCTGTTACCTCTTGGAATGTGTTTCTTGTCAGCGTTTTGGATCGTTTTATTGAGTATGTGTACAGCATTGTTGATGTTAGTGATGGGTGTACTGTTTAGAGTTGTGAAGTGTTGTTCTGTCTCATTTGTGAATGCTTCCCAGTTAGCTCTTTTATAATTGGTGTATGTGTGTTTGTGGCTAGCTGGGGTGAGTCTGGTTTTGGTGGTGATAATGATCGGGAGGTGGTCAGAGCCTAAGGTTCTGACCACCCTCCAGGATGTTGTGGGGGCGAGTTCTGGGGAGCAAAAGGTGATGTCAGGAGATGATGGGTTATAGAGGGCTTGGTGAGGAATATGGGTATGTTGATGGATGTCGTTAAGGAGATGAGGTTATCGGTTTGGTTTTGTAGTACCAGCCCTCTGTCTGTGTCGGGGTTGTCGACAAACCAGGCCGACGTCTTGGCGTTGAAGTCACCACCCAGGATGATGTGTGGGGTGTGTGGGGTGTTTGTGATGTGTTGTAAGTGTGGTCTGTATTCATTTGGTACTGTAGGGGATGTTTGGGGAGGGATGTATGTGTTTATGATGGTTATGTTGGAGTTGTTGCCAGTGCGTATTTTAATTGATTGTATTTCTGTTGTGTTATCATTTGGGGGGAGGAGGGATTTGGTTTGTACACTGGTTACTATGTATGATATTTCTTTGTGTACCTGGGTGATGAGTCCACCGCCCCCGCCGACAGCCCGGTCTTGTCTGATGGTGGTGAAATTATGAAATGTGGGTGTTTTTTGTGTTGTGCGGAGTTTTGTTTCTTGTAAGATGGCAATGTGTATGTTGTGTTGTTTGATGAAGTGTGAGAGTTCGTGTTTCTTTGTGTTGATGCCATCTATGTTCAGTTGAAGAATGTTAATGTTATGTGCACGATGTATGTTGGGTGCTGCTGCACGAGGATGGGGTGGGGGTGGGGGTGAGGGAGGGGCTGGGGGTTGGGATGGGTGAGGTGGGGGTGGGGATTGGGGAGCAGGAGATGGGGGTTGGAATGGATTAGGATGGGGTGTGGTGTGTTGAGTTGAGGATGTGGATGGTATGGGAAGGTTAGGTGGGTTAGGGAGGAGAGGTGGACGGGTTTTAGGGGGGGGAGTGGATGATATGGGAAGGTTAGGTGGGCTGGGGAGGAGAGGTGAACGGGTTTTAGGTGAGGGATTTGACTGGGAGAGGGAGGGGCATGAGGGACAGGTCCAGGTGTTTGTGTAGTGTTTCTTGGAGGCAAGTGCTGTGCAGGTGAAGTGGGTCCCGTTCCCGCATGAATTGCAGAGAACTGAACCCTTAGTATGGCGACTCGAAGTGATGGGTTTTGAGCAAGTTGGACATATGTATGTGTACGTGGGTCCTGGGTTGCTCTCAATGTCTCCGGCTAGAAGAAGTCTTCGAGAAATGACAGCCGGAGAGTCATTTCTCGGTGTAGGAAAAACTGTGTGATGTGTGTGGTGTGATGTAAGATGTGGATGTAAGAGTAATTAGATTAAATGTATTAATGACATGTTACATTTACATCACTAGTTGTTCCACCTGGGTAAGTGAAGAACTAGGGCATACCTGAGTAAGTAAACGCCCTATAGCCTGGGTAAGCGCTGGAGCTTGCAATTGCAGATCTTTCTACTTCCTGGTAGTAATCATCCAAGATTTCAGATTAATTGAATTCAGTGGAGCTTTCCTCTGGGTGTGCATGTGCTACACTGTAGGGGTAATATCTTCCAGATGAGGGTGTGAGAGCGGGACCCCTTTGATACCTTACTGAACTGAGGGTTACATGGGGGTAGGGTGGGACGAAGCATCTGGTCTCAGAACACATGCACAGAGTAATATTGCGAGCAAGCTGGAAACTCTGAACGAATCTATTGTTGTGGTACACGGTGCATGTCTACGAGGTTGATATTGGGGTTATGGGAGGGGTAGGGTGGGGGTTCTTGGTAGGTGCCAGGGTTGGGGTATGGAGGTGTGGGGGCAGGGAGGGGGGGGGGATTTTTTGTTTTGAGGGGGGGGGGGGTAGTAATGTTTGGGTTGGTCGGTGTTCTGCTTGGGCTTGGATTTAGTTGGTAGTCTTCCTACTACCGTCACTACAGTGACACCAGGGCCATCTGTTGATACAGTATATTAACCCCTTGTGTGCAGTCACACTTTATTTTTATATAATCTCTATTTGGTGAATTGTATATTTAGTTACATATTCTGTTATATATATATATATATTTGTTTAAGGTTAGGTTATCACACCTGGTAGCCTATTTCTGCGTATTTAAATTTTCTTATTTTCGGTTAGGCTATTCAACGCTGGTAGCCTATTGGTGCGTATTTCAATTTTGTTTAAACTTTTGGTTAGGCTATCGCCCCTGGAAGCCTAATTCTGCGTATCTCAAATTTTTTGTTTTCGGTTAGGCTATCACCCCTGATAACCTATTGTTGTGTATTTCAATATATTTGTTTTCGGTTGAAGTGATTGAAGTGTTTCTAAACTGAGTGAAGTGTTTTTAAAGTGAGTGAAGTGTTTTAAAGTGAGTGAAGTGTTTTAAAGTGAGTTAAGTGTTTTAAAGTGAGTTAAGTGTTTTAAAGTGAGTGACGTGATCTGAAGAAACTGACTGTAACCATGCCTCGCACTTGTACGAACTGCGCCGGTAGGTTTGGTGAGTCCATGTTTGTTACTGTCGATCTTCAAGTCTGCCGTCTCTGCCAGCAACGAGAGAATTTGACAGTGAAATTAGATGAAGCCTACAACAAGATCAACGTCCTCACCATGAAGCTGGAATCACTCCAAGAGTTTGTAACACTGAGTACCACAAACTTCAATTGTCACCGCAACTCCAGCAGCCACCAACGCCCCAACGTCAACTGCCAACAATTCAACGCCTGCAGTAGCCATTTCATCTGATGGTTCCGATACTCAAGAAACAAATAGTAACTCTCTTCCCCCTCAAGACAACTTCCGTGTCGTGAGGAACAACGTTTGCCCCAAGACCAGGAAACCCATACCGATTACCGAGTGTCAAAACCGCTTCCAGATACTCGCAGACTCAGATGACGAAGCGGAAATAGAAGAAGTCCGGCTCGTGGGAGACTCGATGATACGTGGTCAGCTCACAGAGTTTTGCGCCAGAGCACCTAAGACCAAGAAGCGTTTTTGTATCCCTGGTGGTGGTGTGGACGACATAGTTGCTGCAGTTGACGAAGTATCTAAGCTGGCCCCTGCTAATACAATGTACGTCATCCACATTGGATCCAACGATGTACAGCGAACCCGGTCGGAAGATTTGCTTTTAAAGTACCAGCAGCTGATCAAGTCGTTTAAGGAGAAGTCATCAAGGATCATCGTCTCAGGAATCGTCCCCCGGCTTGGTGTAGAGAGCCGATTTTACAACATAGCCACCAGCACAAATCGTTGTCTAGCAAACCTCTGCAGGAAGGAAAACGTGGGATTCGTTGACACCTGGGACAATTTCTACTACGATGACTATTTGTTTACGGACGATGGAGTTCATCTGAACCAGGTGGGAGCAGCACGTTTTGGGCGTCTTCTCAACGATGCGGTGAAGGATTTTCGGAGAAGAAATCGACTCAGCACAGGACAACCAGGAAAGAGGACCGAAGACAGCGAGGGCGGCAACCTGCGAAGGAATTAAATGCTAATCTGTCAAGAACCGCGAATTTGGATAAAGCTCCACCAACACGACCCAAATTCAAAACCGCCAGGGATAACGACCGAGGACCGATGTCAGCCATGAATGTAAATGTAGATCCGACCAGAACCAAAAATTTGATTAAAGAACGTTCTGTGAGTTCTAAAACCGCAACTTTAAAGATTTTCTATGCAAACGCTTGTAGCATACGCAATAAATTTTCAGATTTAGAGGAACTAGTGTTTACTGAAAATTATGATGTGATTGGTATAACAGAATCTTGGCTCAATACAGTAGATAGAGACTTTTTAGCAGAGTATTCACTTCCCGGTTATGTAATGTTTGAGAAAAGCCGAATGAAAAATGGAGGTGGCGTTTTATTTTATATCAAAGAAAGTCTTAACCCGACCCTCTTGTCAAAACCTCAAATTGTGAACGTCGACACATCTTTTGTGCTAATAAAGAATAATAAAGGTACAAAAATAATACTTGCATTAATATACAGACCTCCAGCTCAATCAGTGCAAACTGACCGAGAAATTTATGAACAAATTGCAGATGTAAGTAACTCACAAGATACCGTATTTATTGGCGACTTTAATTTACCTGTGACCAAGTGGGGCGATACTCTTACTTCACACTCCGGACATGATTTGTATACGAACTTGCAAGAGAGTTCGCTTTATCAATTTGTTCGAACACCGACCCGTGGTAATAACGTTCTTGACATTGTACTTGCAACAAAAGAAGAATTAATAGATAATTTGAATGTTGGTGATGAATTCAGTAACAGCGACCATCGTATGATAACTTTCACTTTAAACTTTACTAGTAACGAACCAAATAGTAGCATAAAAAAAGTCCCTAATTTCAAGAAAGCAAACTTTCATAAACTTAGAGGTATGTTTAAAGAAACTGACTGGAGCTTTTTAATTAACAATAACGACATAAATACATCTTGGAAGTTATTCGAAACCACTTACCTAAAAGCAGTGCAAGACTGCATACCATCGAAAATACGGCGTCCAGGCCATAATAATAAGCCCAAATGGTGGAATAAAGATATTTCAAACTGCCTGCTTGCTAAAAAATTTGCTAATGATAGATTAAAATCCTCACAAAATGACGAAGAACGGGTGAAATTTGTAGAGCTACGACGCAAAGCCAAAAAGTTAATTAAGCAAAGTACAAAGACCCTAGAGTTACATATTGCGAATCAAAGTAAAACAAACCTGAAAGAATTCTATAGTTATATCAGAAAGAAAAAAGTAGTTACTTCAACTGTTGGACCGTTAGTCGATGAAAATGGAGAATACACCAAAGACAAAGTACAAATGAGTAATGCCCTCAATACCTTCTTTGCATCAGTTTTTACAACAGAAGACCTCAGTGATATCCCTACACCATCGCCGATTCAGATTGATAATTCAGATGTTCTAAGCAATATCACCGTTACAGAGAGAGAAGTATTGAATTGTTTAGATAAACTCAAGGTAAAACGCCTGGACCTGATACAATCTCGCCTAGAGTTCTAAAAGAAGCTAAGGATGAGCTCTCCAAACCACTGACATTACTATTCAATAAATCCTTGCAGTCTGGAACTATGCCTGATCAGTGGAAGATAGCCAACGTAACACCGATATTCAAAAAAGGCAGCAAATCCCTACCCAGTAACTATCGTCCAATTAGCTTAACCTCAGTTGTATGTAAAATGCTAGAAACGGTCATAAGAGACAGACTCGTAAATCATTTAGAGGAAAATAACATACTTAAAGATACTCAACATGGCTTTCGTAAAAAACGTTCCTGTTTAACAAACCTCTTAGACTTCTTCCACGATATCCTCAACCTCTACGATGAGAGTAAAGCTGTAGATATTATATACCTTGATTTTCAAAAGGCCTTTGACAAAGTTTCCCACAAACGTTTACTGCTAAAACTAAAAGCGCATGGAATACAAGACGGTGTGTTGAAATGGATAGAAAATTGGCTCAGCGACAGAAAGCAAAGAGTAGTCATAAACGGTAAGGCATCTAAATGGACCAATGTAAGTAGCGGGGTACCCCAGGGATCGGTACTAGGACCAATTCAATTTCTAATTTACATCAACGACATAGATGAGGGTCTCACCTGTACAATCTCAAAATTTGCTGACGATACAAAAATTGCAAATAGCGTACTCTCAAAAGATCAAGTTGACGATATGCAACACAATCTAGATAAATTGTCACATTGGGCCCAAATTTTGCAAATGAGTTTCAATGCGGATAAATGTAAAGTACTACATATCGGATACCTAAATGAGAAAGCAAACTATTCGATGAATGGCACTCGGCATAAGAATGTAAACAGAGAAACCGATCTGGGAGTAACAATATCGAGTAACCTAAAACCGAGTCAACAATGTTCAGAAGTTGTTAAGAAGGCAAACAAAATAATTGGCTTTATTGGCAGGTCATTTGAGCATAAATCCAAAGACGTTATCCTAACCCTTTACAATTCCTTAGTCCGCCCTCATCTGGAATACTGCGTTCAATGCTGGTGCCCTTATTACCAAAAAGACATAAACAAGCTAGAACGAGTTCAACGTAGAGTTACCAAAATGATACCTAGCCTAAAGAACAAACCATACGAAGAGCGTCTTAGAGAATTAAATCTATTTCCTTTAACCCACCGCAGATTAAGAGGTGACTTAATTCAAGTGTTCAAAATCATCAAAGGCATCGACAATATGAACTGTAGTAAGTACTTCACTATCGACCAATCTAATTACACGCGGGGAAATGGTTGCAAAATTATTGGTAAATCTTTTAACTCACACGAATCTAAGAATTTCTTCTTCAATCGAGTTGTTAACTAGTGGAATGGGCTTCCCCGAGACGTTATAGACTGCAGTACCGTTGAAGCATTTAAACTCTGCCTAGACAAATATCTCGCATCAAACCCGCAACTGACTGCGTTTGTAAATGAATAACTTTATTTTATCCTACCCTCAGTTACTAACCCATATGTCCCCTACTAACTTCCTAGTCCTGCCACGGACATTAGTTCCAGGGTAATTAATAGTTCCCTTTCCAATGTTCCCTTACCCACTCTAAACCACTGTTTGGACACTTGATCCTCAGTGTTTTGGAGGACAAGCAGCCTAGAAGGGTCACTATACCTGTTGTTGCTTGATTTCCTTTGTACTCCTTTGTACATAGTGGCTCTGTACTGCTTTATGCTTGCATCTTGAGTAACAGTTTGCGTATTATGATGATGTCCTTGTCAGTGTATGTAGGGTCGTGCATGGTGAAATGTTGACTGATTGATGTAGGGAACACATGCAGGAGTTGCTTGAATAATGTTTTCTCAAGATCTTTGTCGGTTACTATGGGGTAAGTTTCTTTGGCGCATATAATATGTAAGAGCTCGAGTGTCTCATAAAAAATACCATTGTATTTGACAGTATCTATCTTCTGCAAGTCTACGATAGGCCCTAGTGCAGTTTGAAACACATTACATAGAGCACGTTTTAAACCTTTCCAAGTCAGTTTATCATTAACTTTGCCAGCTATGAGTGCAAAACCCTTTGTGCCAATATTGGTCAGGAGCACCGTGACTCTTTCTTTCTCTGTTACATAGCTTGATTGTAGGTTCCACCATTAATATGTATTGTCATATCCATTGTAGATAAATTTAATTGCTATTGGAATCTTGGTCTTGAGGTTGTTGTTTGAATGTGACATATTTGCATATTTGCGGTTTGATTTTATGACCCACGAAAAAAATATATATAAATATTTGATAAAGCAATGACTAAACCTTATAATTGACCTTCTGTTTGAGAGCTGAGCATCCTGTCCCCAAGTTAGACTCCAACGTGCCGCCAGTAAATCCCACGGATCTTGGATCCATAGAATAACCTTCTAGGAGTGCAATGTATCTTATATTAACTGGAGGATTATAGTCGGTTTCATTTCATCTGACTGTAATTTGAACCCCATAACAACTGATTTATCGATAGTTAATGAAATAATACTAAACTACAATGTCTCTACTTCACATTAATCCCTAGTTATCACAATTAACAGTAAATTTCACTTTAATCTCTTCTTACTAGCCGAGTTATCAAGATGGAGACATGGCAATATACCGTCAGCTGGAAAAAAACGACTATAGAGCTAGGACAGAGTACACGGTCAGTGTATAAGGTTTTATTTATAATTACAAACTGAGAGCAAACATAGGTACTGAATATTACTTAACAAGAACACTTAAGTTGCTGAAATGGATAATTTATATGTACCGGTATATACAATTCAAAATCGGTGGAACCTAAAAGTGACAGAACACATATAATTATATAGAAGGGAGAGGGGGAAGCGGGGGTGGTAGCTAATATGTTTAAGGATGGTGGTGTTGGTAAGTTATGACTTGAAGGTAATATATATATATATATATATATATATATATATATAATAAGGGTGGCCCTTATTTTCGAAAGTAAGAAATCCTAACCTTCACCCCCTGGCTTTGTTCCATTCCTAATGAGACATATCGTGATCAAATTTCGTGACGATTGGAGCATATTTATTGTTAGTCCAGCAAAGTCTGTTTGGCTGTTTTTGTGCTGGTTGGCAGAACTTACCTGGCACGCACCAAAACCCAGACACAGCAACAAGACTATCTCGACACATTACATGAATGGTGCACTACAAACAGACTCAATTTATCCCCAGCTAAATCCACTGCAACCCTCCTCACAAGCTGGACAGGAGATCACGATTACGTCCCGGGACTCAACATAAACAACACACCCCTAACACACACACACACACCCAAAATCCTAGGAGTAACATACGACACCCAAATGACATTCAAACAGCACACCACAAACACGAAAAAGAAACTGACACCCAGATTTAACGCCCTCAGATCACTTGCCCACACAAAATTTGGACACAACAAAGAAACCACCACCACAGTCTACAAACAATACATAAGATCAGTTATGGAATACGCAAGCCCGGCCTGGGCTTCTAACCTAGCTGAAACACATCATAAGACCTTACAGACTATTCAAAATAAAGCCCTGAAAATCATCACAGGATGCACAGCTACTACACCCACAGATCACCTACATCAAGAAACCAAAGTCCTCAAAGTCAAAGATCATCTAGACATGAGAGGCACTCAATTCCTGGCAGCAGCCTCCACAAATCAACACCACCCACTACACTACATGGCAACACACCCACAGACACCAAGAAATATCAAAACAACACCCAGCACATGCTATCACACACAATTATTGTCCTCTCTCCCTCCCTGCCCACCCCGAACCAACTTCCAGAAGCACATCCATACTCATATCTCTCACCGATCCATCCACTCACTCACAGACAACACGCAGCTGCAAGCACGACCTCCCAAAATCCATCCTTCTGAATCCTCCCTTCCTCGCGAGGACAGAGTCCACCTGGCCAGGCTGAGATGCGGACACCATCCAGCTCTTCTGAGCTATCAGAAGAGACTGGATGAATCCGTCGTCGACACCTGCCCAGGCTGTAACACAGCACCCCATACCATTAAACACATCATAGAAGACTGCATTTCACACAACCACTTACGCCAACAACACAATTTACACTCTTTGAGAGTTCTGTGGGAAAGCCCGACCGTGGCCATGACCCCCATATGGGTCGGAAAGGCCAGGATCCCCATTAGGGGGGAGCATCACATCATCAAAAAGCTGGAAGGTCTATTCCAAACCTGGAAAGACCTAAAACGCTTGAGGGACCGAAGGACACCAGGGCAGATGAAGAAGGAGGAAGCTTTCCGGGACTCAATGGACGACCTCTTTGATATCGCTTACGCGGACGCCCTGTCTTTCATTGTCCTTCAAGAGGACAAGGATTTTTTCCTTGCTCAGCGAGAGAAGGGCCGTAGAGCCTTCATGGGGTCCGCGGACAATTCCCTGGCCTCCAAAGAACGGAGAGCTGCGGAGAAGAAAGAGGCTGAGGAAAGGCGTCGGGAGAAGGCCCGTGAAGAAATGAAGGCATCCACCTCAGCGGCCGTCTTTGCTTCTTCAAGCAGCAGTGCTGAAGGAGAGGACAGCAGTAGTGCTGAGGGAGAGGACAGCAGCAGTGCTCAGGAGGCAAAATCCTGCTCTCCACCCAAGCGGCCACGAAGAGCTACAAAAATCATAGTTTCACCATCTCTCGCAGCTGCACTGGATTGTACTCAGCTTTCCGACCGAAAAGCCACCATCGTGCTGACAGAAGCTGCAAAAAGCCTCGGCCATGACACTACGGACCTGGCCATCAACCGCACAACCAATGCCCGGTCTCGACGTCAAGCCAGGAGACGTTTCGCGGAAAACCTCAAAAAGGACTTCCAAGCGGATGTCTCCTTGAGTGTCCATTGGGGTGGAAAACTTCAAGCCCTGACAACCAAGGAGCATGTTGATCGTCTGCCTATCTTGATATGCGGAGTAGGAGTCAGCCAGCTCCTCGGCGTGTCTAAACTCCCTTCGGGGACTGGTGAAGCGCAAGCTCAAGCTGTTTTCCATGCTTTGGAGGAGTGGGGAGTGACCGAGAAAGTGGTCGCCATGTCTTTTGACACGGCCGCTGCAAACACGGGACATCGGACCGGCGCATGCGTCCTTCTGGAACAGAAGATCGGAAGGGATCTTCTTTACTTGGCGTGCCGCCACCATACCATGGAAGTCATCTTGGCTGCTGCTTTCGGAGCTGTAATGGGATGAGGGACTTCCGGGCCCGAAGCGCTCCTATTCAAGAGGTTTCAAAGCCAGTGGGATTTAATCGACAAGGAAGCATTTCAACCTGGGACTACGGATGATGCGGTGAACACGGCGATAACTCCAACTCATCGAGATGAAGCAGTCGCCTTTGCGATGGAGCAACTGACAATCCACCACCCTCGAGACGACTACAGGGAGCTGTTGGAGCTCCTGATCTTGTTCCTCGGGCATATACCTCCTCGTGGAGTTCGATTCCGAGCTCCTGGTCCCATGCACCATGCACGATGGATGAGCAAGATCATTTACGCTTTCAAGGTTTGGATGTTCAAGAACCAATTCCGACTGACAAACCGTGAGGCTTTGAGGGATATCTGCATCTTCGGAGCTCTTCTCTACGTCGAGGCATGGATCACCTCTCCTTCTTCAGTCCAAGCTCCTAGGAGGGACTTGCACCTCATCAAGGCTCTCGTCGACTTCCCTAACCAAGAGATCAGCAAGGCTACATCAGAGAAGATTAAAGGGCACCTCTGGTACCTTGGAGAAGAAACTACAGTCCTGGCCCTGTTTGATGATGCCATATCCGTTCGAACGAATATGGTCAAGGCAATGTCGGGAGAAATGGACGATGAGGAAGAGCCTCCCAAGCGAGCTCAGCACGATCTCGGATTCTTGAAAGATGCCAACCTCGAAGACTTCGTGTCACCAAGAAGTCGGGCTTTCTTCGAGAAGGTGCGACTTCCAACGGATTTTCTCCACTATGATCCTGAGGAGTGGCCAAATCGCGGTGATTATCAGGAGGCCTGCCGTCTCGTTAATGGTTTGGAGGTTGTGAATGATCATGCTGAACGAGGGGTCTCTCTTGTCAAAACATACAACCGGCTCCTCACGAAGGATGAAGAACAGCTGCAGTTTCTCCTCCAAGTTGTGAGCGAGCACCGGAAGCTATACCCGGACACCCGGAAGAAAACCTTGGCACAAACCAGGCAACAATGAACGGAGTGGTGCCCATGATAGTGTCCTTGAGCAGCTAATACCCACTAAGTTTACTGTTTTAGAGTGGGGGGGAACTGGATGACCAGAGCCAAAGTATACTTCCATATGTAGAGGCCACCCAAAGAGTGGCCTTCAAACGCCGTGGACTACCAGTAAATATTAAACAATCTTCGCAAAAATTTTACTGAATCATTTTTGGACCAAACTGACTCGATGAGAACCCTGAGAGCGGTAAAAAGAGCAATTTTGAAATTTTGCCTATAGCATAGGGGCCACCCTGCGGCAGCGGCTTTAATTATATATATATATATATATATATATATATATATATATATATATATACATCCAGTATACATATACAGTATATATATTTCCACTCTGATGACACAACCATCACTTCTTCCTCTGACAAAGCTGAACTCTTCGCTCAAACTTTCCCTAGAAACTCAACCTTGGATGCTTCCGGTGCTATTCCTCCCTCTCCACCCCCCTCTCTCCTACTTATGCCTAATATCCTAATCTCTTCTAAAGATGTACTTTCTACCCTCTCTGGGCTTGATACTAAGAGGCACACGGTCCGGATGGTGTTTCTCCTGTTGTACTAAAAAACAGTGCTTCTGTGCTGACTTCCTGCCAAGGCAAACTCTTTCGTCTATGTCTCTCCTCTAACGTCTTCCCTTCTTGCTGGAAGTTTGCTCTCATTCAACCTGTCCCAAAGAAGGGTGACCACTCTTAACCTTCCAACTATCGTCCAATTGCTCTCATCTCTTGTATCTCTAAAGTTTTTAAAACTATTCTTACTTCCAAATTTCTTAAGCATTTCTCTTCTCATAATCTACTATTAGATCGCCCGTATGGCTTACTTAAGGGCCGCTCTACTGGTGATCTTCTTTCATATCTTACTGACTCTTGGTTATCCTTCTTTCAGGACTTCGGTGAGACCTTTTCTATTGTGTTAGACATACCGAAGGCCTTCGATAGAGTCTAGCCAAATCTCTAATTTCTAAACTACTCTCCTTCGGTTTCTATCCCTCCATCTGTGCCTTTGTCTCTAATTTCCTTTCCGGTCGTACCATAGCTGCGGTTGTGGACAGCCATCGTTCACTTCCTCACCCTATCAACTCCGGTGTTCCTCAGGGATCTGTCTTATTTCCTATTCTCTTTCTAATTTTCATAAATGATCTTCTCAGCTGTACCTCCAGTCCTATCCATTCATATGCATACAAAAATCAACCCTTCATCTTCTCTCAGTATTCTTGGTGTCTCTTTTTCTTCTGCTCTCTCTTGGAAGGACCATATTACCATTCTTGCTAAGGTGGCCTCCCAGAAGCTGGGTGTGCTCAACTGCCTCAAGGGGTTCTTTACCCCTGCTCAGCTTCTTGCTCTGTACAGGGGCACAGTGCGTCCTTGTATTGAGTATTTTTCACATGTGTGGGGAGTGTCCTCTACTCCTCTCACACAGCACTTCTAGACAAAGTAGAAAGAATTGCCTTTCGTATCATTAACTCCTGTCCACTCACCGACTCTCTGCCATCTCTCTCTCTTCGCTGCAATGTTGCATCTGTCTCGTTATTCTATCGCTACTACAATAATCAGTGTTCCTCAGAGCTCTCTCAGTGCATACCACCTCCTCTACGTAGGGTACTTAGTACCCGTCTTGCAACACAATCCCACCCCTACTCTGTACAACTCTGCAACTCAATGAAACGTTACTCCCAATAATTCTTTTATTCAACAGCTAAGCTCTGGAACTCTCTCCCTACCTACCTATGTTGAGTTCGCCACTCTGTTAGTGGCCCTTTATTATTGTTTGAAAATTGGTGCAGCAGACTGTTTGAAGGGGCGGAGCGCTCCCCTGCGAAGATTGGCTCGTCTGGTACTTTTTTTATTTCGACATCGAGGGCTCTCTTGAAACTGTCTAACGAGACGTCCCTCATGTCTTTTACTCGCCGCGGGAGTTTGTTGAAGAGGCGTAGGCCTCTATGTGATAACCAGCCCTCTCGCAGAGAGCCTAAGGCACCCCAATTTTTCAACTTGGGGATATCGCATTCCCAGCCTCTCTTATCACTGAACTGCATTGCCATTGGGGTATGTAGATTCGATACAAATCACTCTACGATTTTCTACGTATATATTATTAAGTAACATTCCCTTCTACGCTCCAACGAATACAGCTTTAGTGATTTTAAACGCTCCCAATATCTAGTGTAACTGTTTTACTGAGTTTATATATGAGGTGAAGTTTCTTTGTATACCTTCTAAGTCATAAATTTCACCTGCTTTGTATGGGGATGTTAATACGTTACAGTATTCTAGCCGCGGTAGCACCAGGGATATGAAGAGCGTTATCATAGGCAATTCGCTGCGAGTTTTAAATATACGTAAAATCCAACCTGTTAAGCCCGGTTCACACGAACCGTTTTTGGCGGATCCGTATTTGGGCCTGTGACGTCACATACGAAAAACGGACGCGGAAAAGCAAAGTTGAAAGGAAATACGGACTGCATTCCAGAGCCCTGGCCAAACTCTGGGGAGCGGAACGTACTTCTCTAGCGTAAGGTAAACACCTACTAGACGATCGTCAACATGGAGTGAGAAACGATCTTTCTTGGTGTTTAGTTCTTTATTTTGAACGAAGATGAACCACCACTGTAATTCAATGCATATTAACTAGGAACATACATCAAAACCAAGCCATTACGTAGCCTGTAGTTGCCCACATATTTATATAAGTTCTGTTAATTCCTCTCCGTGACCATGTTAATGGAAATATATTGCGCATCATTAAATTACGAGTGTATAGTGGTTAATTCATATGATTAGTAAACTGATAATTAAATTAAACCGTACTCGCAATTCATTCGTATAGGCCTAGGCCTACTATATAATTTACATTCATACATCAGATCACAATTAGAAACAACTTATGTGGGCAACGGTACCTGGACATAGACTAATTATATGTACTGTAGAAGGGAATCAAGATTTTATTGGAGAAACATGTTGTTGTTGTTCTGTAGTTATAATCTATGATTCTGTGTTCATTGTCTCTATCTGGAGGCGCGCGAAGCAGTACAACGTGTTAACTTTGGTGGTGCCGCGTCGGCTGCCAGGTACACGATCAATAGGTTAACATATTAAACTGCCTTAATATTTGCCTTGCCATTAAAATTAGACATATAGCATAATTGTTATGCGATATTAACTATAATGTAATGGAAATTGGCAGAAAAATATTACATACATTTCACTTCAATGTTCAATATACGTAACGTTCTTCTCGTGCGTACACGAAAAAGATGAATCGAAACCATCTTTTTGAGCGGTACACATTTTGGTAAACGGCTTCCCGGTTCACACTACGTACACGCCGCATGTCTGTAAATGACGTGACTGTGACGTCACAATTTTTTATACGTACCGTAAAACGGTACGAAAAACGGATAATGTGAACCGGGCTTTAGCCGTTTCGCAGCTGCAACTTTGACCTGGTTATGTTCTTTGAATCCCATATTTTTAGACATTATCACCCCAAGGTCTTTCACATTGTCTTTACGTTCTATTATGTGGTTGCAATCTGTTGTGTAACTTGTGTTCTCTATAATGAAATTATCATCTCCGTATTGTATTAATTGGATTTTTTCTCCATTAAACTGCATGAATCCGCCCTGAATCCATCTTTCCCTCATCCTATGACTTAAATTGTTTCAAACTCCTTGTGTCCAGACATTTTGGCTCAAACGTTCCTTGATTTTGGCCCTGTCACTCTTTTAACTCTGGGAGAGGCACTCGTCACAGGCAGTTTTGATTTGTGTCTCCCTCATCCACATAGACAAAAAAATAAAATATATATATATATATATATATATATATATATATATATATTTCATGTGTGTTTGTATGTACGTATACAGTATATGTGTGTTTTATGAAGGCACAGCAATCTATAGTACTCATAATACTTATACCTCCCTATTTATACACGCCAAATATGACCATGATATATTCTTATTTTATATACAGTATCTATATTATTAAATCAGTTCGTGTGTCTGTTTGTCTGTCTGTGTGTTCTTAATAGGCGGCCGCAGTTTTGGAGCTGGGGAGCTGAAACTTTGCATGAGGGTGTCAATTGACCTTGGTCAGGTCATTGAGGGTGCGAGGCCACGATCGGAGGTCGTTTCGAGGCCGAAATTGATTTTTTTTTGAAAAAAATGGCCGTTTGGGGCAGAAGGAGGCCTTCGATTAAAAAGGTGTATGGAACGAAAGTAGTTCGCAGCCCCCAAAAATGGGAGTACGGATGAGATTAGATCCAAAATCGGAGGTCATTTAGCGGCCGAAATCGAGGTCGCCGTTTAATGAGGCACAGGGAGGTCGAGGCCGGTGATTATGGTAGTAGTAGTATTGTGATGATTGTGGTAGTAGTGATTGATGATGGTGATTATGGTAGTAGTAGTGGTGGTAGTAGTGATGGTGATTATGGTGGTACAGTATTATTACCCGGGCAATGCCGGGTACCCCTGCTAGTCTATATTATTAAATCAGTTCGTGTGTCTGTTTGTCTGTGTGTTCTTAATAGGCGGCCGCAGTTTTGGACCTGGGGAGCTGAAACTTTGCATGTGGGTGTCAATTGACCTGGGTCAGGTCATAGAGGGGGCGAGGCCACGATCGGAGGTCGTTTCGAGGCCGAAATTGAAAACAAATTGAAAAAAATGGCCGTTTGGGGCAGAAGGAGGCCTCCGATCGAAAAGGTGTATGGAACGAAATTTGTTCGCAGCCCCTCAAAATGGGAGTACGGATGAGGTCAGATCCAAAATCGGAGGTCATTTAGCGGCCGAAATCGAGGTCGCCGTTTAATGAGGCACAGGGAGGTCGAGGCCGGTGATTAAGGTAGTAGTAGTATTGTGATGATTGTGGTAGTAGTGATTGATGATGGTGATTATGGTAGTAGTAGTGGTGGTAGTAGTGATGGTGATTATGGTAGAATTTAAACCCGGGCAACGCCGGGTATCCCTGCTAGTCTATAATATTAAATCAGTTCGTGTGTGTTTGTCTGTGTGTTCTTAATAGGCGGCCGCAGTTTTGGACCTGGGGAGCTGAAGCTTTGCATGTGGGTGTCAATTGACCGGGGTCAAGTCATACAGGGGGCGAGGCCACGATCGGAGGTCGTTTCGAGGCCGAAATTGATTTTTTTTTTAAATAAAATGCCGTTTGGGGCAGAAGAAGGCCTCCGATCGAAAAGGTGTATGGAACAAAAGTTGTTCGCAGCCTCCCAAAATGGGGGTACGGATGAGGTCAGATCCAAAATCGGAGATCATTTAGCGGCCGAAATCGAGGTCGCCGTTTAATGAGGCACAGGGAGGTCGAGGCCGGCGATTATGGTAGTAGTAATATCTATATTATTAAATCAGTTCGTGTGTCTGTTTGTCTGTCTGTGTGTTCTTAATAGGCGGCCGCAGTTTTGGAACTGGGGAGCTGAAACTTTGCATGTGGGTGTCAATTGACCTGGGTCAGGTCATAGAGGGGGCGAGGCCACGATCGGAGGTCGTTTCGAGGCCGAAATTGAAAAATAAATGAAAAAAATTGCCGTTTGGGGCAGAAGGAGGCCTCCGATCGAAAAGGTGTATGGAACGAAAGTTGTTAGCAGCCCCCCAAAATGGGGATATGGATGAGGTCAGATCCAAAATCGGAGGTCATTTAGCGGCCGAAATCGAGGTCGCCGTTTAATGAGGCACAGGGAGGTCGAGCCTGGTGATTATGGTCGTAGTAGTATTGTGATGATTGTGATAGTAGTGATTGATGATGGTGATTATGGTAGTAGTAGTGGTGGTAGATGTTTCATGTGTTCATAAATAAATGGTAGAATTTAAACCCGGGCAATGCCGGGTACCCCTGCTAGTTGTGATGATTGTGGTAGTAGTGATTGATGATGGTGATTATGGTAGTAGTAGTGGTGGTAGTAGCGATGGTGATTATGGTAGAATATAAACCTGGGCAACGCCGGGTACCCCTGCTAGTATATATATATATATATATATATTTTTTTTTTTTTTTTTTTTTTTTTTTTTTATAATACTCTTTGATACCTCAGGGTTATCCAAGAACTTTACCTATAATTTGGTGATGATTAGTTATAATTTCATGCACAACTGCTTGCTAGTATTGCACGCATGGCGGATATAGATGTTTTCTACCGAGTAGTCTTGTTTTTGTTGTAAATATAAACATTACAATATTTCCTTGTATGTCATTATCAGCCCCGAATAGGTGCGTTCACTGATGCGGACATTGTGTTTCGAGTCGATTGATTAATTATATGAAATAAGACTGGGGTACTTTCTACCCCATTCAAAGGCGTACAATCACTTAATGAGTCCATCCAAGATCAACAAGTAGAAACATTAATTTTTTTTTTTTTAAAGAGACAATGAACGGAGGAAGGAAAAACACAGATAAAACAGAAAGGTCCATGTGCCTAAAGGCATCCTCCATTCATAAAATGTTTGTAACAACTGGATTTAAACTTTTGTAGATTGTAAGTTTGTGGAAAGCAACTCGAGGGAAGTGAATTCCAAAGAGTAGTAGTTCTAGGGATAAATGAATTTTGATAAGCAGAAGTTCTGCATTGTGGAGGAGAAAGTGTAAATTCATGGGCGCTCTCAGCTGCCCTAGTTCTACGGGGAAAAATGTGGAGAGGCGGCACAATTGAAGCAAGTTCCTCGGAACAATTGCTGTGAAAATATCTGTAGAATAATGCAAGGGATGCAACGTTTCTTCGTATGGATAATGTAGGAAGGTCCTGTGTGATTGCAGGGTTATTGATTAATCTAATAGCTTTATTTTGAATTTTGTCCAACTGCCTCAATGCAACCACTCCACTTCCACTCCACAGAGGTGAACAGTAATCCATCTGAGAACGCACATGACTTTTATATATTACGGCCAACTGCTCGTCAGTGAAGAATTCTCGAACTCTGTACAAGAGTCCCAGTTTTTTAGAGGCATTCTTAGCAATGCTTCTAACATAATGTGTCCAGCTCAAGTTAGTAGTTAATGTTACTTCGAGAATGTCAATACTAGGGGAAGTGGGAATATTTACATCATTAAAAAATATGTGGGAGTCAGTGAGATTCTGTCGGTTAGAACATTGAATGTACTTGGTTTTCTGTGCATTAAAGGAAACTAGATTCTTTTGTCCCCATTCATTAATTCGAGAAAGGTCCTGGTTCAGAGAAATTGCATTGTTTATTTTTGAATTTATAAGATCGGGTTGGGTGAAAGAATTGGTAAATGTGAAGGAACTGTGGAGTGTTGAGTCATCTGCGTAGGAATGTATTGGATTATGAGTGGTAGATATGAGATCATTGATATGAATGAGTAACAGAGTTGGGGCCAAAACTGATCCCTGGGGAACACCAGCATTTATTGAGTGAAATTGAGAATAAAGGCCATCTACCATTACACATATTTTTCTGTTATGAAGATAAGAAGAAATTAGTGGAACTAATGATGCAAGGCCGTAGTGTGACATCTTCGACAATAAGGATTGATGCCAGACTCTATCAAATGCCTTTGATATATCCAGTGCTATTGTATGTGTTTCACCATGTTGGTCTGTAGCTTGGTTGATTTGATGCGTAAGAAGGCAAAGAATGTCTGCAGTTGATCGACATCGTCTAAAACCATATTGCCTATCACTGATTAATTTATTATTCTCAAGATGCTTAATTATGTGATTATTTAATATAATTTCAAAGACTTTACCAAGAGTGGAAGTTATAACTATTGGTCTATAGTTTGATGGATCTGAAGAGGCACCTTTTTTAGGAACTGGATGGATGTTTGCTTCTTTCCAGGGTGCTGGGAAGCATGAGGTATGAGTACACAGACGGAAAAAATTTGCCAATACAGGAGCGAGCACCAAGGAGCAATTCTTAAGTACTATTGGAGGAATTTCATCTGGACCAGGAGCCTTATCTACTGAGAGATTCTACAAAATAGTTTTGACATGTCTGGTGTGGATCTTAAGTGAGGGAATTTCAGGCGAATTAAAATTAAGTACAGGGACATCTTGATTTATTTCATCTAAGGTTGAGTTGGTGGAGAAAATATCCGCAAGAAGGTTAGCTTTACCTCGTGGGTCACTTACAAGATTGCCAGTCAGAGATTTTAATGGTGGAATGGATGAAGCAGTAGTGAAGTTGGATTTGAATGAGTTAAGAGTAGACCAAAATATTTCGTTATCATTTGGATTATTTAGAAGTTTATTTGCCTGCTTGTGGAGAAAGTTTGATTTAGTTAGGTTTAATACAGTTTTGGCATGATTTCTGATGTTTCTAAAGTAATTAAAGGCTTCGTGTGTTTTTGATCTTGTGTATGCATTGTAGGCTATTGCTTTTTGTTCAGTTACTCTAGCACAATTATGGTCAAACCATTTAGGTGATTTAGATCTTTTACTGTACTTTTGATGAGGAATAAATGTTTCCATTTCAATTTTTACAAAATCTTGTATGTGGCTCCAGGTGATGTGTGCATCATTAGAAAAGAAAGAGGTCCAGGGAATATCAATAAAGAAACCTTGAAGACCCTCCCAGTCTGCCCTATCGTAATGCCATTTAGTCACCAAAACAGGTTCAGAGTGGGAAGGTGTTAGGTGATAGACAGGTGGCCTGTATCAGACAGTGATCAGAAGAACTACTTTAAATGACATTGATAGGGCCTGGCATGATTTTTGATGGTCACTGTGGCCCATTTCTAGCCATCAATAAAATAAATTGGACAAATTCCTCCTGTTGTACTAACAAACTGTTCTTCCATGCTGACTCCCTGCCTTGGCAAACTCTTTCGTCTCTGTCTTTCCTCTAACGTCTTTCCTTCTTGCTGGAAGTTTGTTCTCATTCAACCTGTCCCCAAGAAGGGTGATCACTCTCAACCATCCAACTATAATCCAATTGGTATCATTCCTTGCATTACTAACTTTTTCAAAATTAATTTTTAATTTGTCTCATAATCTACTATCAGATCGCCAATATAGTTTCCTTAACCCGTGGAGCCCCGGCTAGTTTTGTAATGTTTGTTCACCAGAACCCGGCCGGTTTTCAAAAAATGGTTTTATTCCAGAAACAATAGCGAATGGGTTAGGAATGAAGGAAAAACCACGAAAAACCGCTCAAAAAGCTTAAAAAATGGTCCTACAGAGCCCCCGAAAACGTATTTTACAAGAGTAAAAAATTGAAGGCAATTATCCCAAAAAAACAGGTTATTGCGCGCTCACGCGCACGCACGAGGACTTTGAGAGTTTTCAACCATCGGCACGGTTGCGTGGGATACGTACACAGTTCCCATACAAATCTGAGCCCTCTTGAGTGGCTACACCTGAGGTTACGGTCGGCGCAATTAGGGTGACGCGTCAGGCACATCGCTGGGGCTGTGCGTTACATACATCGCCGACGCGTCAGACGCGTCACTGGGGCTGTACGGGTTAAGGGGGGCATTCGCCTTTTATAGAAGAAGGAACATTTAAAATACAGTTATGGCAGTGAAATTTTAACACAAGGTAAAGCATGGTTTAAGATATGATTTACCGTAATAAGAATCTAAATATCTATAATATCAGGTATTTAAATATTTATTTATATTTTTTTGCTAATTTTTCACCATTTTTAAAGGGCTAACCTGGGAAAAATTCTATAGTTAGAAGGCTCATTAGTCTACATCTGACAGAACTCTATATAAATGTTATTTTGACAAGAGGAATTTTATGCAGGCCAATAAATAAAAAAGTTATGAACATTTAAAAATAAAATAAAATAAAATCATGAAATGCGAGTGAGAAAACAAACATAATTAAGGTTTTTCAATACTTAGAATTAACTTAGAACTTTTCCCTCTTTACCAAATATTCTATTATGAATTAGGATTAAATTAATACCTGAATCATTAAAATTGGTCCATAAATGGCTGAGCAGATGCCATTTTCATATATGCAATAGGCTAAGTAATCCGTTTTGAGAAAACGAAGGTTAAAGTTTGAAATTGCCGTTATTTATGTAATATTGAAGTGAATGAGTTGCAATTTTCATGACAAGTTTGTTATCATTATATAACTCATGAGCTTTGTTTCTGCACTGTTTCTGTTAATATTTTAAGTAAAATATGCATATTATTTAGGCTATATTTAATTATTGAATTAATCATTGAAGAGGTACAGCAACAAAAATGACAAGTGCGTACCTATTGGACCGGTGTGTACCTATTGGTTACTTTACCCTATATATAATCTATATATATATATATATATACCGGTATATATATATATATATATATATATATAATATTAGAGAGAGAGAGAGAGAGAGAGAGGAAAAGTAAAAAGCTAAGCTATATTATTATTGTAATAGGCCTAGGCTATGGGCCAGCAAACAATTTGTATGTTTTATAGTTATGCATCAGAAGACATTGAGCTATTTATTAAGATATAGATATTGCCTAGCCTATATTTTATTATATCTTGTCAGTACTCACCATAAAACTAGCCTAGTTGTAAAGAAGGAATGAACTTTTTCTTCCCTTGTGAAATATTTGTCACTGTTGTCATATATGGTGTCACAGTTCTCCCACTTAATTTGTATACGGTTTTCAACTCCAAACTCCCTGAATGAGCAACTAACAGGCGCATAACAGTTATAACAAACAGTAGTTTCATTCATTTCACACAGAGTTTGTTTAGAGACAACAAACGTTTCAACTTCAATATCAGCCTGGGAGTCATGTTTTTCCTTATTGAATAACCGCCCCCTTTTTGTTGCACTTGACTGTACATTCCTACTAGCAGTACTAATAGTATCCGTGGTGCTAGCAGGTGTAATATGAGGCATAGCAGGTGTAGTATTAGGTCTATCAGGTGTAGTAGAAAGCCTAGCAGTTGTTGATGGAGGGCATGCAGGCGGTCTGTCTTTTCTTTCATGCCGTCTTTTCAACAATTTATCCTGTTTTATTTTCATTTTCTCCTGTAACAAACGCAGTTTCTTTGATGGGCGAGGCATGCTTGAAATAATACGTGATGCACAGCCTAAATCATCAAGAAATATGTGATATATAACCACATAAACACAAGCAAGCACGAATGTTTAGAGTTCAGTTCAGTTCAGTTGGAATTCGGGAAGTTTAGCCTTAACGTCGGCACTTCCCTAAGAGGTTTTGTTATTTTTCTTTTTGTGACTTTGTGACGTGCTCATTTGTTTAAAAATAAATATATCTCATTTTTCATCCCTTTTTCTGAAATCTTCTTTCTTCTCTCTTCAGTCTTGTTTCTTCTCTCGTCTTCCTTCATTCTTGTTTCTTCTCTCTTCAGTCTTCTTATTTCAGTTCTTTCAATTTTTTCTCTCGTACTCTCCACATTTGATAGATTGTCTGTTTCACTCTATCGCTTATTTCTTTGTTAAATAAAAGATGTCCGATGACTTGATTTTCATTTTCAATATAAGGCTGTTGGAACCCTGAATCTTTTATTCTGCATGCTTTATAAAATATTTATGAATTGAACTTCCACCACCTGGGAAAAAAAATCACAGCTGATCTGAACCTGGGCTATGATTGGCCGACTCTAACTGTACTGGATTCGCCTTCTGAGGCAGCCAGATGTACGATGAGTACCAAGAAATTTTTAGAGCCCCATAATTCAGTGAAAAATGGCTCAATTTGTACAGAAACTTCACAGTTTGTTTACCATATGCATGCCCGTCGTCCAGGGTATTTAAATGCTGGCTGACACGTGTGAGTTGTGTCCATTTAAAGCGCGGTAGGACATTTAACCATCGTATGACAACATAGACACTCTATGATATGACAGGGAACATGTTTAGTTATATTTTGGCGCGATTTTCAAAATTTATTAGAATTTTCGATTTTGTTGTGTATTTAGCAGAATGCCCCCCTTAAGTGCCACTCTAATGGTGATCCTCTTATTTATTCTTTCTTATCTTAAATCTTGGTCATCCTCCTTTTGGGACTTCAGTGAGACCTATTGCGCTAGAGTAAGGCATATTGAAAGCCTTCGATAGAGTCTGGCCAAAATCAAATTTCTAAATAACCCTCCTTTGGCTTCTATCCCTTCATCTGTGCCTTTATCTCTAATTTCCTTTCTGGCCATTCCATAGCTATGGTTGTGGACGGCTATCGCTCACTTCCTCAACTTATCGATTCCGGTGTTCCTTAGGGCTCTGTCATGTCTCCAGTTCTCTTTTTAATATTCATTAATGATCTTCTGAACAGTAGCTCTAGTGAATATATACACCATATGAGGAGGAGCACTTTATCGACAACGTTTCACTAATAGCTTCTTCAGGTGACCTGAAGAAGTTATCTGCAAAACGTTGTCAATAAAGTGCTCCTCCTTATATGGTGTTTATATTCATTCTGTCAACTTGTCTAAGTTATTTCAACAGTAGCTCTAGTCCTATTCACTGCTATGCTGAGGACTCTACCTTACACTATTAAGAACATAAGAATATAAGAAAATGGGAGTATGCAGAAAACCGATTGGCCCACACAAGGCAGATCCCTCTCACACCCAACCACAATTATAAGGGCTAATTATAGGCCCAGCTCACTAACACCATGAGGACCGACCTCAACAAAACGGTCAGAGGTCAACACAAGAAAATGGGGGTCTGCACAGCGCCGATAAACCCACACCGGTCAGATCCCCCTCACACCCAACCCATCTCGTCTATATGCCAATCAAATTTTTATCTTAAAGCTCTCTATCGTTCTTAATCCCACTATAGCACTTGGTAGCCTATTCCACCTATCTACAACTCTTGTTACCAAACCAATATTTGCCTAGGCCTATATGTTTTCTGAAACAAAATTTATCTAATTTGAAACCATTTGTTCGAGTTCTTTCGCTATTACTGAGCTTTAGTACATCTTTCATGACCCCTTTATTAATCCCACTAACCCACTTGAACACCTCTATCATATGCCCCCTAACTCTGCATCTCTAACGAATGTAAGCCTAATTTCTTAAACCTTTCTTCATATAGAAGATTTCTAACATTATGGATAATTTTTGTCATTCTACGTTGTACTCTCTCAAATGAATCTATGTCCATTCTGTAATAAGGACACCAATATTGAACAGTATAATCCATATGGGGTCTCACTAATGACAAGTACATTTTTAAAATAACATCAGTAGTTCTGTTACTCACACTCCTAGAGATGAACCCGAGAATCGTGTTTGCCTTGTTACGAACACTTATACACTATTTTCTAGGTTTCAAATAATTGCTAACAAACACCCGGATCTTTCTCACAGCCTGAGTTTTCTAATTCCATATTAGCTTGTATATATTTTGCATTTCTATTCATCTTCCCTATCTTTAATACCTTGCATTTGTCAATGTTAAAATTCATCTGTCAATTTACTGACCATTCGTGTAAGGTATCTAGATCCCTTTGGAGGCACTCTATGTCGTAATCTGAATTTATTTTTCTCCTCATTTTGGTATCGTCTGCGAATTTACTTATCCTACTAGTTACCCCTATTCAACTAGTTTTCCACAACGACCCACCATGCAATTACTCCAAAACTCACGTGATGAGGCCATAGCATGCCTATCTTCTGATCTATCAACTATTTCCTATTTGGGCAAAGAAAATCTTGCTACTTTCAATGCTTCCAAAACCCAATTTCTCTATCTATCTACCCGTCACTGTATTCCACACAACTATCTTACTCTTCATCAATACACAAATCAATCCTTCATCCTCTTTCAGTATTCTTGGGGTTTATTTTTCTCCTGACCTTTCTTAGAAACATCATATTACCACTCTTGCTGAAACAGCTTCCCAGAAGTTAGATGTTGTCGACCGTCTCCATGGGTTCTTCACCCCCGCACCGCTTCTTGCTCTGTACAAGGGCGCAGTATGCTCATGTATCGAGTATTGTTCGTATGTGTGAGGAGGTTCCACCCATACCGGACTTCTCAAAAAACTAGAGTACAATTTTTTTTTTATCAACTCATTTCCTCTTACTAATTCCATACAATCTCTCTACATGCTGCAATGTTGCATATCTCACACTCTTCTACTGCAATTACAATAATTAGCGTTCTTCAGAGCTTTCTCAGTTTATACCTACTCCCTTACAGAGAGTGTGGGGCACCCCCCTTTCAACACACTCTCACCCCTATTCTGCCCAACTGTCTAACCCAAGAGTCTCAGTCTTTCTTCTACTCAAAAAGTAAGCTTCGGAACTCTCCCTCAATCTGTCTTTCCCTCATCCTATAGACATTTTGATACTCTAACGTACCTTGAATTTGGCTCCCTGTCACTCTTGTAACTTTGGGGGAGACACTTGGTGACTTGGTACAGGCAGCTTTGCTCTTTGTCTCCTTCATACACATAGAAAGAAATAATGCTAATATTAATGTGGCTTTTGTGAGCGTACACTTGTGGCTACATGTGTTGTGGGTGTGTGGCTCAATATAATGTGTTTGTGGATTTATTTATAGTTCCAAAACGAAAGGAAATTGCATTTATGTTGTTAAAAGTGGGTAAAGCTATCCATTAACCCCTTCTTTACCGGCGACGTCGTTTCGATATTATTGTAGTTATGTTTAAACGATTGTCTGCAGTTTAAGAAGGATTTGTGGTAGTATAAAGGGTTATATAAGATAGTTCGAAGCCTGTTAATTGCCGGAAGCTCTTTATAAACTGAATAATATCATCTAATTGTAGCCAGAATAAAATCGAAATGACGTCGCTGGTACGGAAGGGGTTAACGATTATACTATAGAATAAGCCTTGGCGATGGAAAAATTAAGCCAGTTATTTCCATCACATGTGTCTGCTTAATGTGTCTACACCTGTACATGTGTCTGCTTAATGTGTCTACACCTGCACATATTCGTTATTAAGACGGTAGTAATCTCCCCAACTCTCCATCACTTCCCTCTTTCCCTATGATTGAATCCCTTCCCTTCCCCCCACAGTTATATTACTCATCTTCCTACCACTCCTCCTTCCCTTCCCCCCACAGTTATATTACTCATCTTCCTACCACTCCTCCTTCCCTTCCCCCCACAGTTATATTACTCATCTTCCTACCACTCCTCCTTTCCTTCCCCCCACAGTTATATTACTCATCTTCCTACCACTCCTCCTTCCCTTCCCCCCACAGTTATATTACTCATCTTCCTACCACTCCTCCTTCCCTTCCCCCCACAGTTATATTACTCATCTTCCTACCACTCCTCCTTCCCTTCCCCCCACAGTTATATTACTCATCTTCCTACCACTCCTCCTTCCCTTCCCCCACAGTTATATATTACTCATCTTCCTACCACTCCTCCTTCCCTTCCCCCCACAGTTATATTACTCATCTTCCTACCACTCCTCCTTCCCTTCCCCCCACAGTTATATTACTCATCTTCCTACCACTCCTCCTTCCCTTCCCCCCACAGTTATATTACTCATCTTCCTACCACTCCTCCTTCCCTTCCCCCCACAGTTATATTACTCATCTTCCTACCACTCCTCCTTCCCTTCCCCCCACAGTTATATTACTCATCTTCCTACCACTCCTCCTTTCCTTCCCCCCACATTTATATTACTCATCTTCCTACCACTCCTCCTTCCCTTCCCCCCACAGTTATATTACTCATCTTCCTACCACTCCTCCTTTCCTTCCCCCCACAGTTATATTACTCATCTTCCTACCACTCCTCCTTCCCTTCCCCCCACAGTTATATTACTCATCTTCCTACCACTCCTCCTTCCCTTCCCCCCACAGTTATATTACTCATCTTCCTACCACTCCTCCTTCCCTTCCCCCCACAGTTATATTACTCATCTTCCTACCACTCCTCCTTCCCTTCCCCCACAGTTATATTACTCATCTTCCTACCACTCCTCCTTTCCTTCCCCCCACAGTTATATTACTCATCTTCCTACCACTCCTCCTTCCCCTCCCCCCCCAGTTGTATTACTCATCTTCCTACCACTCCTCCTTCCCTTCCCCCCACAGTTATATTACTCATCTTCCTACCACTCCTCCTTCCCTTCCCCCCACAGTTATATTACTCATCTTCCTACCACTCCTCCTTCCCTTCCCCCCACAGTTATATTACTCATCTTCCTACCACTCCCCCTTCCCTTCCCCCCAGTTATATTACTCATCTTCCTACCACTCCTCCTTTCCTTCCCCCCACAGTTATATTACTCATCTTCCTACCACTCCTCCTTCCCTTCCCCCCACAGTTATATTACTCATCTTCCTACCACTCCTCCTTTCCTTCCCCCCACAGTTATATTACTCATCTTCCTACCACTCCTTCTTTCATTTAAATCTCCATTCGACCCCCCTCTGCACCCCATCCCCTTTTACCCCTAATTTAAATAACCTCTTCCCCATCCTTCACTTCACCCCTTCCCCCTTCTCCCCCCAGCTCAAGTGACCCAGTGTCTTGTAGCACGACCTTCTTAATCCCTCTAGTTAGTAAATAGACGGCTATGCTTGTAGACACTGAAATTTCCTCTCTTCACCTCCCTCTTCCCCCACCCCCCTATATTCCTCTTACTTCTACCCCCCCCCCCCCCCCCCCTCCCCCCAAGTTTAAATTACCTCTCACTCTCTCTCTCTCTCCCCCCCCCCCCATATCCCCTTGGTCTCTCTCCCCATTTTAAATTGCCCCTTGCTTCCCCCCTTATTCAAGCTCCCTCCCACTCCTCTCACCCCCCCCCCCTCATCGTTTAAACCCCCCACTCACTCCCCCACATTTTTTCCCGTCTATTTTTTTGTTTGTTGTGTTTTTTTATTATTAAGGTGACAGTTACAAAGTGGTGTACAATCTATCTTATTCTAGTTACATTATAGTTTATCTTATTGTACCAGTACCTCCCTACAATCAACCTAATTGTTCCCCAATTCGGCCCTCCGCCACGACCATTTCAAAGTCCAAGTCTCTCACTCTTGTCCTCTGTAGCGGGGAGGACCTTGTACCCCTGAGACATAGGAGTGCAGACCTGAGAAGAGCTCACTCCCCCACATACTCACTCATGTCATTTCCAATGACATTCAGATTAATTTCAATAACATATTATACACAAAGTGTAACCCTCTTGCTTACCGGAAGACGCACTACCACCCTCTAAATGCACCAGGACATGATTTGTATGTATTGTATGTAGGCCTATGTATGTATATACTCAGGCACATACCCCATTGCTGGGGATGGCCGACACGAGTCAGAGCCCGAACAGAAACAACATTTAAAGTTCATATTCTCAGGGTCCGGGACCACTTTCGCGTTTCTTCGCCCGTTTCTCTGTCTCGTCGAGCAGGATAGTATATAAAAGGGGAGGAGGATTCCTAGCCCTCTTCCCCCATGATTTGCGCTTTTAGAAACTAAAATATTTGGCATAAATCACCCAAGGACGCAAATTGTGCCTTACTCCGGTTGTGAGAAGCTGAAGAAACAAGGAATTACCTGATATAACTTGCAACACTATAAGCCAAAAACAGTGTGACATCAAAGGCTTGAAGTAAAATAGTTTCTGTTTTCTGTGTGCCTGAGACCGGGAACATCGCTTTGGTCGGACCTTTACATTGTTGGAATTGCTACTCCTACGTACAACATGTGTCTATATGTGATTGAAATTAATCTATATAGCATTGAACATGACATTGAAGTACTTGGTTATCGTCACCATATAATTATGTGGTTAAGAAATCATTTTCCCCGATTTTACGGTAAGGTATCGTATTTTTATACCTGTTCTAACTATCATTGGTATATATCATACGAACATATTTATTTATCTCTGCAACCTTATTTCTGGACGGCACGGTATTTAAATATTTGTAATAACAAACAAACTTTCAAATACCGTGCCAGTGCCGGGAAATGTCTCGAAATTGGGTGACACATAGAAAGTAGTGGCATCTCTCCATACCACATCCTCCACTCCCCCCCCCCCCCTTTATTTATACCCCACCCCTCCTCCCTCCCTCAACTTGACCTGTTGTTTTGCACAGGTTGTAGCAGTTTTAGTGGTAGAAACTTGGATCTTGTTATATAAGCTTCTTTATTGATTGCTCTAACTCTGGAACTATATTTCATAGCCGCATAGTTTACCAGATGAGGTGAAATGCGCGCATAGAGTAAAGCAAATTTGATCGCAATGACGGGGATGAAAATATTCGTATATAATCAAATATTGATGAGACATAAAGTTTGATGATACCATTGGAAAGAGCAATACACAATACTAGTTAGTGCACCTATGTTGTCACTGAAGTTGTCCTAAAAATTGCATGTTAAATTATGCATGAACGGATTTTTTTCGGCATACATTTTCACGACAATTCGAGGTTTTGATATTTTGTATACCTTAATATTATAGAATACCCTTTCCTCGTGTTATGTATGTATAATAGTGTATACAAAGTAATTAGTTAGGTCTTAAAGCGACCGAAAGTAAATGTTTTTGGTGCAGCGGCTGTATTCTATAAACAAAAAACGATAAATTTATATATTTATATAAAATCCAATATTGATTTTTTTTTTCTATGTGGATGAGGGATACAAAAGGCAAAACTGCCTGTGACGATTGTCTCCCCCAGAGTTGAAAGAGTGACAGGGCTAAAATCAAGGAACGCTCGAGCCAAAATGATGATAGAATATGACTGAATAAACCATCGAAAAGAGCGTACATGTACTTGTGATTTCATATTGTGATTTCATATTACAAACACATAGTTTTTTAGTAAGTTTCGGAAAAACCTTGAGTTTAAGTATGGAAAATCACCATTTCATTTGAGAAACATTCCTAATATTAATTGTTCACTATAATCGTTAGAGGTTTCATTGTTTTTGTTTCCGTAATATAATAGTATTGCCTTCCCTCTATCTTCTGACGCATAGTAAAGTGGGGTTAACCCCTTCTGTAATATAATAGTATTGCCTTCCCTCTATCTTCTGACGCATAGTAAAGTGGGGTTAACCCCTTCTGTAATATAATAGTATTGCCTTCTCTCTATCTTCTGACGCATAGTAAAGTAGGGTTAACCCCTTCTGTAATATAATAGTATTGCCTTCCCTCTATCTTCTGACGCATAGTAAAGTAGGGTTAACCCCTTCTGTAATATAATAGTATTGCCTTCCCTCTATCTTCTGACGCATAGTAAAGTAGGGTTAACCCCTTCTGTAATATAATAGTATTGCCTTCCCTCTATCTTCTGACGCATAGTAAAGTAGGGTTAACCCCTTCTGTAATATAATAGTATTGCCTTCCCTCTATCTTCTGACGCATAGTAAAGTAGGGTTAACCCCTTCTGTAATATAATAGTATTGCATTCCCTCTATCTTCTGACGCATAGTAAAGTAGCCCCTTCTGTAATATAATAGTATTGCCTTCCCTCTATCTTCTGACGCATAGTAAAGTAGGGTTAACCCCTTCTGTAATATAATAGTATTGCCTTCCCTCTATCTTCTGACGCATAGTAAAGTAGGGTTAACCCCTTCTGTACCGGCGAGGTCTTTAATATTTCATTTCAGCTACATTTAGATGATTTTATGAAACTTAGGAAGGATATAATATTATGGTAGCTAAAAGAATTAACCGAGATAGTGTGTAGCCTTTTATTGGGTAGACGTCTTTCCTAAGCTGATCAGAATCGTGTTATAGTTGTCAGAATATAATGAAAAGTACATGAGCGGTACTGAAGGGGTTAAGGCGATAAGTGTTGGTGAAAGACGAGCGATAGTAAACATAGTAAAACATAGAGCGATAGTAAACATAGTAAAACATAGAGCGATAGTAAACATAGTAAAACATAGAGCGATAGTAAACATAGTAAAACATAGAGCGATAGTAAACATAGTAAAACATAGAGCGATAGTAAACATAGTAAAACATAGAGCGATAGTAAACATAGTAAAACATAGAGCGATAGTAAACATAGTAAAACATAGAGCGATAGTAAACATAGTAAAACATAGAGCGATAGTAAACATAGTAAAACATAGAGCGATAGTAAACATAGTAAAACATAGAGCGATAGTAAACATAGTAAAACATAGAGCGATAGTAAACATAGTAAAACATAGAGCGCTAGTAAACATAGTAAAACATAGAGCGATAGTAAACATCCCATCGGGGATCGGCTGGGAGAGACGATTGTTTTAATGAACAAGAAAAAGATCAGCAATTAACATAATTAAATAATGCCCGGTGAGGGAAATAGATAAATTGACTAGTAACACTATTATGACAAGCATGCATCTTTTAACTCACACGAAGCTAAACATTTCTTCTTCAATCGAGTTGTCAACTTATGGAATGGGCTTCCCCGAGATGTTATAGACTGCAGCACCGTTGATTCATTTAAACTTCGCCTAGACAAATATCTCCCATCAAACCCGCGACTGACTGCGTTTGTAAATTAATAAATCTATTTTATCCTCTCCTCAGTTACTAACCCATCTGTCCCCTACTAACTTCCTAATCCTGCCACGGACATGGCAGTAGTTCCCTTTCCAATGTTCCCTTACCCACTCTAAACCACTGTTTGGACACTTGATCCTCAGTGTTTTGGAGGACAAGCAGCCTAGAAGGGTCACTAGACCTGTTGTTGCTTGATTTCCTTTGTACTTCTTTGTATTGTCATGTCGTACCCTTTTCATAACTTACCATTATAATATTGTTAATAACAAGCGCTTCACGGTTTCACATTATCTCTCTCTCTCTCTCTCTCTCTCTCTTTAACCCCCATCTCCCCTTCTGACCTAAACATTGTCATTATACCGTATCGACTCCTAGCAATATCACCTTCCTTCCCCTCACCGTTGCTAGGTGAGGCGAGCGAGAGTGAGGATGAGTGAGTGTTACTGTTACCGGTATAGTCAAACATACCGTACTGTACTTAAATAACACAGCACATTGATTAATTTAAGGCAGTCCGGACTTTCTTAAATGAGTTGGTACTTATGAGTCCGGCTACAGTACACGACTGGCATGCAATTATAAGTTATAAACAGCTAGGGAAGTGATAATAGAGGTGGAAGTGGTGTTCAGGATATCAGTGATAGTGTCAAGAGGAGGATGAGGTGATTGGAACTGTTCTGGTATAATGATGATAGTGGTGATGTTTAGTAATGATGATGATGATAAATGGAGGTAGGATAAGGTGATTGGAATGTGTGTGATAGAAATGTGCTGGTGATATTGATGATAGTCGTGTGGATTTAATGATGATAGACGAGGAGCTTAGGATGGTTGGAACTATGATGATGGTAGTGCTGATGGTGGCGTGTGAATGATACTGAGAGGATAATGAAAATACTACTATTAATTCATTTTAGCTATACCGGGTAATGGTAGTAGTACCGGTAATAATGGTGGTGGTGGTGATGATAATGGTTGACATGATAAATTATGATGATTCGAGTGTGAGTGATACAGAGATGGTGGTGATAATAATACAATAATTGTATAGTCACCAACAAATATTATAATTATCCACAATTTGTGAGTCCGTACTGGTTCCAGAATCAGAATCTGATAAAATAAAATGCAGTTTTAGAGTAACCTTGATTCAACATTGAAGGATCAGAAAATGTCATGGCTGTTTGCTTAAGAATTTATGTGCGTACATTCCATCATCATTGTAAGTTAAATGTTTAAATTAGCTTAGGAATAGTAAAATAAATACTAAAGCAAACATACTGATTTAAAAGGATGTATGTATTTACTCAGGCCCATTCCCCATATTTTCATTTTTTTTTGGGGGGGGGGGGGCGACTCGAGACAGAGCCCGAACATGGACAACACAACACAACATAAAACAATGAACACACAGAAACAAAACGCAAATTCACACACATGTAGGTCACCCAGGAGAAGACCCAGAGACCAGGGATCACCAAGGTCCCTCCAGACAACACCTTATCTATTATTTTGCGTGTGTGTGTGCGCTCGTGTGAGTTGCATGTGTTCCTACGTCTGTACGTTTAATGTATGTATGTAATGTACGTAACATCCCATCCCAAAAGTGTAAGGGAGCTCTGGGAACACTGCGAGACTCCTGGTTGACAAACAGGGGTCTGAGCCTCTTCAACAAAATGCCAGAGAACGTGAGAAACCTGATGGATGTGCCAACGGAAGTCTTCAAGAAAGCCTTGGACAACCATCTTAAGTCGGTGCTTGATCAGCCATGCTTCGCGGGGATGAGAGCTGCCCCCTCGAATAGCCTGCTGCATCAAACACTGGCAGCACACCTACTCGGGGGGAGCAACTCTCGCCGAGGCCACTGAAGATGGCCGAAACAACTCCAGGTAGGTGAAAGTGTGTCTGTGTGAAAGAGAGAGAGAGAGAAATAAAAGAGAGACAGAGAGGATGGGGAAGTGATAGAAGAATGCTACTCGAAAACGTTGTCAATAAAACTATAAAACCCCTTTCCTTTGCCCGTGTTTTTGTCCGTTTGAGTGTGATAGTTTCCAGTGGTGGTAACACAGGGGAAATGTCGTACGGTATTGTTATGTCCATAGTCTTAGCTACATATATTACACTGTCAATAATCAACGGTATAAAAATGGTATGAAAGAGGTATATAAAGTCATTGGGTATATTGATAGTGATATTACCTTCCTCTCATTGTGTAATATGAGTTTATCACTAGCCTACCAATATACTTGTAAATGGGTAATCATTATGGACACATTAATTATCTTTTTCATACCCACATGTTTTGTTAGTGTACCGTATAGTAAGAAACATCGACCACCCTTTTCTTTGGACGCTACAATAATTACTGCCGTAATTATCAAACATCGACCACCCTTTTCTTTGGATGCTACAATAATTACTGCCGTAATTATCAAACATCGACCACCCTTTTCTTTGGACGCTACAATAATTACTGCCGTAATTATCAAACATCGACCACCATTTTCTTTGGACGCTACAATAATTACTGCCGTAATTATCAAACATCGACCACCCTTTTCTTTGGATGCTACAATAATTACTGCCGTAATTATCAAACATCGACCACCCTTTTCTTTGGACGCTACAATAATTACTGCCGTAATTATCAAACATCGACCACCCTTTTCTTTGGATGCTACAATAATTACTGCCGTAATTATCAAACATCGACCACCCTTTTCTTTGGACGCTACAATAATTACTGCCGTAATTATCAAACATCGACCACCCTTTTCTTTGGACGCTACAATAATTACTGCCGTAATTATCAAACAAATTGATGATTTTGTTTTTTTGACACGTTAAATTTAGATGGAAAGGACAAAGTATATGTTATCCTGTAGCGTTAAGGGGGGGTGACCTGTGTTGTTTATTTTTCTCCTTTTCTCTCTTTCTCTAACTTGTATCCATTCGGCCCCATTCAGCCAACTATATTAAGACGTTTATCCCCATCTAGGTGTCGCTTTCTTCCTGGCGAGCGATAGCGAGCCAGCATTGTATGAAGAGATCCGGCTTCGCCGGAGAAATTTTGCTATCGAAAAATGTACAAATTTAGCCTGCTGTCAAAAACATTTTAAACGCTTGCTCGCTACCGCTCACCAGTAAAATGTTTACACCTGGATGGGGATAAACGTCTTAAAACATTAGGCTGAATGGGGCCAAATGAATACAAGCCAGAGCAAGATAGAAAAGGACAGAACCAAAACAGGTGACGCCCCTTAATCCGGAATGTATATTACTAAGTGTGGCGAGAGGCTATTGGCACAAGTGGCACCAATACAGCGGTTAGCCAATCTAGTCATATTATTAGTCATTCTATACTATCCCTTACGAAGGGTTTGGCGGGCTTAGAAACTGACTTAGGAGTAAATGGATAAATGGATGAACAATAACAGGATAATATATTGGACATAAACACCGGTACGTATATATAACGTATTGGATGAATTGGCAAATGGCATATCATTATTATATTATTATTATTATTATTATTATTATTATTACTAGGCTAGTAAATAAATAAATAATTAAACATTACAAAAGTATAACATATTTATAAAGACAAACTAATCATGATTACTGTGGAATAAAGTATTGAAGATTTAGCAATAAAATGAAAAACAAAAAACTCAAACCCGCCACCACAATAGAAGTATATATATATATATACTGTATATACTGTATATTGATATACTGTATATATATATATATATATATATATATATATATATATATATATATATATATATATATAGTGAAGAGCATGCATGGCGACGCACACATTTGAATCGGTAACGAACGGAAACTAGACAATAAATAGTTGTATTATATCCCAGATATTTCAGACCTTGGCATTAAAGTGTGTAAGTACACATAGATAGATGGTTGTTATAGCAACCATATTATGTTAACCCTTTGTGTACCAGCCTCGTTATTTTCATTATATTCTGGCAACTATTAGACGATTTTATTCAGGTTAGGAAGGACATCTACCCATTAACAGGCTACAGACTATCTCAATTAATATCTTTAGTTACCATATATCCTTCCTAAGCTTGAACAAAATAATATAAATGCAGCTGAAATCCAATAAAGAAGACGTCACCGGCACATAAAGGGTTAATTATATTAGTGTTAGTATTTTACAATGTTTTGTTTCCGCTGTAAAGTACTGTATATTACAACATGTTTCCGCTGTAAAGTACTGTATATTACAACATGTTTCCGCTGTAAAGTACTGTATATTACAACATGTTTCCGCTGTAAAGTACTGTATATTACAACATGTTTCCGCTGTAAAGTACTGTATATTACAACATGTTTCCGCTGTAAAGTACTGTATATTACAACATGTTTCCGCTGTAAAGTACTGTATATTACAACATGTTTCCGCTGTAAAGTACTGTATATTACAACATGTTTCCGCTGTAAAGTACTGTATATTACAACATGTTTCCGCTGTAAAGTACTGTATATTACAACATGTTTCCGCTGTAAAGTACTGTATATTACAACATGTTTCCGCTGTAAAGTACTGTATATTACAACATGTTTCCGCTGTAAAGTACTGTATATTACAACATGTTTCCGCTGTAAAGTACTGTATATTACAACATGTTTCCGCTGTAAAGTACTGTATTCGAGAACATGATTCCGCTGTAAAGTACTGTATATTACAACACATGTTTCCGCTGTAAAGTACTGTATATTACAACATGTTTCCGCTGTAAAGTACTGTATATTACAACATGTTTCCGCTGTAAAGTACTGTATATTACAACATGTTTCCGCTGTAAAGTACTGTATATTACAACATGTTTCCGCTGTAAAGTACTGTATATTACAACATGTTTCCGCTGTAAAGTACTGTATATTACAACATGTTTCCGCTGTAAAGTACTGTATATTACAACATGTTTCCGCTGTAAAGTACTGTATATTACAACATGTTTCCGCTGTAAAGTACTGTATATTACAACATGTTTCCGCTGTAAAGTACTGTATATTACAACATGTTTCCGCTGTAAAGTACTGTATATTACAACATGTTTCCGCTGTAAAGTACTGTATATTACAACATGTTTCCGCTGTAAAGTACTGTATATTACAACATGTTTCCGCTGTAAAGTACTGTATATTACAACATGTTTCCGCTGTAAAGTACTGTATATTACAACATGTTTCCGCTGTAAAGTACTGTATATTACAACATGTTTCCGCTGTAAAGTACTGTATATTACAACATGTTTCCGCTGTAAAGTACTGTATATTACAACATGTTTCCGCTGTAAAGTACTGTATATTACAACATGTTTCCGCTGTAAAGTACTGTATATTACAACATGTTTCCGCTGTAAAGTACTGTATATTACAACATGTTTCCGCTGTAAAGTACTGTATATTACAACATGTTTCCGCTGTAAAGTACTGTATATTACAACATGTTTCCGCTGTAAAGTACTGTATATTACAACATGTTTCCGCTGTAAAGTACTGTATATTACAACATGTTTCCGCTGTAAAGTACTGTATATTACAACATGTTTCCGCTGTAAAGTACTGTATATTACAACATGTTTCCGCTGTAAAGTACTGTATATTACAACATGTTTCCGCTGTAAAGTACTGTATATTACAACATGTTTCCGCTGTAAAGTACTGTATATTACAACATGTTTCCGCTGTAAAGTACTGTATATTACAACATGTTTCCGCTGTAAAGTACTGTATATTACAACATGTTTCCGCTGTAAAGTACTGTATATTACAACATGTTTCCGCTGTAAAGTACTGTATATTACAACATGTTTCCGCTGTAAAGTACTGTATATTACAACATGTTTCCGCTGTAAAGTACTGTATATTACAACATGTTTCCGCTGTAAAGTACTGTATATTACAACATGTTTCCGCTGTAAAGTACTGTATATTACAACATGTTTCCGCTGTAAAGTACTGTATATTACAGCATGTTTCCGCTGTAAAGTACTGTATATTACAGCATGTTTCCGCTGTAAAGTACTGTATATTACAGCATGTTTCCGCTGTAAAGTACTGTATATTACAGCATGTTTCCGCTGTAAAGTACTGTATATTACAGCATGTTTCCGCTGTAAAGTACTGTATATTACAACATGTTTCCGCTGTAAAGTACTGTATATTACAACATGTTTCCGCTGTAAAGTACTGTATATTACAGCATGTTTCCGCTGTAAAGTACTGTATATTACAACATGTTTCCGCTGTAAAGTACTGTATATTACAACATGTTTCCGCTGTAAAGTACTGTATATTACAACATGTTTCCGCTGTAAAGTACTGTATATTACAACATGTTTCCGCTGTAAAGTACTGTATATTACAACATGTTTCCGCTGTAAAGTACTGTATATTACAACATGTTTCCGCTGTAAAGTACTGTATATTACAACATGTTTCCGCTGTAAAGTACTGTATATTACAACATGTTTCCGCTGTAAAGTACTGTATATTACAACATGTTTCCGCTGTAAAGTACTGTATATTACAACATGTTTCCGCTGTAAAGTACTGTATATTACAACATGTTTCCGCTGTAAAGTACTGTATATTACAACATGTTTCCGCTGTAAAGTACTGTATATTACAACATGTTTCCGCTGTAAAGTACTGTATATTACAACATGTTTCCGCTGTAAAGTACTGTATATTACAACATGTTTCCGCTGTAAAGTACTGTATATTACAACATGTTTCCGCTGTAAAGTACTGTATATTACAACATGTTTCCGCTGTAAAGTACTGTATATTACAACATGTTTCCGCTGTAAAGTACTGTATATTACAACATGTTTCCGCTGTAAAGTACTGTATATTACAGCATGTTTCCGCTGTAAAGTACTGTATATTACAACATGTTTCCGCTGTAAAGTACTGTATATTACAACATGTTTCCGCTGTAAAGTACTGTATATTACAACATGTTTCCGCTGTAAAGTACTGTATATTACAACATGTTTCCGCTGTAAAGTACTGTATATTACAACATGTTTCCGCTGTAAAGTACTGTATATTACAACATGTTTCCGCTGTAAAGTACTGTATATTACAACATGTTTCCGCTGTAAAGTACTGTATATTACAACATGTTTCCGCTGTAAAGTACTGTATATTACAACATGTTTCCGCTGTAAAGTACTGTATATTACAACATGTTTCCGCTGTAAAGTACTGTATATTACAACATGTTTCCGCTGTAAAGTACTGTATATTACAACATGTTTCCGCTGTAAAGTACTGTATATTACAACATGTTTCCGCTGTAAAGTACTGTATATTACAACATGTTTCCGCTGTAAAGTACTGTATATTACAACATGTTTCCGCTGTAAAGTACTGTATATTACAACATGTTTCCGCTGTAAAGTACTGTATATTACAACATGTTTCCGCTGTAAAGTACTGTATATTACAACATGTTTCCGCTGTAAAGTACTGTATATTACAACATGTTTCCGCTGTAAAGTACTGTATATTACAACATGTTTCCGCTGTAAAGTACTGTATATTACAACATGTTTCCGCTGTAAAGTACTGTATATTACAACATGTTTCCGCTGTAAAGTACTGTATATTACAACATGTTTCCGCTGTAAAGTACTGTATATTACAACATGTTTCCGCTGTAAAGTACTGTATATTACAACATGTTTCCGCTGTAAAGTACTGTATATTACAACATGTTTCCGCTGTAAAGTACTGTATATTACAACATGTTTCCGCTGTAAAGTACTGTATATTACAACATGTTTCCGCTGTAAAGTACTGTATATTACAACATGTTTCCGCTGTAAAGTACTGTATATTACAACATGTTTCCGCTGTAAAGTACTGTATATTACAACATGTTTCCGCTGTAAAGTACTGTATATTACAACATGTTTCCGCTGTAAAGTACTGTATATTACAACATGTTTCCGCTGTAAAGTACTGTATATTACAACATGTTTCCGCTGTAAAGTACTGTATATTACAACATGTTTCCGCTGTAAAGTACTGTATATTACAACATGTTTCCGCTGTAAAGTACTGTATATTACAACATGTTTCCGCTGTAAAGTACTGTATATTACAACATGTTTCCGCTGTAAAGTACTGTATATTACAACATGTTTCCGCTGTAAAGTACTGTATATTACAACATGTTTCCGCTGTAAAGTACTGTATATTACAACATGTTTCCGCTGTAAAGTACTGTATATTACAACATGTTTCCGCTGTAAAGTACTGTATATTACAACATGTTTCCGCTGTAAAGTACTGTATATTACAACATGTTTCCGCTGTAAAGTACTGTATATTACAAAATGTTTCCGCTGTAAAGTACTGTATATTACAACATGTTTCCGCTGTAAAGTACTGTATATTACAACATGTTTCCGCTGTAAAGTACTGTATATTACAACATGTTTCCGCTGTAAAGTACTGTATATTACAACATTTTAAGGGGGGTCACCTGTAAAGTACTGTATATTACAACATGTTTCCGCTGTAAAGTACTGTATATTACAACATTTTAAGGGGGGTCACCTGTTTTGGTTCTGTCCTTTTCTATCTTTCTCTGGCTTGTATCCATTTGGCCCCACTCAGCCTACTGTTTTAAGACGTTTATCCCCATCCAGGTGTCAATTTTTTACTGGTGAGCGGTAGCGAGCCAGCATAATTTTTATTTTTGTTTGGCAGCAGGCTAAATTTATAAATTTTTTGATAGAAAAATATCTCCGGCGAAGCCGGATTTTTTCATATAATGCTGGCTCGCTATCGCTCGCCAGGAAGAAATCGACAATAAGATGGGGATAAACGTCTTAAAATAGTTGGCTGAATGGGGCCGAATGGATACAAGCCAGAGAAAGAGAGAAAAGGACAGAAATAACAAAAAGCAGGTCACCTCCCTTAATAGAGTTCATTAGAGTAGAATGCCTACCCTATGTTCGTATTTTATCCCCGTGTATTATTATAGCAATATATTTGTATTTATGTATTATTCACTTTCTAAGTTGGTTATTTTTCTTTTACTTTGGGACAATATTTTTTGTTTTCGTATCCCTTGTATGATTCAAGTTATTTTTATCATTATCATTACCTTTGTGTATTTATATATTTGTTGTTGATATTCCCTGCGTCCTTTTGAGCTGCTTTATGATGGAGCGTTATATACGGCGCCACATTTTGATAATTTAATTTGATACATTTCATTTCTTCATTGCAATAGTTTATAGTTGACTAAAACTATAAACTTTGATGCAGCCTGGGGAACAACAACAAAGTTTATAGTTTTAGTCAGTGTTGTACTATTCATACTATAACATTCTGGTATTCCATTTAGATTATTGGAATATATATTATTGTTTATCTTTTTGACCTGTTCCAACTATTTTTTGTAAAAAGTGGAATCCGATCTTCCAAAAGTGTTATCATTCAAATATTGAAGTTGATGAGTTCATTTTAAGCTAGCGTTGGTTAGGCAAAGACTTGGTGAATTGACCTTAAATGGTTCGGTAACTTAAGGGGGGATGGTTGGTTTTATGATCCCCCCTCTCCCTCATAATTGACCTTAAATGGTTCGGTAACTTAAGGGGGGATGGTTGGTTTTATGGTCCCCCCTCTCCCTCATAATTGACCTTAAATGGATAGGTAACTTAAGGGGGGATGGTTGGTTTTATGGTCCCCCCTCTCCCTCATAATTGACCTTAAATGGTTCGGTAACTTAAGGGGGGAGGGTTGGTTTTATGGTCCCCCCTCTCCCTCATAATTGACCTTAAATGGATAGGTAACTTAAGGGGGGAGGGTTGGTTTTATGGTCCCCCCTCTCCCTCATAGTTGACCTTAAATGATTCGGTAACTTAAGGGGGGAGGGTTGGTTTTATGGTCCCCCCCTCTCCCTCATAGTTGACCTTAAATGATTCGGTAACTTAAGGGGGGAGGGTTGGTTTTATGGTCCCCCCTCTCCCTCATAATTGACCTTAAATGGTTAGGTAACTTAAGGGGGAGGGTTGGTTTTATGGTCCCCCCTCTCCCTCATAATTGACCTTAAATTATCCTTATCTCTTCTAAAGATGTACTTTCTACCCTCTCTGGGCTTAATACTAATAAGGCGTACGGTCCGGACGGTGTTCCTCCTGTTGTTCTCAAAAACTGTGCTTCCGTGCTGAGTCCCTGCCTAGGCAAACTCTTTCGTCTCTGTCTATCCTCTAACGTCTTCCCTTCATGCTGGAAGTTTGCTCACATTCAACCTGTCCCAAAGAAGGGTGACCGCTCTCAACCCTCCAACTATCGTCCAATTGCTCTCATCTCTTGTATCTCTTAAAGTTTTTGAAACTATTCTTGCTTCCAAATTTCTTAAGCATTTCTCTTCTCATAATCTGCTCTCAGATCGCCAGTATGGCTTCCTTAAGGGTCGCTCTACTGGTGATCTTCTTTCATATCTTACTAACTCTTGGTCATCCAACTTTCGGTACTTCGGTGAGACTTTTTCTGTTTCACTAGACATATCGAAGGCCTTCGATAGAGTCTGGCACAAATCTTTAATTTCCAAACTGCCCTCCTTCGGTTTCTGTCCCTCCATCTGTGCCTTTGTCTCTAATTTCCTTTCCGGCCGTTCCATAGCTGCGGTTGTGGATGGCCATCGCTCATTTCCTCATCCTATCAACTCCGGTGTTCCTCAGGGTTCTGTCCTATCTCCTATTCTCTTTCTAATTTTCATAAATTATCTTCTCAACTGTACATCCAGTCCCATGCATTCATATGCAGACGACTCTATTTTACACCACTCAATTAGTTTTCCTGAATGCCCCAGCCAGCAATCCCTCAAAAGTAAATGTAATGAAGCCATAAAATGCTTATCTTCTGATCTAGCTACTATTTCCAATTGGGGTAGAGAAAACCTTGTTGCATTTAATGCTTCCAAAACTCAATTTATCCATCTTACTACCCGTCAGGAACCTCCAGAGGACTATCCCTTATTCTTCAACAATACAAAAATCAACCCTTCATCTTCCCTCAATGTTCTCGGTGTCTCTTTTTCTTCTACTCTCACTTGGAAAGACCATATTACCAGTCTCGCTAAGGCAGCCTCCCAGAAGCTGGGTGTGCTCAACCGCCTCAAGGGGTTCTTTACCCCTGCGCAGCTTCTTGCTCTGTACAGGGGCACAGTGCGTCCTTGTATTGAGTATTGTTCACATGTGTGGGGAGGATCCTCTCACACCGCACTCCTAGATAAAGTAGAAAGGAAAGCCTTTCGTATCATTAACTCCCGTCCACTCACCAACTCTCTGCAATCTCTCTCTCTTCGCCGCAATGTTGCATCTCTCTCGCTTTTCTATCGCTACTACAATAATCAGTGTTCCTCGGAGCTTTCCCAGTGTATACCACCTCCTCTACGTAGGGTGCGTAGTACCTGCCTTGCAACACAATCCCACCCCTACTCTGTGCAACTCTCCAACCCAAGAGTGAAATGTTATTCTCAGACTTTCTTCTATTCAACTGCTGAGCTCTGGAACTCTCCCAGAATCAGTTTTTCCCTCTTCCTATGACTTAAATTGCTTCAAACTGTGTGTCCAGGCATTTTAGCTCGAACGTCCCTTGAGTTCGGCCCTGTCACTTTGAAATCTGGGAGAGCCACTTGTTGCAGGCAGTTATGACTTTTGTCTCCCTCATTCACATAGAAAAAAAAAAATATATATACCGGTATATATATATATATATATATATATATATATATATATATATATATATATATATATATATATACCTGTATATATATATACTGTATGTATGAATGGGAGCATGGAACACATAGCGTAATTCAAATGTTCCATATCGTCATTCTTTATAATCTAGACATGACATTTATTTAATAACAAATAAATAAAGTTAGGTTAGATCAGTCAAATTTAGTTAGAAAAGGTAAATCAGGTTAGTTTAAGAATAGTAAGTGTTCAAGGGATATATATATATATATATATATATATATATTATATATATATATATATATACAGTATATATATATATATATATATATATATATATATATATATATATATATATTATATACCGGTATATATAAGCTCCCTCACTGCTTTCGCTTCGGCTTTTATATAAGTATTCATTAAAAATACTACATATTGTAAAAATCTTGCAAAATGGATGTTACGATATATCAAACTTATCCTACATGTTAAATTTCTTATGTATATTTTGCAATTGATTCTCATATCAGGCGTGGAGCTATTGTTACCATTTACATATTAAATAAATCTACTGTAGAGACTGTACCTCCATATATGATTAAGTCAAAAGATAAGGAGGGTTTTTTGGTTGTGGTTTTACAACAATCAATATATCAAATATACCTCTGACTCCGACCTATACCATAACTATTAAGCTAGTAAACCAATATACCTCTGACTCCGACCTATACCATAACTATTAAGCTAGTAAACCAATATACCTCTGACTCCGACCTATACCATAACTATTAAGCTAGTAAACCAATATACCTCTGACTCCGACCTATACCATAACTATTAAGCTAGTAAACCAATATACCTCTGACTCCGACCTATACCATAACTATTAAGCTAGTAAACCAATATACCTCTGACTCCGACCTATACCATAACTATTAAGCTAGTAAACCAATATACCTCTGACTCCGACCTATACCATAACTATTAAGCTAGTAAACCAATATACCTCTGACTCCGACCTATACCATAACTATTAAGCTAGTAAACCAATATACCTCTGACTCCGACCTATACCATAACTATTAAGCTAGTAAACCAATGACTCCGACCTATACCATAACTATTAAGCTAGTAAACCAATATACCTCTGACTCCGACCTATACCATAACTATTAAGCTAGTAAACCAATATACCTCTGACTCCGACCTATACCATAACTATTAAGCTAGTAAACCAATATACCTCTGACTCCGACCTATACCATAACTATTAAGCTAGTAAACCAATATACCTCTGACTCCGACCTATACCATAACTATTAAGCTAGTAAACCAATATACCTCTGACTCCGACCTATACCATAACTATTAAGCTAGTAAACCAATATACCTCTGACTCCGACCTATACCATAACTATTAAGCTAGTAAACCAATATACCTCTGACTCCGACCTATACCATAACTATTAAGCTAGTAAACCAATATACCTCTGACTCCGACCTATACCATAACTATTAAGCTAGTAAACCAATATACCTCTGACTCCGACCTATACCATAACTATTAAGCTAGTAAACCAATGACTCCGACCTATACCATAACTATTAAGCTAGTAAACCAATGACTCCGACCTATACCATAACTATTAAGCTAGTAAACCAATATACCTCTGACTCCGACCTATACCATAACTATTAAGCTAGTAAACCAATATACCTCTGACTCCGACCTATACCATAACTATTAAGCTAGTAAACCAATGACTCCGACCTATACCATAACTATTAAGCTAGTAAACCAATGACTCCGACCTATACCATAACTATTAAGCTAGTAAACCAATATACCTCTGACTCCGACCTATACCATAACTATTAAGCTAGTAAACCAATATACCTCTGACTCCGACCTATACCATAACTATTAAGCTAGTAAACCAATATACCTCTGACTCCGACCTATACCATAACTATTAAGCTAGTAAACCAATGACTCCGACCTATACCATAACTATTAAGCTAGTAAACCAATATACCTCTGACTCCGACCTATACCATAACTATTAAGCTAGTAAACCAATATACCTCTGACTCCGACCTATACCATAACTATTAAGCTAGTAAACCAATATACCTCTGACTCCGACCTATACCATAACTATTAAGCTAGTAAACCAATATACCTCTGACTCCGACCTATACCATAACTATTAAGCTAGTAAACCAATGACTCAGACCTATACCATAACTATTAAGCTAGTAAACCAATATACCTCTGACTCCGACCTATACCATAACTATTAAGCTAGTAAACCAATATACCTCTGACTCCGACCTATACCATAACTATTAAGCTAGTAAACCAATATACCTCTGACTCCGACCTATACCATAACTATTAAGCTAGTAAACCAATGACTCCGACCTATACCATAACTATTAAGCTAGTAAACCAATGACTCCGACCTATACCATAACTATTAAGCTAGTAAACCAATATACCTCTGACTCCGACCTATACCATAACTATTAAGCTAGTAAACCAATATACCTCTGACTCCGACCTATACCATAACTATTAAGCTAGTAAACCAATGACTCCGACCTATACCATAACTATTAAGCTAGTAAACCAATGACTCCGACCTATACCATAACTATTAAGCTAGTAAACCAATATACCTCTGACTCCGACCTATACCATAACTATTAAGCTAGTAAACCAATATACCTCTGACTCCGACCTATACCATAACTATTAAGCTAGTAAACCAATATACCTCTGACTCCGACCTATACCATAACTATTAAGCTAGTAAACCAATGACTCCGACCTATACCATAACTATTAAGCTAGTAAACCAATATACCTCTGACTCCGACCTATACCATAACTATTAAGCTAGTAAACCAATATACCTCTGACTCCGACCTATACCATAACTATTAAGCTAGTAAACCAATATACCTCTGACTCCGACCTATACCATAACTATTAAGCTAGTAAACCAATATACCTCTGACTCCGACCTATACCATAACTATTAAGCTAGTAAACCAATGACTCAGACCTATACCATAACTATTAAGCTAGTAAACCAATATACCTCTGACTCCGACCTATACCGTAACTATTAACCCGTGGAGCCCCGGCTAGTTTTGTAATGTTTGCGCACCAGAACCCGGCCGGTTTTCAAAAAATGGTTTTATTCCAGAAACAATAGCGAATGGGTTAGGAATGAAGGAAAAACCACGAAAAACCGCTCAAAAAGCTTAAAAAATGGTCCTACAGAGCCCCCGAAAACGGATTTTATAAGAGTAAAAAATTGAAGGCAATTATCCCAAAAAAACAGGTTTTTGCGCGCTCGCGCGCACGCACGTGGACTTTGAGAGTTTTCAACCATCGGCACGGTTGCGTGGGATACGTACACAGTTCCCATACAAATCTGAGCCCTCTTGAGTGGCTACACCTGAGGTTACGGTCGGCGCAATTAGGGTGACGCGCCAGGCGCATCTCTGGGGCTGTGCGTTACATACATCGCCGACGCGTCAGGCGCGTCGCTGGGGCTGTACGGGTTAAGCTAGTAAACCAATATACCTCTGACTCCGACCTATACCATAACTATTAAGCTAGTAAACCAATATACCTCTGACTCCGACCTATACCATAACTATTAAGCTAGTAAACCAATGACTCCGACCTATACCATAACTATTAAGCTAGTAAACCAATATACCTCTGACTCCGACCTATACCATAACTATTAAGCTAGTAAACCAATGACTCCGACCTATACCATAACTATTAAGCTAGTAAACCAATATACCTCTGACCCCGACCTATACCATAACTATTAAGCTAGTAAACCAATATACCTCTGACTCCGACCTATACCATAACTATTAAGCTAGTAAACCAATATACCTCTGACTCCGACCTATACCATAACTATTAAGCTAGTAAACCAATATACCTCTGACTCCGACCTATACCATAACTATTAAGCTAGTAAACCAATATACCTCTGACTCCGACCTATACCATAACTATTAAGCTAGTAAACCAATATACCTCTGACTCCGACCTATACCATAACTATTAAGCTAGTAAACCAATATACCTCTGACTCCGATCTATACCATAACTATTAAGCTAGTAAACCAATATACCTCTGACTCCGACCTATACCATAACTATTAAGCTAGTAAACCAATGACTCCGACCTATACCATAATTATTAAGCTAGTAAACCAATGCGGTATTACTTTGATATAAATGTTAGGCCTTGGAGTAACATTCCTGGACTACCAGTGTCTCTATATATATATATATATATATATATATATATATATATATATACCTCTGACTCCGACCTATACCATAACTATTAAGCTAGTAAACCAATGCGGTATTACTTTGATATAAATGTTAGGCCTTGGAGTAACATTCCTGGACTACCAGTGTCTCTCTCTCTCTCTATATATATATATATATATATATATATATATATATATATATATACACCTCTGACTCCGACCTATACCATAACTATTAAGCTAGTAAACCAATGCGGTATTACTTTGATATAAATGTTAGGCCTTGGAGTATCATTCCTGGACTACCAGTGTCTCTCTATATATATATATACCTCTGACTCCGACCTATACCATAACTATTAAGCTAGTAAACCAATGCGGTATTACTTTGATATAAATGTTAGGCCTTGGAGTAACATTCCTGGACTACCAGTGTCTCTCTCTATATATATATATATATATATATATATATATATATATATATATATATATATATATATATATATACAGTATATATATATGGAGTATTGTTCGCATGTGTGGGGAGGATCGTCTCACAGCACTTCTAGACAAAGTAGAAAGGAAAGCCTTTCGTCTCATTAACCTCACGTCCACTCACCGATTCTCTGCAATCTCTCTCTCTTCCCCGCAATGTTGCATCTGTCTCACTATTCTATCGCTATTACAATAATCAGTGTTCCTCCGAGCTCTCTCAGTGTATACCACCTCATCTACGTAGAGCACGTAGCACCCGTCTTGCAACACAATCCCACCCTTACTCTGTGCAACTCCCCAACTCAATAGTGAAACGATACTCCCAATCTTTCTCCTATTCAACAGCTGAGCTATGGAACTCTCTCCCTGAATCCATCTTTCCCTCATCCTATGACTTAAATTGTTTCAAACTCCTTGTGTCCAGACATTTTGGCTTGAACATCCCTTGATTTTGGCCCTGTCACTCTTTCAACTCAGGGGATGCCACTCGTCACAGGCAGTTTTGCCTTTTGTCTCCCTCATCCACAAAGAAACAATATATATATATATATATAGTATATATTAACCAATATTACCCATGTTAAATATACTTTGCACACCAAAGCCTATTTATCTGTTCTAGTCTAAGTTTTGGAGCTTAGGTAAGGACTGCACACTCATACGGATTAGTTTATACAGCCTTGGGACTTCTATCCCTGGTGGGTATCTTTGTTATCATTATTATATTAGTAGTAGTAGAAGTAGTAGTAGTGTAAATGTTCATAATTATATTTTATTGTTTATTTTTGTGCTTGAGTGTGAGTGATGCATGCATTGTCTTCAGTCTTTTGGTGTTTTATGTTATTATATTTTGTTGTTGTTGTGAGTTTCATTATTTTTGTGTATAGCAGTTAGACTAATTATGTGATATGAGATTGCTTTGTAGATAGGAGTTGTCAGTAATGAGCATGTTACGTGTTGCATGCAGCGGCTGTCCGTCCTGGCATGCAATCCAACAGGCAAAATCAATGGTTACACGGTCAAAAATATAAAGGTATGATAAGGGTAAATCAAATCAGGTTGGGTATACTGATAGTGATTTTTCCATTATTTGAAATACTTTTCCATCCTGATAATTGATGGGTTTATCATTACTAATGTCTTTAAATCTATAAAGGGTATATTATTATGGATATTTTACCCTTTTTGTAACATATTTCAACCTGTATTTATCTTATTACCGGTATGTAACCGATTACGTTGAGAGTTTGTATGAACCTAAACGTAAACTCGAAATTTTCTATGATGTAATAGTACAGGTCGACCATAAAGTCTACCCTTATTTAAAACGCAACATACTGGACAAACTATGGTAGACAGAAACATGCGGTTTGCGGCAGTCAACAATTAACTCCTTCAGCCATATTATGTTCCAGTAAGTCCGAGGAGGCGGGAGCCCCAGGATCATTGCCACTGCCTCGCACTACACTCACAACAACACTGCGGCCGTTAGAATTATCGCAGGAGGCTGAGGTTGCCACCAACGGTTTTATCGTATGGTAACTTATCGGACTTACTGAGCTCACATGACGCAAAATCGCGTCATAAACTTATTGGAGAGGTATAGAGATAAGTCCAATTGACGCGATCGCGTCATATGAGTTTTTGGTTATAAGTTCCATATGACGCGATCGCGTCATATATGTCGCAAGGAGTTAAACTCTCCAAGTTTTAATCTCACTAAGTCTCACTAGCCACAAACTTTCACTAGGGCACCATTTGTGGCCCGGAGGACAATGAGTTGATATTCAATTCCTCTCCAAGTGTTGGCCAACATCTCCGCAGAAACTGTAGCAATAGCAGCTGTAACCCTATCCTTCAAGGTTTCCACATCGGGAATTGGAGTTTCGTAGGCTCTAACCTTGATATAACTCCATAAAAAGAAATCGAGAGTCAGGGCCAGCGAAAGGGGTCGTCATACATAGCTCGCCGGACGTAAAGACCCATCTATTATTCTATAGGGTCTCTAGCGTATGGCAGTTGATCCCCGCCCCGAGAACAACTATAGGAGAGGACCATTAGGGCGGGTGCCCAACCCCGAAAGGAGTTGAAATAGGGGAGCTATCCCTCCGCCAAAGGCGGCTTTCTAGGGCCTTTCCTAGCTGATGCTGAGAGGATTGGGTTCTAGTCATGTGGTGATGGGCTGGTCTATCCGAGTGAGAACTGAGCGATCTCTGCCATACCCATAGCTTACTCTGACTGTTTCTTTTACTTATATATCTTCTAGATCTCAAGTGGCGGCGTCTTTTCCGTGGATTGACCTCCCTACTGCCAACCTAGAAGTTGGCAGATTGGGAGCCAAAGCGTCACATTTTCCCTTACCCCTCAACTTTCCCTTCATAATTGCTGAGGGGCACAGGGCCTTGGGTGGGGCTTTGGTTTCCGGGCGTTTCCGCACCCTCCTCAGCTCCCTGCCTTGGAGTGGCTTCGGTCACCCGGGCTTTGTTAGTGGTAAGCAGGGAGGATTTTGTGGGGGCGCTCGTTTATGGCCTTGGCCTTGCTCGAGACCTTGGGGCTGTTCGGCCAGACAGCCTGGGGAACAACAACAACAACAACAACCATTAGACTCTTCCCCTGATCCAATACTCTGATGCAGTAAAATCTAGACGAGATTGCATCATAATCAGGGGAGCTGAGCCCAGGAGTGCAGTGCGGGAGGCAGCGAAAATCACAGCACAGCCCAAACCCGAGAATGCAGCCAAGTTTCCAGTTGCCTAAGAATACCTGGCTGCAGTGCATGCTTTTGGTACAGCAATGCAGAATTGCACAAAGAGAAGGGTGGAGATACTAAGGAGTACACCGAGAAGGAGCTTAACAACACAATGTCAACATTCCCCTGACGATAAGCTGCCTAGTCTAAGTAACGAGAAGTGGAGGTGCCGGATCAGTGAGTTCAGAGGTGGTGACTACAACCTTTTGCAGTATTTTATATTGTTTTGTTTATATATTTGTATTATTATTTGTATTTGTATGGATTATTATGGGTCCGTAAGTGATTGAGAATGGAGTAACACATTATACAACCTTTTAACCCCATCTCGACGGGTCCCATCAACAGACGGGCACCGAAATCCGCTTATTAAGTATCATGGGAATGAGGCAGCACAAAACCCCTTCATCCATCGCCCACCAAGTCTGGGCCGGCACTGATGCAACTTAAGTTCCAGCTGTCTGTTAGCTCACCGCAGCACAAAGCCGCTCTTTTTTAGCAATATTGGCTAACTTTTGCAAGATCGTTGTAAGAGAACCAGACGTCGTACAGAGATGATTCAGGTGTCATTGGAAAGCTCAATTACAGTACTGTACTTTCATGGAGATATCATTGTTTTACGTTTTGGCTCTTTTTTTATGCATGCAAATATGCAGGGAATGAAGCTTAATTAAGGCCAAAAAACTCGAAATGAAAGAGTTAATTAAACTGAGATTAGCTTAACCTCACATTTTAAGTAAGAGAAAAATAGACAATACTTCATAAGGCATCATAGGCTACTTGACAAAACAAGGAAACGATGTTGTTGGTGTTGAGTGTGAATTTGATCAATACCTTTATTGGATGTAATCAAAGCGACAAGGGATGAAGTCTACCCTCCTTATAAATAAAAGGACTGCAGGCCTCATTACTTCACCATTTATTGATGTATTGTTTTAGAACAACTCGCTTCTAATTCTTTATTATTGAAAAGGTTCACCTTCCTTTCCTTATAATTGATAAAGATCATTTAGCCTAATTGAATATTGAAGGTATTTCGTAACAGGCTTTTCATCACAAGCCTAGCATATTCAGATGATAAGGTGATATATAGGCCTATGCTTTTATTGACTGTTCGGGTTGTATAGGTTGTAACAAGCTTTATAGTGTAGTGTTGTATTGCATCTGTTCCGTGAATATTAACTGTGAGGGTATAATTATACATTCATTGAGTGGGTATATTAGTAGGTGAATGTGTGTATATTTAGTATACTGGTTATAAGGATTGTAGCAAGCTTAATATTATAGTGACATGTAGCCTACATTCATTGAGTGGGTATATTAGTAGGTGAATGTGTGTATATTTAGTATACTGGTTATAAGGATTGTAGCAAGCTTAATATTATAGTGACATGTAGCCTACATTCATTGAGTGGGTATATTAGTAGGTGAATGTGTGTATATTTAGTATACTGGTTATAAGGATTGTAGCAAGCTTAATATTATAGTGACATGTAGCATACATTCATGTAGTATTTTGGGTTGCATAGGTTGTAACAAGCTTTATTGTAGCAAGCTTAATATTATAGTGACATGTAGCCTACATTCATTTAATATTTTGGGCTGCATAGGTTGTAACAAGCTTTATTGTAGCAAGCTTAATATTATAGTGACATGTAGCCTACATTCATTTAATATTTTAGGCTGCATAGGTTGTAACAAGCTTTATTGTAGCAAGCTTAATATTATAGTGACATGTAGCCTACATTCATTTAGTATTTTGGGTTGCATAGGTTGTAACAAGCTTTATAGTGCATAGCCCAGTACAGTGTTGCACCTGTTGCGTGAGTGTTGACTGTGCGGCTATAAGCATTCATTTATTGATTGGGTATATTAGTTGGTGCATGTGCGTGTATTAATTATTCATGTGCGTGTATTAATTATTCGGGTTGTATAGGTTGTAACAAGGTTAATAACATAATTATGCATAATGGTTGTGTAAATGATATGAGAGTGTAGTAAGGGGCTTTCATTAGGGTACCGGTATGTTATACTTAGCTCAGTAGATATTCAGGTATATATTCATAGACTATAAGAAGAGCGTAACGTGTTATTCATATACAGTATATTTCTTGTGTACATTAGTTATACTATATTAGTTTGTGATAGTCATTGTGTTTAGGTACAGTAGGTTGTATAGAAATATTAGTTTGTGATAGTCATTGTGTTTAGGTACAGTAGGTTGTATAGAAATATTAGTTTGTGATAGTCATTGTGTTTAGGTACAGTAGGTTGTATAGAAATATTAGTTTGTGATAGTCATTGTGTTTAGGTACAGTAGGTTGTATAGAAATATTAGTTTGTGATAGTCATTGTGTTTAGGTACAGTAGGTTGTATAGAAATATTAGTTTGTGATAGTCATTGTGTTTAGGTACAGTAGGTTGTATAGAAATATTAGTTTGTGATAGTCATTGTGTTTAGGTACAGTAGGTTGTATAGAAATATTAGTTTGTGATAGTCATTGTGTTTAGGTACAGTAGGTTGTATAGAAATATTAGTTTGTGATAGTCATTGTGTTTAGGTACAGTAGGTTGTATAGAAATATTAGTTTGTGATAGTCATTGTGTTTAGGTACAGTAGGTTGTATAGAAATATTAGTTTGTGATAGTCATTGTGTTTAGGTACAGTAGGTTGTATAGAAATATTAGTTTGTGATAGTCATTGTGTTTAGGTACAGTAGGTTGTATAGAAATATTAGTTTGTGATAGTCATTGTGTTTAGGTACAGTAGGTTGTATAGAAATATTAGTTTGTGATAGTCATTGTGTTTAGGTACAGCAGGTTGTATAGAAATATTAGTTTGTGATAGTCATTGTGTTTAGGTACAGTAGGTTGTATAGAAATATTAGTTTGTGATAGTCATTGTGTTTAGGTACAGTAGGTTGTATAGAAATATTAGTTTGTGATAGTCATTGTGTTTAGGTACAGTAGGTTGTATAGAAATATTAGTTTGTGATAGTCATTGTGTTTAGGTACAGTAGGTTGTATAGAAATATTAGTTTGTGATAGTCATTGTGTTTAGGTACAGTAGGTTGTATAGAAATATTAGTTTGTGATAGTCATTGTGTTTAGGTACAGTAGGTTGTATAGAAATATTAGTTTGTGATAGTCATTGTGTTTAGGTACAGTAGGTTGTATAGAAATATTAGTTTGTGATAGTCATTGTGTTTAGGTACAGTAGGTTGTATAGAAATATTAGTTTGTGATAGTCATTGTGTTTAGGTACAGTAGGTTGTATAGAAATATTAGTTTGTGATAGTCATTGTGTTTAGGTACAGTAGGTTGTATAGAAATATTAGTTTGTGATAGTCATTGTGTTTAGGTACAGTAGGTTGTATAGAAATATTAGTTTGTGATAGTCATTGTGTTTAGGTACAGTAGGTTGTATAGAAATATTAGTTTGTGATAGTCATTGTGTTTAGGTACAGTAGGTTGTATAGAAATATTAGTTTGTGATAGTCATTGTGTTTAGGTACAGTAGGTTGTATAGAAATATTAGTTTGTGATAGTCATTGTGTTTAGGTACAGTAGGTTGTATAGAAATATTAGTTTGTGATAGTCATTGTGTTTAGGTACAGTAGGTTGTATAGAAATATTAGTTTGTGATAGTCATTGTGTTTAGGTACAGTAGGTTGTATAGAAATATTTTGTTTGTGATAGTCATTGTGTTTAGGTACAGTAGGTTGTATAGAAATATTTTGTTTGTGATAGTCATTGTGTTTAGGTACAGTAGGTTGTATAGAAATATTAGTTTGTGATAGTCATTGTGTTTAGGTACAGTAGGTTGTATAGAAATATTTTGTTTGTGATAGTCATTGTGTTTAGGTACAGTAGGTTGTATAGAAATATTAGTTTGTGATAGTCATTGTGTTTAGGTACAGTAGGTTGTATAGAAATATTAGTTTGTGATAGTCATTGTGTTTAGGTACAGTAGGTTGTATAGAAATATTAGTTTGTGATAGTCATTGTGTTTAGGTACAGTAGGTTGTATAGAAATATTAGTTTGTGATAGTCATTGTGTTTAGGTACAGTAGGTTGTATAGAAATATTTTGTTTGTGATAGTCATTGTGTTTAGGTACAGTAGGTTGTATAGAAATATTTTGTTTGTGAAGACGGTTACACAATTCAAGGAAACTATTAATGTCATAGAGAGTTATTATTTAAATTGTAAATATATAAAGGACGTCCATTATAGTGTTGTATTAAGGTAAACTATTATAAACAGCAGTAAGTGTTAACCATTCTCACTAAAACTCTTGTTGATACCTATGCAGGAAAGTATAGTATAAATTAATGTTTGTTTAATTGAGCATGACAAGAGATTAGTAGGATTGAACTGCGACTCTACCTAAATCTGTGAATAACCTTAGAGTTGGGTAGTCTTTAAGGGGGGTCACCTGTTTAAGGGGGGTCACCTGTTTAAGGGGGGTCACCTGTTTAAGGGGGGTCACCTGTTTGTTTCTCTTTCTCTCCTTTTCTCTCTTTCTCTGGCTTTTATCCATTTGGCCCCATTCAGCCAACTGCTTGAAGACGTTTATCCCCATTCAGGTATTGATTTCTTCTTGGCGAGCGATAGCGAGTCAGCATTGTATGGAGAAATCCGGCTTTACCGGAGACATTTTTCTATCGAAAAATTTACTAATTTAGCTTGCTGTAAAAGAAATACCGGTATATATATGCTGGCTCGCTACCGCTCGCCAGTAAAATACTGACATATGGATGGGGTAAACATCTTAAAACAGTAGTCTGAATGGGGTCGAATAGATACAACCCAGAGAGAGAGTGAGAAAGAGAGAAACAAACGAGGTGGGCCCTTTTAACGGTAGTAACATTCAAAGTAGAGTACTACGCTATCTATGAGAATTATTCATATTTGCTTAAACTATCTTATTTGAGTGGAGGAGTTGTCCAATTATAAGACCATGTGAGGCTGGAGATGCAAATATTATAGTTACAAAAGGTAGTGTTCAATTTTGTGTGAACGGATTGTGAATAAAGTTGTTTTGTTTCCGATTGGCTGTTTTATCCACCTTAAATATAGTTTAATACTACAATTTTGATCGTGTTTAAGGGAGCCCACCTCGCTTTTTTTCTCTTTCTCTCCCTCTCTCTTTGGCTTGTATCCATTCGGCCCCATTCAGCCTACTATTATAAGACGTTTACCCCATCCAGGTGTCAATAGTTTCCTGGCGAGCGGTAGCGAACCAGCATATATATATTTTTGTATTGACAGCAAGCTAAATTTGTACATTTTTCGATAGAAAAATGTATCCGGCAAAGCTGGATTGCTCCATACAATGCTGGCTCGCTGTCGCTCGCCAGGAAGAAATCGACACCTGGATGGGTTTAAACGTCTTAAAACAGTTGGCTGAATGGGGCCGAATGGCTACAAGCCAAGGAAAGCGAGAATAGGAGAGAAATATAAAAAAACAGCCGGTGACCCCCCTTAAGGTGTGGAATTTAGGTGTGAGTATCCTAGGTTCGAATCCTTGGAGTACCACATGTATTCATTAGTTTCATTGATTTCATTAATTAGGTAAATGTGTAAGTTAGTTGGTGGGTCGGTGATAATATGAATAATTATTGTCTTATTGTATTACAATTATTATTATTATATTATTGTCTTATTATTGTATTACAATTATTATTATTATATTATTGTCTTATTATTGTATTACAATTATTATTATTATATTATTGTCTTATTATTGTATTACAATTATTATTATTATATTATTGTCTTATTATTGTATTACAATTATTATTATTATATTATTGTCTTATTATTGTATTACAATTATTATTATTATATTATTGTCTTATTATTGTATTACAATTATTATTATTATATTATTGTCTTATTATTGTATTACAATTATTATAAGAACATAAGAACATAAGAAAATGGGAGTCTGCAGAAAGCCGATTGGCCTAAGCAAGGCAGATCCCTGTCCCACACAACCCCAATTACAAAGCCCAATTATAGGCTCAACACTCTAATACCGTGAGGATCATCTTACCAAAACGGTTAGAGATTAACGCAGGATTACGGGGTCTGCAGAGCGCTGATTGGCCCAACCCTGCTGATCCCCATTCACACCCAACCTTTCTCGTCCATATGCTTATCCAATTTTATCTTAAAGCTCCCTATCGTTTTTAATCCCACTATAGCACTTGGTAGTCCATTCCACCCATCTACAACTCTGTTACCAAACCAATATTTGCCTACTGAGCTTTAGTACATTTGTCATGTCCCCTTTGTTAATCCCACTAACCCACTTGAACACCTCTATCAAAGCCCCTCTAACTCTACGTCTCTCTAACGAATGTAAGCCTAATTTCTTCAACCTTTCTTTATATGGAAGATTTCTAATATTATGGATCATTTTTGTCATTCTACGTTGTACTCTCTCCAATGAATCTATGTCCATTCTGTAATAGGGACACCAAAATTTAACAGCATAATCCATATGGGGTCTCACTAATGACAAGTAAAGTTTTAAGATAACATCAGCAGTTCTGTTACTCACACTCCTAGAGATGAACCCGAGAATCCTGTTTGCCTTGTTTCGAACGCTTATACACTGTTGTCTAGGCTTCAAATCATTGCTAACAAACACACCTAGATCTTTCTCACAATTCGAGTTTTCTAATTCCATATTAGCTAGTTTATATTTAACATTTGTATGCATCTTCCCTATCTTTAATACCTTGCATTTGTCAATGTTAAACTTCATCTGCCAATTTACTGACCATTCGTGTAAGGTATCTAGATCCCTTTGGAGGCACTCTATATCTCTATCTGAATCAATTGTTCTCCCCATTTTGGTATCGTCTGCAAATTTACTTATCCTACTAGTTATACCTAAATCAAGGTCATTTATGTATATAACAAACAACAGAGGACCTAATACAGATCCCTGGGGGACACCACTTTTGACTGCTCCTCACTCTGACTTCGTACCATTTATGCTGACTCTCTGCTTCCTACCAATTAGCCATGACCTAATCCATCCCAACAACGCCCCACCTATTCCATGCGCCTCAACCTTTCTCATCAATCTCTCATGGGGGACTCCGTCGAAAGCTTTACTGAAATCTAAATATATTATATCATATGACTTGTCGTTATCTACTGCTTCATATACCTCTGAGAAAAAACTAAGCAAATTAGTAAGGCAAGAACGTCCCTGAGTGAATCCATGCAGAGAAGAATTTATTAAATTAAATGTATCTAAGTGGTTTCTAATTTTACTAGCAATAATTGACTCTAGTAGCTTTCCTATGATTGATGTAAGACTAATGGGACGGTAATTGAATGCTATTGATTTGCCACCTTTTTTGAAGATCGGAACTACGTTTGCAAGCTTCCAAGCTTCTGGAACTATACCTGTCTCCAATGACTTGTTAAATAAAAATGTTAATGGGTAACTTAACTCATCCCTACATTCTGTTAATACTCTAGCATATACCTCATCAGGACCAGGCGATTTATGAGGTTTCAATCTGTCAATTTCCTTAAGCACATCATTTCTACTTATAGTAATCGTACTTAACCTATTTTCTATACTATCGCTATATACCTTACGGACTTCTGGAAACTGTGCCAAATTTTCATTAGTGAAAACGGAAAGAAATTGAATATTTAATGTACTGCACATTTCTAAATTATTTTCTGTCATTTCTCCTATCGAAGTTTTAAGGGGACCAATTATATCTCTAACCTTGGATTTATATAGTTGGTAAAAAGCTTTAGGATTATTTTTTGAGTCAATGGCAACCTTAATTTCATAATTTCTGTTTTCTTTCCTAATATCCTTTTTTTTTTTCTTTTTTTTTTTTATTACAATTATTATTATTATATTATTGTCTTATTATTGTATTACAATTATTATTATTATATTATTGTCTTATTATTGTATTACAATTATTATTATTATATTATTGTCTTATTATTGTATTACAATTATTATTATTGTCTTATTATTGTATTACAATTATTATTATTATATTATTGTCTTATTATTGTATTACAATTATTATTATTATATTATTGTCTTATTATTGTATTACAATTATTATTATTGTCTTATTATTGTATTACAATTATGATTATTATATTATTGTCTTATTATTGTATTACAATTATTATTATTATATTGTCTTATTATTGTATTACAATTATTATTATATTATTGTCTTATTATTGTATTACAATTATTATTATTATATTATTGTCTTATTATTGTATTACAATTATTATTATTGTCTTATTATTGTATTACAATTATTATTATTATATTATTGTCTTATTATTGTATTACAATTATTATTATTATATTATTGTCTTACTATTGTATTACAATTATTATTATTGTATTATTGTCTTATTATTGTATTACAATTATTATTATTATATTATTGTCTTATTATTGTATTACAATTATTATTATTATATTATTGTCTTATTATTGTATTACAATTATTATTATTATATTATTGTCTTATTATTGTATTACAATTATTATTATTATATTGTCTTATTATTGTATTACAATTATTATTATTGTATTATTGTCTTATTATTGTATTACAATTATTATTATTATATTATTGTCTTATTATTGTATTACAATTATTATTATTATATTGTCTTATTATTGTATTACAATTATTATTATATTATTGTCTTATTATTGTATTACAATTATTATTATTATATTATTGTCTTATTATTGTATTACAATTATTATTATTGTCTTATTATTGTATTACAATTATTATTATTATATTATTGTCTTATTATTGTATTACAATTATTATTATTATATTATTGTCTTATTATTGTATTACAATTATTATTATTGTATTATTGTCTTATTATTGTATTACAATTATTATTATTATATTATTGTCTTATTATTGTATTACAATTATTATTATTATATTATTGTCTTATTATTGTATTACAATTATTATTATATTATTGTCTTATTATTATTATTGTTATTATTACTTTATTATTACTACTACGTGTGTGTTTTGTCTGAAGGTTGAATATTAAGGGGGGATGGACCGCTTTTCTGGACCACTTTCTCCCTCATGTATAGCCCCATTAGTTTTCAGATGTTAAGATGTTTGCCCCATTAGTTAGTCGATTGTAAGACCTTTCGCCCCATTTCTTCGTCAATACTTAGACCTTTCGTGCTATTTAGGTGTTGATTTTTTCCCAGGCGAACGATAGTGAGCCTGTAATGTTGGAAGAATTTTTCTACCGAAACATTTACAAATTAATCTAGAAGGGGGATGTTTTGGATGCTTTTTTAATTTGATGGAGGTCTAGGGAGGAAACTAAAACAATAACGAATACATGCAAAAGTTGTACAAAAAGTGAACCATCTCGGGTTAATGGTTGTAATGGAAGGGCAGCAGCGATAACAACATTGCTTTACGTGACCATCCTTTATCATGCACTACACCAGTATTTTTACCATTATTATCGTTGCAATTAGTTATTGTCATTATATCCTGCAATAATAAGGTAACAAGATAACATCATAACATAACTGCATTACGTGACAGCTATAGTTTGTTCACTATGACGGCTCTACAAATTGTGATACCTAGGGTCAGTTCGTTCCCTTCCCAGCACCTGATACCGAACGAAGATTGTGAGAATGAGTGTTGTTTACAGAGATTAGATGGATTAACACTCCCATATCTAAAGACAACGCATTTTTTTAAAGTTCTTTCGTCCATTAACGGTGCTGCGAAGGGAAATAATTGTTTAAGAATACCAACCAAAGCCTCTTATACTTCATGGAGGGCTGGAACAAATGGGCTGTACATTTCGAAATGGCGGGTCGAGAAGTTGTAGCTTTTATCCTTTTAATAACTCGTGGAGGGCTGGAGCAAAAGAGCTGTAAATGTCAACTCCTAGTTATTGTTTCACTTTTCCCAAATGGATGGGACTCGTCAGCCTTGGTCGGCAACCATCTAGGGGAGACAACCTTATACAAATCCGGGTGGATGGGACTCGTTAGCCTTGGTAGGCAACCCATCTAGGGGAGACAACCCTAAATACTGGTATATCCTTACTGCTTACATAAGGGTACAGCAGGTTGGTGGATGAACTAGCCACCCACTACTGTAGAAAATGTGCCAACAATACATAGAAGGCCTCCGAGTCACACGGTCCCTAAGTTGAGTGTTCAGTCCTGTAAGTCCTTCATAAACTGGCACGGATTGTCCTCATGGGGAATAAGTCCACTTGGGCCGTTTTGTGTATGGCCACCCTTAACGGTAGTTCGGTGTATGGTCACCCTCAACGGGAGTTTGGTGTCGGGCAATAGATGGGAGTTAGGTGTTGGGTAATAGATAGATAGATAGAAGTATGTGGTCGTTGACTCGTCATATTTGAGTTAGGAGAGGTTGGGAGTGTGGAAGTGTTAGACTCGTCATAGTGCATAGACTGCAGGTATCTTGCAGGGTGGCAAACCCGAACAATTTGGCTTTAACACTATTAGGATAATCTGTTATATTATTACTGGGGGTTTTGATTGTTGTTTGTCATTTTCTACCAATGTATTTTTAGTTTCCCCTAGACTAAGAAAAACGGCTCCCTCAATCGCTCGCCCAGGAAAAAAAAAATCTGAATGGGGTGAAGTGTCTTATAAAGTTATAATCGTCAAACTAATGAGGTGAAACTATGTAAAATCTCCAAACTAATGGAGTGAAACAGGGCGGTTCCAAAACGTCTCGCCCTGTACCAAATAGGGTTAAGACTGGAATTAATATGAGTTGGAATACAGAAAAATGAACATGTGATATTATTGTTTTGGTAATTTTATCGGTTCCAGTTAGAACTATAAATCATAATTTTAACTTAGCACAGTTATTAATATCATCTATAAAGAAGGGACATGTGTTTTACAGTTGTTGTTGTTCCCCAAGCTGCCTGGCCGAACAGCCCCAAGGCCCCGAGCAAGGCCAAGGCCATAACCGAGCACCCCCACAGAACCCTCCCTGCTAACCACAATAAAGCCTGGGTGACCGAAGCCACTCCATGGCGGGGAGCCGAGGAGGGTGCGGAAACGCCCAGGAAACCAAAGCCCCACCCAGGGCCCGGTGCCCCTCAGCAATTATGAAGAGAAAGTTGAGGGGCAAAGGAAAAATGTGACGCTTTGGTTTCCAATCTTGGTAGATTGGGAGGTCAATCCACGGAAGAGACGCCGTCACTTGAGATCTAGAAAATATAGAAGTAAAAGGAACAGTCAGAGTAAGCTATGGTTATGGCAGAGATCGCTCAGTTCTCACTCTGATAGACCAGCCCATCACCCTGTGTTTTACAGTTATTAATATCAACTATAAAGAAGGGACATGTGTTTTAAAGCTGGTTTGCAATAGTCTTGTTTGGCAGGCTAATCATCGGTATTATCATCATTATTATAGTATAGTATATATGCAGTATATTTACAATGATGAGAATAATACCGATATTATAGTATTATGTAATATTACTTATTAATACTATGATTATTATGTTATATTACAATACTCTTATCGTCAGTTTACATGAAGTAATTGCTATATTACAATACTCTTATCGTCAGTTTCCATGAAGTAATTGTTATATTACAATACTCTTATCGTCAGTTTACATGAAGTAATTGTTATATTACAATACTCTTATCGTCAGTTTACATGAAGTAATTGTTATATTACAATACTCTTATCGTCAGTTTACATGCAGTAATTGTTATATTACAATACTCTTATCGTCAGTTTACATGAAGTAATTGTTATATTACAATACTCTTATCGTCAGTTTACATGCAGTAATTGTTATATTACAATACTCTTATCGTCAGTTTACATGCAGTAATTGTTATATTACAATACTCTTATCGGCAGTTTACATGCAGTAATTGCTATATTACAATACTCTTATCGTCAGTTTACATGCAGTAATTGTTATATTACAATACACTACCGTTAGTTTACATGCAGTAATTGCTATATTACAATACACTACCGTTAGTTTACATGCAGTAATTGTTATATTACAATACACTACCGTTAGTTTACATGCAGTAATTGCTATATTACAATACACTACCGTTAGTTTACATGCAGTAATTGCTATATTACAATACACTACCGTTAGTTTACATGCAGTAATTGTTATATTACAGTACACTACCGTTAGTTTACATGCAGTAATTGTTATATTACAGTACACTACCGTTAGTTTACATGCAGTAATTGTTATATTACAATACACTACCGTTAGTTTACATGCAGTAATTGTTATATTACAATACACTACCGTTAGTTTACATGCAGTAATTGTTATATTACAATACACTACCGTTAGTTTACATGCAGTAATTGTTATATTACAATACACTACCATTAGTTTACATGCAGTAATTGTTATATTACAATACACTACCGTTAGTTTACATGCAGTAATTGCTATATTACAATACACTACCCTTAGTTTACATGCAGTAATTGTTATATTACAATACACTACCGTTAGTTTACATGCAGTAATTGTTATATTACAATACACTACCGTTAGTTTACATGCAGTAATTGTTATATTACAATACACTACCGTTAGTTTACATGCAGTAATTGTTATATTACAATACACTACCGTTAGTTTACATGCAGTAATTGTTATATTACAATACACTACCGTTAGTTTACATGCAGTAATTGTTATATTACAATACACTACCGTTAGTTTACATGCAGTAATTGTTATATTACAATACACTACCGTTAGTTACATGCAGTAATTGTTATATTACAATACACTACCGTTAGTTTACATGCAGTAATTGTTATATTACAATACAATACCGTTAGTTTACATGCAGTAATTGTTATATTACAATACACTACCGTTAGTTTACATGCAGTAATTGTTATATTACAATACACTACCGTTAGTTTACATGCAGTAATTGTTATATTACAATACACTACCGTTAGTTTACATGCAGTAATTGTTATATTACAATACACTACCGTTAGTTACATGCAGTAATTGTTATATTACAATACACTACCGTTAGTTTACATGCAGTAATTGTTATATTACAATACACTACCGTTAGTTTACATGCAGTAATTGTTATATTACAATACACTCCCGTTAGTTTACATGCAGTAATTGTTATATTACAATACACTACCGTTAGTTTACATGCAGTAATTGTTATATTACAATACACTACCGTTAGTTTACATGCAGTAATTGTTATATTACAATACACTACCGTTAGTTACATGCAGTAATTGTTATATTACAATACACTACCGTTAGTTTACATGCAGTAATTGTTATATTACAATACAATACCGTTAGTTTACATGCAGTAATTGTTATATTTACAATACACTACCGTTAGTTTACATGCAGTAATTGTTATATTACAATACACTACCGTTAGTTTACATGCAGTAATTGTTATATTACAATACACTACCGTTAGTTTACATGCAGTAATTGTTATATTACAATACACTACCGTTAGTTACATGCAGTAATTGTTATATTACAATACACTACCGTTAGTTTACATGCAGTAATTGTTATATTACAATACACTACCGTTAGTTTACATGCAGTAATTGTTATATTACAATACACTCCCGTTAGTTTACATGCAGTAATTGTTATATTACAATACACTACCGTTAGTTTACATGCAGTAATTGTTATATTACAATACACTACCGTTAGTTTACATTCAGTAATTGTTATATTACAATACATTACCGTTAGTTTACAAGCAGTAATTGTTATATTACAATACACTACCGCTAGTATACATGCAGTAATTGTTATATTACAATACACTACCGTTAGTTTACATGCAGTAATTGTTATATTACAATACACTACCCTTAGTTTACATGCAGTAATTGTTATATTACAATACACTACCCTTAGTTTACATGCAGTAATTGTTATATTACAATACACTACCGTTAGTTTACATGCAGTAATTGTTATATTACAATACACTACCGTTAGTTTACATTCAGTAATTGTTATATTACAATACACTACCGTTAGTTTACATGCAGTAATTGTTATATTACAATACACTACCATTAGTTTACATGCAGTAAATGTTATATTACAATACTCTACCGTTAGTTTACATGCAGTAAATGTTATATTACAATACTCTACCGTTAGTTTACATGCAGTAATTGTTATATTACAATACTCTACCGTTAGTTTACATGCAGTAATTGTTATATTACAATACACTACCGTTAGTTTACATGCAGTAATTGTTATATTACAATACACTACCGTTAGTTTACATGCAGTAATTGTTATATTACAATACACTACCGTTAGTTTACATGCAGTAATTGTTATATTACAATACACTACCCTTAGTTTACATGCAGTAATTGTTATATTACAGTACACTACCCTTAGTTTACATGCAGTAATTGTTATATTACAGTACACTACCGTTAGTTTACATGCAGTAATTGTTATATTACAGTACACTACCGTTAGTTTACATGCAGTAATTGTTATATTACAGTACACCACTGTTAGTTTACATGCAGTAATTGTTATATTACAATACACTACCGTTAGTTTACATGCAGTAATTGTTATATTACAATACACTACCGTTAGTTTACATGCAGTAATTGTTATATTACAATACACTACCGTTAGTATAAATGTAGTAATTGTTATATTACAATACACTACCGTTAGTTTACATGAAGTAATTGTTATATTACAATACACTACCGTTAGTTTACATGCAGTAATTGTTATATTACAATACACTACCGTTAGTTTACATGCAGTAATTGTTATATTACAATACACTACCGTTAGTTTACATTCAGTAATTGTTATATTACAATACACTACCGTTAGTTTACAAGCAGTAATTGTTATATTACAATACACTACCGTTAGTTTACATGCAGTAATTGTTATATTACAATACACTACTGTTAGTTTACATGCAGTAAATGTTATATTACAATACTCTACCGTTAGTTTACATGCAGTAATTGTTATATTACAATACTCTACCGTTAGTTTACATGCAGTAATTGTTATATTACAATACTCTACCGTTAGTTTACATGCAGTAATTGTTATATTACAATACACTACCGTTAGTTTACATGCAGTAATTGTTATATTACAATACACTATCGTTAGTTTACATGCAATAATTGTTTTATTACAATACACTACCGTTAGTTTACATGCAGTAATTGTTATATTACAATACACTACCGTTAGTTTACATGCAGTAATTGTTATATTACAATACACTACCGTTAGTTTACATGCAGTAATTGTTATATTACAATACACTACCGTTAGTTTACATGCAGTAATTGTTATATTACAATACACTTCCGTTAGTTTACATGCAGTAATTGTTATATTACAATACACTACCATTAGCTTACTTGCAGTAATTTTTATATTACAATACACTACCGTTAGCTTACATGCAGTAATTGTTATATTACAATACACTACCGTTAGTTTACATGCAGTAATTGCTATATTACAATACACTACCGTTAGTTTACATGCATTAATTGTTATATTACAATACACTAATGTTAGTTTACATGCAGTAATTGTTATATTACAGTACACTACCATTAGTTTACATGCAGTAATTGTAATATTACAGTACACTACCGTTAGTTTACATGCAGTAATTGTTATATTACAATACACTACCGTTAGTTTACATGCAGTAATTGTTATATTACAATACACTACCGTTAGCTTACATGCAGTAATTGTTATATTACAATACACTACCGTTAGTTTACATGCAGTAATTGTTATATTACAATACACTACCGTTAGTTTACATGCAGTAATTGTTATATTACAATACACTACCGTTAGTTTACATGCAGTAATTGTTATATTACAATACACTACCGTTAGTTTACATTCAGTAATTGTTATATTACAATACACTACCGTTAGTTTACATGCAGTAATTGTTATATTACAATACACTACCGTTAGTTTACATGCAGTAATTGTTATATTACAATACACTACCGTTAGTTTACATGCAGTAATTGTTATATTACAATACACTACCGTTAGTTTACATGCAGTAATTGTTATATTACAATACACTATCGTTAGTTTACATGCAGTAATTGTTATATTACAATACACTACCGTTAGTTAACATGCAGTAATTGTTATATTACAATACACTACCGTTAGTTTACATGCAGTAAATGTTATATTACAATACACTACCTTTAGTTTACATGCAGTACTTGTTATATTACAATACACTACCGTTAGTTTACATGCAGTAATTGTTATATTACAATACACTACCGTTAGTTTACATGCAGTAATTGTTATATTACAATACACTACCGTTAGTTTACATGCAGTAATTGTTTTATTACAATACACTACCGTTAGTTTACATACAGTAATTGTTATATTACAATACACTACCGTTAGTTTACATGCAGTAATTGTTATATTTCAATACACTACCGTCAGTTTACATGCAGTAATTGTTATATTACAATACACTACCGTTAGTTTACATGCAGTAAGCTATCATTGCAAACTCTTATATCGGTTAAAATATACGAAACCATTAACTTAATTATCATTATCGCATTATGTGACCTTCAGGCTACTTATATTGTACAAAATCAAATATATATGTTTGTGTTTGAGTAATACACTTGTTTTTATATATACCTAGATCTGTTGTTGCTTGTTTCCCTTTGTAATCATTTGTAATTATCATCATCATTGCAATATGTTATTCTCTCCCACCATGCCCTAAGTACAAAGGAGTACAAAGGAAATCAAGCAACAACAGATCTAGTGACCCTTCTAGGTTGCTTGTCCTCCAAAACACTGAGGATCAAGTGTCCAAACAGTGGTTTAGAGTGGGTAAGGGAACATTGGAAAGGGAATTACTGCCCTGGAACTAATGTCCGTGGCAGGATTAGTAAACATCCCTATCGTTAATATCATCAATATCATAATTACTATCAGCATTATTACTATCATTATTATCCACATCGCCACCATTATCATCAGGAACACCACCATCACCATCATTTCCATCACCAACATCATCATCATCATTATTACCGCCACCACCACCACCATCACCATCCTCATCATTACCATTACCATCCTCATCCTCATCATAACCATTACCACCACCACCATCATCATCATTACCATTACCACCCTTGCCATCAGTATCATCACAATTGTCCTCACATCTTAATAACCTGGGAGTGAGTATACAACATTAGTCAAGTATAATAGCCGGTAAGTGACACGATAACACCTGATATATACAGTACAGTCACGGTCATAACCTGGGAGTGAGTATACAACATTAGTCAAGTATAATAGCCGGTAAGTGACACGATAACACCTGATATACAGTACAGTCACGGTCATAACCTGGGAGTGAGTATACAACATTAGTCAAGTATAATAGCCGGTAAGTGACACGATAACACCTGATATATACAGTACAGTCACGGTCATAACCTGGGAGTGAGTATACAACATTAGTCAAGTATAATAGCCGGTAAGTGACACGATAACACCTGATATATACAGTACAGTCACGGTCATAACCTGGGAGTGAGTATACAACATTAGTCAAGTATAATAGCCGGTAAGTGACACGATAACACCTGATATATACAGTACAGTCACGGTCATAACCTGGGAGTGAGTATACAACATTAGTCAAGTATAATAGCCGGTAAGTGACACGATAACACCTGATATACAGTACAGTCACGGTCATAACCTGGGAGTGAGTATACAACATTAGTCAAGTATAATAGCCGGTAAGTGACACGATAACACCTGATATATACAGTACAGTCACGGTCATAACCTGGGAGTGAGTATACAACATTAGTCAAGTATAATAGCCGGTAAGTGACACGATAACACCTGATATATACAGTACAGTCACGGTCATAACCTGGGAGTGAGTATACAACATTAGTCAAGTATAATAGCCGGTAAGTGACACGATAACACCTGATATATACAGTACAGTCACGGTCATAACCTGGGAGTGAGTATACAACATTAGTCAAGTATAATAGCCGGTAAGTGACACGATAACACCTGATATAAATTATACAGTACAGTCACGGTCTAAGGGGCTAACACACCTCAAATTTAATTAGCTTTTGTTTATGTCAGGTCAACAGTTTTCCTGGAACATCTTAGTGTTTTTTTTCCTCACTGGTATCGAACACTAGACTTAACATAAATGTATTTAGGTGGCATAATTATGTTTTATAAAGTTAATCACATAAGCTGGCAGATCATAGCTATGGACCGAGAAAGTGGCCATCATTGTCTTTGGCGGCCAGTTTGGTGCTTTAGTTATCAGACACCGATGGTTTACTTTAGTGTTGATCATGTAGAGTGTAATGTATATCCAAAGGCCAGTATCTGGTACCAGTAGCCAATACCCGAATAGTCAATATAGGTATGGAGGTGTTGGAGAATATACTGTAGAGAGCAAAATATCACCAGTGGCACTAACATGACGAGGTTGGCCGATCTCTGCTACTATAAGATTTCTAACCCCCCCATCCCCACCCTTACACCTACGCATCAATAAGGGTTAGTTATATTCTGGCACACTTAGATAACCTTCCTAGTCTCAGAACGTCCTCTACACAGTAACAAATAAGGAGTATGAAAAGGGTTATTAAATTATCCATAGGCCTACTGATCTACCCATTTAAAGGCCTAATATAAAGATAGACAGGCAAATCACTATCAGTATACCTAATGATTATATATACTTTGTACAGACCTCTTTTGTCCCCTCGATATATTGCAATATATAAATATCACAGTTTACCAAGATCTTGTTGTGGCTACCCTTTCGAAAAACTCCAGGGTATGAAAGAGGTATAGCGACAGTGATTAACCATTCAATCCTTGTATTAAATGGCTTAATTACCATCAATATACCTTTAAATAGCTATATTATTATGGACACTTTCCCTTTTAAAAATCGAGGGTAGAAAAAGGTTATGAAAAAGGTATATAACATCATTGGGTTTATGGTATGTGATTAACCCATCTATCCTTGTATTAAGGGCACATTTTCACTTAAGGTTATTTTTTTTTTCTGGAAGCCCTTCTCAGTTAGCCCCAGTAGTTTTAAGATTTTATGAAATTCGCCCCATTAGTTTGGCGATTGCAAGACCTTTCGACCCATCTCGAAGGGGGGTCTTGGGGGTATTTCTTTTAAGCTTGATAGAGGGAGAAAACTAAAAATCTCCCTTTAAATGGACTTGTTTATACCATTATACCTTCATAAAGGTATGGTATTATGGACACATTAATTACACTTTCCATACCCATAGGTTTTGACATGTACCCATTGGCGATGTTATCGGTACTTTGTAATTAACCCTTTGTATTTTGTTTTCTTTCCTCAGGTGACGAAGCCATGGCCAAGGGGAGCAGTGAGACCAAGGGACACCTGGGACTGAGGCAGACACAAGGTGAGTTGGTCCGAGTTATCCCCTCCATATATATATATATATATATATATATATATATATATATATATATATATATATATATATATATATATACAGTATATATATATATATATATATATATATATATATATATATATATATATATATATTTTCTTTAATACATACGAGGTTGAAAGAAATGGCAATTTCTGCGTTGGAAATTTTATTATTCAAAGTTTCCAGGTCTCTGATGAGTTTTCGCTGGGTGGCAGGAAGTAGATGAAGGAGATGAGCAAAATTCATGGTGGTACAGGGTTACATTAATGTACATGATGATACAGGATATACGACGCGTTTCACTGGACAACCAGCATTATCAAGTAAGGATAGAATGATATAAAAGGTAAACAGGAAGGGTATATATAGAGGGTGGAGGATCAGAGGAGGCGAAAATCAGGGGGCAAAAGTCTGCTATTGGTGGAGGGGTATTCTAGGAGAGAGAAAGAGAGAACCGCTTCACGCATGCGCACTGGATGCGGGATGGTGGTCGGTTGGTGGGGTCGAAGCTGATTGGCTGCGTGTCGAGGGGCGTGGCCTAAGTTATGTAGTACGTGTGGCGCCTGCGGAAGACGAAGCTGAAGGAGGTGGCGCGGGGGGCTGCGTCAGGGGCACCGGGGGGCGAGGGGGGGTGTTAGGTCCTGTAGGAAAGTGCCTTTTGGCAGAAGGAAGGATCTGAAGGTCCAGAGTTTGGTTGTTGATGTTGGGATGTAAGGCTTGGATATATAAAGCTTCGAGTATAGGTAATCTCCTAGGGTCACTTTCTTTATCGAGTATGGTGGTGTGTTTCTCTAACTCGTTGCGTGTGAGGTGGGGGTGGTTAGGGGTGAGATAGTGGTCTTTGATGGCTCCAGCCTGAAGGTGAAGAGTTAACCGACGTGAAAGACGAGTCTGCGTCATACCAATATAAGAATGAGGTCCACAGTCCTCATAATTACAGGTATGTTGGTAAATGACGTGATCGTCGGTCATCGGGCTCTTTATCTTGGTGGAAGCTGGTTTGTTGCGAAGAACGAGGTTGGAGGTCTTGGGGGATTTGTAATAAATTATTAATTTGATTTTGTTTTCCGGGTTGGTTGGGTGGACATGCTTGGAGATTATTTCTTTTAAGACGGCCTCGTCATTTTTGTGTTCAGAGGACATAAAATTGCGGTAGAAGATCTTAATTTCATTGGGGGGGGGGGGGGTCAATGTTGGGAGGGCTTTGGGTGTACCATTTTTCAAAATGGTGGTTGATGGTGCTGGAGATGTCGGAGTTGGAGTATCCGTTATTTACTAAAACTTGGGATAGTCTTTCTAGTTCCTGGTGGGTGTCGGCCCAGGTAGAGCAGTGCGTGAGGGCTCTCCTAACATAGGCGGAGATGGAGGAAAGAAGATAACGGCGGGGCATTCACTATCGCCGTTGAGGCATTGTCCTGTGTTAGTAGGTTTAATGTAGACGGTGGTTTTGAACCCATGGTCGTTCAGAGCTACGAGGATGTCGAGGAAGGGGAGTTGTCCATTGTTAGATTTTTCAAAGGTGAAGTAATTTTATGTCCTCTTTTATGTCCAATTTTATGTCCTCTGAACACAAAAATGACGAGGCCGTCTTAAAAGAAATAATCTCCAAGCATGTCCATTGTCCACCCAACCAACCCGGAAAACAAAATCAAATTAATAATTTATTACATATCCCCCAAGACCTCCAACCTCGTTCTCCGCAACAAACCAGCTTCCACCAAGATAAAGAGCCCGATGACCGACGATCACGTCATTTACCAACATACCTGTAATTATGAGGACTGTGGACCTCATTCCTATATTGGTATGACGCAGACTCGTCTTTCACGTCGGTTAACTCTTCACCTTCAGGCTGGAGCCATCAAAGACCACTATATCACCCCTAACCACCCCCACCTCACACGCAACGAGTTAGAGAAACACACCACCATACTCGATAAAGAAAGTGACCCAAGGAGATTACCTATACTCGAAGCTTTATATATCCAAGCCTTACATCCCAACATCAACAACCAAACTCTAGACCTTCAGATCCTTCCTTCTGCCAAAAGGCACTTTCCTACAGGACCTAACACCCCCTATCGCCCCCCGGTGCCCTTGACGCAGCCCCCCGCGCTACCTCCTTCAGCTTCGTCTTCCGCAGGCGCCACACGTACTACAGAACTTAGGCCACGCCCCTCGACACGCAGCCAATCAGCTTCGACCCCGCCAACCGACCACCACCATCCCGCATCCAGTGCGCATGCGTGAAGCGGTTCTCTCTTTCTCTCTCCTAGAATACCCCTCCACCAATAGCAGACTTTTGCCCCCTGATTTTCGCCTCCTCTGATCCTCCACCCTCTATATATACCCTTCCTGTTTACCTTTTATATCATTCTATCCTTACTTGATAATGCTGGTTGTCCAGTGAAACGCGTCGTATATCCTGTATCATCATGTACATTAATGTAACCCTGTACCACCATGAATTTTGCTCATCTCCTTCATCTACTTCCTGCCACCCAGCGAAAACTCATCAGAGACCTGGAAACTTTGAATAATAAAATTTCCAACGCAGAAATTGCCATTTCTTTCAACCTCGTATGTATTAAAGAAAATTTATTACCTGGCTTTACTAACACATATATATATATATATATATATTATGCACAAATATGTAATTATAACGCGTTGCTAATTACCCAACCAATTAGAAACACCTGTGATAATATCCACTACCATCATCTCCCGTATACCTATTTATATTATTACATTACCCCCCCCCCCCTGAGAGTTAAAGGGGGGGGGGGGGTGCCGTAATTATCAAACAGTTGGGTTATATTTCAGTTCTGAGTATATAGAATGTCGACCTAAAATCTAAACTACCGGTACTGTATATATCTATATTATAAACTACCGGTACTGTATATATCTATATTATAAACTACCGGTACTGTATATATCTATATTATAAACTACCGGTACTGTATATATCTATATTATAAACTACCGGTACTGTATATATCTATATTATAAACTACCGGTACTGTATATATCTATATTATAAACTACCGGTACTGTATATATCTATATTATAAACTACCGGTACTGTATATATCTATATTATAAACTACCGGTACTGTATATATCTATATTATAAACTACCGGTACTGTATATATCTATATTATAAACTACCGGTACTGTATATATCTATATTATAAACTACCGGTACTGTATATATCTATATTATAAAGAGTTTGGTGAATAAAAAGGGTACGGTGTGACGGGGATGGGGCGATTACATGAGTAGTGTAATTGATTACGATTACGATTACAGCCTAATTTTAAGATTACGATTACGATTATGATTACAGAAATTCTGAATGTAATTGATTACGATTACGATTACAAGCTTTGTAATCATGATTATAATCGTGATTACTTGAAATGTAAAGTACTGTAGCTTACAGATTTTTTTTTTTTTTTTTTTTTTTTTTACCTATGTGGTTGAGGGAGACAAAAGGCAAAACTGCCTGTGACGAGTGCCTCTCCCAGACCTGAAAGAGTCACAGGGCCAAAATCAAGGAATGTTCGAGCCAAAATGCCTGGACACACGGAGTTTGAAGCAATTTAAGTCATAGGATGAGGAAAAGATATATTCAGGGAGAGAGTTCCAGAGCTCAGCTGTTGAATAGAAGAAAGATTGGGAACATCTTTTCACTCTTGGGTTGGAGAGTTGCACAGAGTAGGGGTGGGATTGTGTTGCAAAATGGGTGCTACATATGGTACTCTATGTAGGGAAAGTGGTATACACTGAATATTGTAATAGTGGTAGAATAGCGAGAGAGATGCGACATTGCAGTGAAAAAAAAGAGAGATTGCAAAGAGTCGGTGAGTGAACCTGAGTTAATGAGACGAAAAGCTTTCTTTTCTAATTTGTCAAGAAGTGCTGTGTGAGAGGATCCTCCCTACACATGCGAACAATACTCAATACATGGATGCACCGTGCCCCTGTACAGAGCAAGAAGCTGTGCAGGGGTAAAGACCCCTGGAGGTGGTTGAGTACACCTAGCTTTTGGGAAGATGTTTTGGCAAAAGTGGTAACAATATTACCACTCTTGCTAAAACATTTTTCCAGAAGCTAGGAATGGATAGGACTGGAGGTACAGTTGAGAAGATCATTAATGAATATAAGAAAGAGAACTGGAGATAGGACAGAACCCTGAGGAACACTGGAGTTGATAGGTTGAAGAAGTGAACGATGGCCGTCTACAACCGCAACTATAGAACGGACAGAAAGGAAATTAGAGATAACGGCACAGATGGAGGGATAGAAACCGAAGGAGGGCAGTTTATAAATTAGAGATTTGTGTCAGACTCTATCAAAGGCTTTCGATATGTCTAGTGCAATAGAAAAGGTCTCACCGAAGTCTTGAAAGGAGGATGACCAAGAGTTAGTAAGATATGAAAGAAGATCACCAGTAGAGCGACCCCTAAGGAAGCCGTACTGGCGATCTGAGAGTAGATTATGGGGAGAAGCTAAAGAAATTTCAAATTAAGAAGAGTTTAATACATTTTGGAGATGAAAGAAATTAAAGCAATTGGACGATAGTTGGAGGGTTGAGAGAGGTCACCCTTCTATGGGACAGGTTGAACGAAATCAAACTGCCAGCAAGAAAGGAAGACATTAAAGGAGAGACAAAGATGGAAGAGTTTGCCTATAGGCAGGGGGTCAGCACGGAAGCACAGTAAACAAGTACAACAGGAGGAACACCATCCGGACTGTACGCCTTCATAGTATTAAGCCTAGAGAGTGTAGATAGTATAATCTTTAGAAGAGATTATGATATTAGGCATAAGTAGGAGAGAGGGGGTGGAGAGGAAGGAATAGCACCGGAATCATCCAAGGTGGAGTTTTTAGCGAAAGTTTGGGCGAAGAGTTGAACTTTGTTCCACTATTTTTTATTTATGTTGAAAAGGGTACAATAATACATTTAGGTTCTCAGATAGATGAAATTGTATGCTGTACTGTACATAATGGATTCAAGGGAAACATTTAGTATAGTTGTTTAGATTTATACAAATATGAAGCATTAGTTAGAGTTATTACTAAATGAGATATATTAACCCCTAGTACTAGCATAAATGTACCCCCCAGTCCCAAGCAATGTGGCCAAAATGACTTCAGAGGCAAGATATAACAACCTCCCACCTCAAAAGATGGAAGAATACTGCCTCTCCCAGCATGTGGGGGCTTGGATATAAGCTGAGAAGTGTTGCCAAGGTCTTAGAGCAGTGCTCAATAGTCGTGGTACCAGGTACTGCCTGATACCGGCCGTTACAAGGATCGTATATTTCTGACGGCTGGCAGCCGTTGCTGGGACTGGGAAGTGATTTATCTACTGACGTCTCTCTGCTGTCGCTGGTACTGAACGGGTTAATTAATGTACAAATCAAATCTAAATATATTAATGGCAGATTATGGTCTATAATTCTGGAAAGAGTCTATCAGTAATATTATTTACACAATCTAGGTAGAGTTTATTCTACCCAGGTTATCAACTAAATAAGGGACTATATGTTCTGTATGGAATATAGCATGTACAAGTGATCTAAGGTATCCAAATGGTGTAAATCATAAACAACACTTAAGGTGGCCCGACCCAAGATGGTTCAATCATGGAATGTACTTTTTATTTCAGTGTAAAACTTGAACACAAATTAATTTATAATGAAGTTAAATTTGGTACCTGAAATTTTATATTAGGTACTGAACTTCACTGAATGTAGGAGCATTATCGAAAATTTCAAACGATAATGTAATATATTTCTACATGTGTCTATACTGTACTGAGAAGGCTACTCTGTACTGGTGTAATCGTAAAAGTAATCATGATTATGATTACTTTTTGAGAATGATCGATTACGATTATGATTACATCCCCAATTATAGGAAAGTAATCGATTACTATTAAGATTACTTAGAAAATTGTAATCGATTACGATTACAGATTACGATTACCCTATGCCTGCGGTGTGAAGCATTGGTTATATTGACATATTTACCATTATAACTAGTATCAGATGAATTTATTGCAGATTTACCATTATAACTAGTATCAGATGAGTTTATGGCAGATTTACCATTATAACTAGTATCAGATGAGTTTATGGCAGATTTACCATTATAACTAGTATCAGATGAGTTTATGGCAGATTTACCATTATAACTAGTATCAGATGAGTTTATGGCAGATTTACCATTATAACTAGTATCAGATGAGTTTATGGCAGATTTACCATTATAACTAGTATCAGATGAGTTTATGGCAGATTTACCATTATAACTAGTATCAGATGAGTTTATGGCAGATTTACCATTATAACTAGTATCAGATGAGTTTATGGCAGATTTACCATTATAACTAGTATCAGATGAGTTTATTGCAGATTTACCATTATAACTAGTATCAGATGAGTTTATTGCAGATTTACCATTATAACTAGTATCAGATGAGTTTATTGCAGATTTACCATTATAACTAGTATCAGATGAGTTTATGGCAGATTTACCATTATAACTAGTATCAGATGAGTTTATGGCAGATTTACCATTATAACTAGTATCAGATGAGTTTATGGCAGATTTACCATTATAACTAGTATCAGATGAGTTTATGGCAGATTTACCATTATAACTAGTATCAGATGAGTTTATGGCAGATTTACCATTATAACTAGTATCAGATGAGTTTATTGCAGATTTACCATTATAACTAGTATCAGATGAGTTTATGGCAGATTTACCATTATAACTAGTATCAGATGAGTTTATGGCAGATTTACCATTTTAACTAGTATCAGATGAGTTTATGGCAGATTTACCATTATAACTAGTATCAGATGAGTTTATGGCAGATTTACCATTATAACTAGTATCAGATGAGTTTATGGCAGATTTACCATTATAACTAGTATCAGATGAGTTTATGGCAGATTTACCATTATAACTAGTATCAGATGAGTTTATGGCAGATTTACCATTATAACTAGTATCAGATGAGTTTATGGCAGATTTACCATTATAACTAGTATCAGATGAGTTTATGGCAGATTTACCATTATAACTAGTATCAGATGAGTTTATGGCAGATTTACCATTATAACTAGTATCAGATGAGTTTATGGCAGATTTACCATTATAACTAGTATCAGATGAGTTTATTGCCATCAGTATACCGTTAAGGAGGGTCACCTGCCATTTTTTCTCTTTCTCTCCTTTTCTCTCTTTCTCTGGCTTGTATCCATTCGGCCCCATTCGGCCAACTGTTTTAAGACGTTTATCCCCATCCAGGTGTCGATTACTTTCTGGTGAGCGATAGCGAGCCATCATTGTATGGAGAAACCTGGCTTCGCCGTAGAAATGTTTATATCGAAAAATGTACAAATTTAGCTTGCTGTAAAAATATAAATATATATATGCTGGCTCGCTGCCGCTCGCCAAAAAAATATTGACACCTGGATGACGGTAAACGTCTTAAAACAGTAGGCTGAATGGGGCCGAATGGATACAAGCCAAAGAGAGAGGGAGAGAAAGAGAAAAAAGTGAGGTGTGGTCCCTTAAAAGGGTAAATAAAGTGAGGTGTGGTCCCTGAAAAGGGTAAATAAAGTGTTGTGGACACTTTATTTACTCTTACTCATATTTGTTGTTAGTGTATTGAGAGAGTTAACCCTATCAGAACCGACGATGAAGCCTCTTAATTATATTCTGACTATCAATAGGCAATTTGTTTAAGGGAGTGACCTGCTTTTGTTATTTCTGTCCTTTTCTCTCTTTCTCTGGCTTGTATCCATTTGGCCCCATTCAGCCAACTATTTTAAGAAGTTTATCCCCATCTAGGTGTCGATTTCTTCCTGGCGAGCGATAGTGAGCCAGCATTATATGAAGAAATCCGGCTTCGCCGGAGAAATTTTTCTATCGAAAAATGTACAAATTTAGCCTGCTGTCAAACAAAAATTAAAAATATGCTGGCTCGCTACCGCTCACCAGTAAAAAATTGACACCTGGATGGGGATAACCGTCTTAAAACAGTAGGCTGAATGGGGCCGAATGGATACAAGCCAGAGAAAGATAGAAAAGGACAGAACCAAAACAGGTCACCCCCCCTTAAGTTTAGTAAGAACCTATGGGAGCTAGAGGGTTACTTAGTAGAACCTATGGGAGCTAGAGGGTTACTTAGTAGAACCTATGGGAGCTAGAGGGTTACTTAGTAGAACCTATGGGAGCTAGAGGGTTACTTAGTAGAACCTATGGGAGCTAGAGGGTTACTTAGTAGAACCTATGGGAGCTAGAGGGTTACTTAGTAGAACCTATGGGAGCTAGAGGGTTACTTAGTAGAACCTATGGGAGCTAGAGGGTTACTTAGTAGAACCTATGGGAGCTAGAGGGTTACTTAGTAGAACCTATGGGAGCTAGAGGGTTACTTAGTAGAACCTATGGGAGCTAGAGGGTTACTTAGTAGAACCTATGGGAGCTAGAGGGTTACTTAGTAGAACCTATGGGAGCTAGAGGGTTACTTAGTAGAACCTATGGGAGCTAGAGGGTTACTTAGTAGAACCTATGGGAGCTAGAGGGTTACTTAGTAGAACCTATGGGAGCTAGAGGGTTACTTAGTAGAACCTATGGGAGCTAGAGGGTTACTTAGTAGAACCTATGGGAGCTAGAGGGTTACTTAGTAGAACCTATGGGAGCTAGAGGGTTACTTAGTAGAACCTATGGGAGCTAGAGGGTTACTTAGTAGAACCTATGGGAGCTAGAGGGTTACTTAGTAGAACCTATGGGAGCTAGAGGGTTACTTAGTAGAACCTATGGGAGCTAGAGGGTTACTTAGTAGGCTTAATTCGTTTGAAAGTTTGAAGCCTAGATTCACTTCTCAACCCAATCCGGTGCAAGGCGTTTTTATTTATTTATTTATTTATTATTTCCTTCCTGTTTCAATCCATTAGTTTAGATATTGCAATTTATTTTACCTCATTAGTTTAACGATTAAAAGACACTTCGCCCTACTATTTTTTTTCCTGGGCAAGCGATAGTGAGCTTGTAATTCAAGAGAAAGTGTTTGAAGATGGCATGGGGGGGAGTTTTAATTTATTTTTATATTTTTGAAGGGGATCTGGGAAGGCGATTTTCTTTTACTCTAGAGGGCAAACTAAGAATACATTGCTTGAAACTGTCAAAAGCAATCAAAACCCTCAATACTAATTGTAATGCCCGAATCTTTAATATCCGTACCTCCAAGACGCATCGCATCAGTGATAATAGTACCAAACAAAACTATACTGGGTGACTGGGACTCGTTAGCTTTGGTCGGCAACCTGTCTGCAAATCTTTACTGCTCACCTAAGGGCAAAGCAGGTTGGTGGGTGGACTAGCCACCCACCACTTGAAAAATAGTGCAAAAAAAATACATTGAGGGCCTAGGAATCGGACGGACACTAAACTGAGTGCTAAATTCTGTAAGTCCTTGAATAAAATGGTACAGGTTGTCCTCATGGGGGACAGGTTCAATTTGGGGAATTTTGTATATGCCTGCCCTCATAAAGGGGAGTAAGGTGAGGATTTAAATCGAGAGGATTTAATGGTTGGCTGCAACACTCCTCTCGGAAGAGATGTCAAAAAGGTATAAAAACAAGAAGTGTGACTGTCAAGGTTTATGAGGTGAGCTTCCAATGACATTTACTGCCCACCATCTTGCCTCCACCCTACTCCTCCCATTTCCTCCCTCCACCATACCAATACGCACATACGCACGGCCGCACGATGCCGCTTATGCACCACATTTTCAACTACGGACCACCGTAACACCTCAACCACGATCTGAGAGTAGATTATGAAAAGAGAAATTATTAAAAAATTTGGAAGCAAGAATAGTTTCAAAACTTAGAGATACAATAGATGAGAGCAATTGGATGATAGTTGGAGGGTTGAGAGCGGTCACCCTACTTTGGGACAGGTTGAATAAGAGCAAACTTCCCAGTAAGGGAAGACATTAGAGGAGAGACAGAGACGAAAAGGTTTGCCTAGGCAGGGAGTCAGCACGAAAGCACAGTTTTTGAGTACAACAGGAGGAACACCATTCGGAGTGTATGCCTGCTTAGTATTAAGCCCAGAGAGGGTAGAAAATACATCTTTAGAAGATATTACTATATTAGGCATAAGTAGGAGAGAGAGGGAGGAATAGCACCGGAATCATCCAAGGTGGATTTTCTAGCAAAAGTTTGAGCGAAGAGTTCAGCTTTGTCAGAGGAAGAAGTGATGGTTGTGCCTTCAGAGGTGAAAAGGGGAGGGAAAGACGAGGAAGAAAAATTGTTGGAGAGGTTTTTGGCTAGATGCCAGAAAGCTTGGGAAGAGCTAGAGTTGAATAGTTCAGTGAATTTATTATTGATGAAAGAGTGTTTGGCAAGTTGAAGAACAGATTTAGCTTGATTCCGGGCAGAAACATAGGAAGAATGAGATTCTTGAGTCTTAAGGCGTCGGTACCGTTTGAATGCTTCCTCTTTGTTGTGGACAGCAGTAGAACAATCGTGAGTAAACCAAGATTTTTTTGCATTAGACTGAGAGAAAGAAAGCCCGAGAGGATTATCTCGGTAATGCGTTCAGCACTGTCCGACGGTCCCCGGCCACGAAGCAAATGTCATTCCATGGGAAATCAAAGAAATACTGCCGAAGAGCCCCCCAGTCGGCAGCGCCAAAGTGCCACAAGCGCCGCCGGTTGGGAGGATCAGGTGGCCGTACTGGAGAGATAGGACAGGTGACAGATATTAGTTTATGGTCAGAGGAGTCCAAAGGAGAGAAAAGATTTACAGTATAAGCAGAAGGGTTAGAGGTTAGATATAAGTCAAGAATGTTGGGCCGATCTCCGAAGCGATCTGGGATACGGGTGGGTTGCTGGACTAACTGCTCTAGGTCGATTAAGATAGAAAAGATGTAGGCTTGTTCACCAGGTTGGTCAGTGGAAATTGAGGAGAGCCATTGGTGGTGGTGAACAATGAAATCTCCCAAGATGGAGATTTCTGCAAAAGGAGAAATGGATATAATGTGTTTCACTTTAGAAGTTAGATAGTCAAAGCATTTTGGATAGTCAGTAGAATTAGGGGAGAGATAGACAGCACAGAAATATTTAGTTTGAGAGTGACAAGAACAGCACTGTTGTAGTGTTGTACAACACTGTCCAGTGTCCAACAACAGTGTACATTGTACGACACTATAGTGTACAGCACTGTACAGTACAAAGTGTACAACACTGTACAGTGTCATGTGCTGCCTTTGAATCCACATCTAAGTACACAGTATACACCTGTTGTACAGTACACTGTGCACCTAGATGTGCATCCAAAGGCAGCACATGAAATAAGTACTCCTCCATTCCGACATCCTAAGCCCAAGGACTACTAGGTTAATAAGCGACTGATTCAAGGCCCACCGAAAACAATGTTTTGCCCGCAGCAAGATGGCTGACATTGGAGGATGCTGGCTTCACTTTAAGTCGGCGGTGCCGTCTCCTATAATCTAACCTCCTTGAAAATAGACGATTACAGTGCTGTACGATAACTGCCACAGTCAGGTCAGGCCGGGGTCAGTCAGCCAGCCAAAGTGTTCATGACACTTAATTATATTATGATATGCCTACCGGTATCTGTTCTTGAAAATATAGAAATATATACATTTTCCACTTTATCCATCCTGTATGTGTCGTGTGACTTAAAGGTCACATTTTTGTTTCTTGACATAAAATATCTCCTGTACCGGTACTCCATATGAATCCAGGATGTGTTTGGTAGCTTTTGTGGGCTTGGGTAAACATTTCTAGGTCAGGAGGTGGGGTTTGTTTCTTTTATCTTGCGGCTGGCAACGAAAATAGTCTCTATAGATGCCAAATTTTCGTATCCATTTTAAGTTGGGTGAGGGCTGGTCCTATCCAGAGAGAGGTTTGGCATCCTTTACCCAACCTTTGCCATTTCTGTCTGTTTACCCAGCCTCAGCCATTTCTGTTTGTCTCATTTACTGTCCTACTTTTCTTTCTGGGGCGAGGCTAGGAATCCTCCTCCCTTTGTAAAATTCACCTATTAGATAAGCCAGAAATAGGGGCGAGGGAACGCGAAAGTGGTCCCGGACCCTAAGAATTGAAACTTTAAATATTTCTGTTCGGTCTCTGTCTCGATTCGGCCACCTCCAGCTATGGGGTTATGGCTGAGTACTGTAGATTAGTCCAGTCAAATTACATAAGAACATAAGAACATAAGAAAATGGGAGTCTGCAGAAAGCCGATTGGCCTAAGCAAGGCAGATCCCTGTCCCACACAACCCCAATTACAAAGCCCAATTATAGGCTCAACACTCTAATACCCTGAGGATCAGGCTGATATTTCCCCGAACCCACCACTAATTGCAACAGAAACGAAACCTGTTGGGATTTGTTCAGTAGGGTACCCTTCATGATATACTAAAAGTCCCACACATCTTTTTAAGTGGATCAATATTTTTGAGTGGATCAATATTTTTATCAGGGTTGCACTTTTGGATTTCTGGATTTTTTTGGATTTTTTTTTTTTTTTTTTTTTTTTTTTTCCATTTTTGGTGCATGTATGACATCAGTATAGGTAGTAATATTCATAACTACATGTATGTTTTCCCATAATAGTCCAGTCAATGTACACCAGGACCCACCACTAATTGCAACAGAAATGAAACTAGTGTTATTTGTCTTGGAAAAAGATTCCTTATAACATACTAAAAGTCCCAAAGAATCGTCAGAGTGGAACATGGTGAAATAACAGAATGAAAAAGCATCACTATTTTGCCACTGTTTTAACTTGGCGCAACTTCAAATGGTCATAACTTCTTAACTAATCAAGATAATAATAAAAAAAAAACATCTTTACCTATGTTTTCATGGTTAATCTTTACCTATGTTTTCATGGTTAATCTTTACCTATGTTTTCATGGTTAATCTTTACCTATGTTTTCATGGTTAATCTTTACCTATGTTTTCATGGTTAATCTTTACCTATGTTTTCATGGTTAATCTTTACCTATGTTTTCATGGTTAAATCTTTACCTATGTTTTCATGGTTAATCTTTACCTATGTTTTCATGGTTAATCTTTACCTATGTTTTCATGGTTAATCTTTACCTATGTTTTCATGGTTAATCTTTACCTATGTTTTCATGGTTAATCTTTACCTATGTTTTCATGGTTAATCTTTACCTATGTTTTCATGGTTAATCTTTACCTATGTATTCATGGTTAATCTTACCTATGTTTCATGGTTAATCTTTACCTATGTTTTCATGGTTAATCTTTACCTATGTTTTCATGGTTAATCTTTTCATATGTTTTCATGGTTAATCTTTACCTATGTTTTCATGGTTAATCTTTACCTATGTTTTTCATGGTTAATCTTTACTATGTTGCATGGTTAATCTTTACTATGTTTTCATGGTTAATCTTTACCTATGTTTTCATGGTTAATCTTTACCTATGTTTTCATGGTTAATCTTTACCTATGTTTTCATGGTTAATCTTTACCTATGTTTTCATGGTTAATCTTTACCTATGTTTTCATGGTTAATCTTTACCTATGTTTTCATGGTTAATCGTTACCTATGTTTTCATGGTTAATCTTTACCTATGTTTTCATGGTTAATCTTTACCTATGTTTTCATGGTTAATCTTTACCTATGTTTTCATGGTTAATCTTTACCTATGTTTTCATGGTTAATCTTTACCTATGTTTTCAGGTTAATCTTTACCTATGTTTTCATGGTTAATCTTTACCTATCTTTTCATGGTTAATCTTTACCTATGTTTCCATGGTTAATCTTTACCTATGTTTTCATGGTTAATCTTTACCTATGTTTTCATGGTTAATCTTTACCTATGTTTTCATGGTTAATCTTTACCTATGTTTTCATGGTTAATCTGTCTAATAAAACTGTTAAACATGAGTTACCCCCCCCCCCTAAAGTTAAAAATTAGTTACCCCCCTACCCCCACCCCCTTCCGCACACACATAGCATATAATAGAACTCCTAATCCCAGTTACCTTTTCAGTCGGATTTCGCTGTCATCTCCATCCTCAGCACTGTCATAGTCATTATTCTGACATATACCTCTGCACCCAGAACAAGCAGGTGAGCATTGAAGCCCATGCCGGCGGCAGCTGCAGCGCAGCGTCCCACAACCTGACTTGCAGGCACACCACACTAGAGTCAACAACGACTGTGGTGCAGGGGCACGGTCAGAGATGACTGGTTTAAACGTTCCATCTGAGAGCTTCCAACCCCAGTCTTCAGCATTCAGTGTGTTCCCCTGCCACTCTTGGACTTGGTGGTAGACACGCAGGCTATGGTACTTCGTAGCTGCTGATATTGGTGGCAACATGTTAGGAAGAACTGCCTTATTTCTCGTGGTGACAAGGGCTTGGAATCGGCGATATCTAACATCATCGAGGGAGTCGCTGGGGTTCCACTTATAGACAATGGCAATGTGTGAAACGGAACACCTTAACCCCTTCTGTACCGGTGATGTACTTTTCATTGTATTCTGACAAGTATTAGACGATTTTGTTCAGCTTAGGAAGGATGTCTACCCATTAAAAGACTACAGACTATCTCGATTAATCCGTGTAGCTACCATATAATCCTTCCTAAGTTTTATAAAATCGTCTAAGTGTAGATGAAATCAAATAAAAAAAATCACCGGTACGGAAAGATTCGGCCATGTGGAACGTATGGGAAGCGAGATAATGACTAAGAGAGTGTACGAGAGTGAGGTGGAAGGACAGAGAGGGAGAGGTAACCCAAATGAGAGGTGGATGGATGGAGTGAAGAAGTATGTATATGAGTGAAGGAAGTGCTGGATGGGAGGAGGGGTGTCGACTGACTGGTGACAGAGATGCATGGGGCCGTTTCGTTCGGGGATCACGGCGTCCGGCAATAAATAAATAAATAATGAAAGAAATATATATATATATATATATATATTATATACACCGTAAGGTGGGGCAAGTACGCATCCGTCGGGGTAAGTGCGCACCAAAGTAAATTATTCCTTAGAATTTCTACCGAAAAATTTACAAATTTATCTAGAAGGGGGGTCTAGGGGGTGTTTTTGAAAGCTTGATGGAGGTCTAGGGAGGAAACTACAAAAAATATATGAATAAATGAATTAAAGCAGGGATCCCACTGTGCGACTCGACTCTGTGATTGCGAATGAGCTGCGACAGCTTTTTTTTTGTCTATGTCCAAAAGTCGCCGTTTTCGGCGCCGAATCAATGTGATTTTGTAAGCAAATAAAGCGAAGAACGAAGAACGCAATAGCCGTGCGACAGTTATGCGAGTATCATGCAATAACATCGAATGTGAGGCGACAATAGCAAAAGTCTGAAGACAATTTGACAGCGATAAGAACGAATTATGCGAAAGGCTTTTTTGACAATTGCGATGCCGCTGCAATAATGGTGCACATGCAAGACTGCTGGTGCAATTAGACTGAGAATGTTATGCGAACACGTCGAATGATGGACGGTTGTCGCACATACGTTCCCCTGTTAAAAAGGTACACATAGGGAACACACACAGGTTAACATACGGGAACGTAGACAGGTAAGCACATGAACACTCGCACTGTACTACAATGTTTATATATATATACATACTGTATATATACACCATACACAATTACATCACATAAACACATACAGTACATACGTGTAATTAAAAACACAGACATACACACACACACACACTACACAAGTGCCTATGTACTTCCCTTTAATCCACACACACTCACAATTACATTCATAGACACACAATATAATAAAACACACACGCAAGGAGATGGATAGATATTGACATTGAAAGGATATAAACAGTGACACCTCCCCCACCTCCCCCCCAAAAACAAAAAACAAACACACACAATGGTAAACAAAGGAAGCAGGAAGAGATAACCCCAGATAACAGACACACACACACACGCACTTGAGTGCTTCGCATGTCTCACTCCCTAGACTGGAACAAGACCTCACGGGCCTCACCGTGTTTAGGCCATCAGCCTATGCCCGAGAGGGAGTAGTTGGAATATAGAAAACAAAACAAAAAACACACACACACACACACACACACACACACGGAAGTACCGATACAGGGTATTGTGTACACATCCCTGGTCATTTGGTTCCAGCCACAGACCTGACGACAAGACTAGTAAGCTACAATATTTTCCCTTTTATTCTCCATTTGTAGCATTTTCTTGGGTTTTAATTTAGTGACTTGCCCTAATTTCCGATGCCCGTGACTATGCACCAGGTGCCTGATCATTAGTTTCCCAATGTTTCGTATGTTTTCAGTAGATTTAAAGAGAAATTTATGATGAAAGCCGGTGAGTTAACCAGGCGGGTTGAACAAATAATATGGCGACCGAGTGAAACTTGGGAAGCAGGCTGGTTGTCCCTTGGGGCAATTATCGTCCGAATAATACATTAATTATAATAAATACCTGATAATTGCAGGCTTAAGGTTAAAGAAAGTCGTAATATTTAAGTGTTTTTTATTTAATTAAATCAGATTATACACTTAGCACCCGTAAACTGGGGTAATTTCGGACTGCGGTCATAACTTCGGACATCGGCGATAATAAGAAATTAGCCATTGTCATTATATAATGGAAACGCTTTTCATTTTATTTATTTTTTATTTATTTTTTGTGGGGTCCGTTTAGAGAAATGGCAAAGGAAGAGCATGTAAAAGTCCTAGGGAACTGACATGAGTATATGTACACTAAACAAATATTATATATATGACGATAATATGTAAATTTTTCGCTACCCTGCCAAACTTCTATCACCCTGAAGAAATTTGTTTGTATAAATGATGTTGTGACTGATATCATTTTGTAGTAACATTACCAGAGACAACATCCACCAAAGGAAATTTGTTACACTTGTATAACGCTCTGGCTAGAACACTATCATTTAACCGATTGTGTTTTAAAAAAAACATGTAAACTTCGGACATGGAACAAAACAATCGTTTGTTATTATTTGCCCTATGAAAATAATTCATAATACTTGTCCATCATTCAAATGGTGGTTAAAGATCAAATAATCATTCTCTGAGTCCAAAAACCCATAAAAATATGATAATATGCTAACCGATTTATGTATTTCGGATAATTCTGGATATGTAATATTATACAAATTAGAAGAGTCATATATCTTGTCCAAACAAAATTTTATCTGCCGAAAGAAACACCAACAAATACGTTATACCTATAAAAATGCTCAAATTCATAAAAATGTATATGCAGTGATATAGTATACATACCTATATATTTTCACTAGGCCTAGTTAATTTTCGAGTTATTGATTTGACAGCATTGGTTATTTTTCCTGCTCAATATTTTCTAAGAGTGAGCTCAATGCCTAACGAGAACAGATCCAAAAAGAATATATGTTAAACATCATATATAACCCCCTCCTATACTGATTATACAGGCCTAAAAGTATTGACTGCATTTTCCACTAAAACATCGGACAGGAATAAGCAGCAATAATAAAATATTCATATAAAATAGTAGGAGCCGAAAAATGAATGAATTAAAATGTAAAACTTGCAAACAAAGCAAACCAAAACTGGGACAAAGACAATATAAAGTCAAAACAACATATCAAAATCGCTATGTGGAAACAACGCTTACTAAAATAAAATTTATGAAATGAAAGAACACAATCCACCTCATGGGGTGTACATTACTACATGAGCAAGTTAATCTGTTTCCCAAGCAAACTAATTGCACACATAACAACGCACTATCGTCACGAACGTACGTCCGAAGTTCTCCTCCGTTTGTCTGGAGTTATCCCAGCTTTCTTGGCAATCATTTTCCATAAGAAATCACTGTATGTCCGAAGTTATCCATACTCTCTTATTATGGGGGATAATTTTAGGAGGCTTCCTGGATTACGGCGCACTATCACCATACATCACTTGACCTAGTTAAATCTCTATAATGTGTTTACACTCAGGAGAAATTGTTAAAAAAACTCAAAAAAAATCCGAAGTTACCCCAGTTTACGGCACCAAACAAGATGATAGACATAGCCCTATGATATTTTTGTCACAATTAGAATACTATAATATTGCATAACAGGGCATATTCATTGTTTTATTCACAAGTTATTTAGGAATATTCACGAAATAGTAGGTTAGGGCTACTTCATCCACAATATCTCACTCCTCCGGAACTTGTCTTGTGACAATCTCGTCGCGATCAGAGTTATCTGGTAGACTATCGCGTTTATTGCGCTACTGTCTCACTGTAATCGCCCGGTCATACCAAAAACAGCATTGCCAATAATGACGGATCGCTGAAATCGCAATGAAGGATGCAATGACATCGTAATTAATCGATATTGTCGCAATGATGTTGCACAATTGTCGCACAATATTCGCAATTATCGTTTGAAATTCGACCAATTCGCACACCTTTTCCATGAGTTGCGACAAACGAGACCTTGGTGCAAATACTGAGATAAGGTGAGAATGAAGTGAGACAATGCCCGATTATGTCGCATTTGTCGCAGCAGTCGTCCATTCGCAGCCGGATTTTAAACTTTTCAAAATCTAACTGCGACCCTAGCCACTTCTGGGGTACTCGTGGGGGGGTTTGTGAGACTATTATGAGAATACTGCGATTGATTGCGACTTTATGGTCGATTAATGCGAATACTGGACATAGAAGAAAAAAAACTGTCGCAAGCTGTCTCATCGCATTCGAAGTCGCCGAGGTCGCACAGTGGGATCCCACCTTAATAGAGCAAACAAACGGTCAGTTTCCCCCCAGAGTGGCAGTGTAGGTAGGGTTGTGGAAGGTGTAGAGTCAGTGTCCAGGGACCAGTGTTAGTGTGCGAGTTCATCTAACTATGATACCGGCTGCGAGTAAAGGATCATTTGGAACATTGTGTGTGTGTGTGTTTTTTTTTTTTTTTTATGTGAAAAGGGGATACCAATACAATGCAAAAAAAAAAAAAAAAAAAAATATCAATCCAAGAAAAGTGAAGTCGGCTAAATTCAAAATTCATTCGAATAAACATTGATTGAACGCTCGGTGTTTGTAAGATTTTAACTTTGGGAAGTGTGTTCCAGGCATCACTGATACTGTAACAGAAAACTCAACATTTTGTTGTATTTCTTGTAAATTGCATTAATCGATTTTAGGAGTATTGTTGGTTGTTGGAAGGAACATAATAATTATAGAGTTGAACACAAATAAGTTGAGAATGTGCTGAAAGTTCTATGCCACTTATTCTTCATAAGGTGGAAGAAAGACAGTGAAGAACTGTAAGGAATATGTTAACTAAATTAGTGATGCAAGAGAGTTCTGCAACGTGTAGGTGAGTGGCAAGCTAGTTTACGCTCGCAAATACAGTATATGAGTATGGAAAGGGTAATAAAAGAGTCGATGGTCTACTGATTTAAAGTTATAGAAAGGTAAGTCGTTATCAAATACACTCAATGATCTTCTATAAAATGTTCTTAGTTCTTACCATTTGTATAGGCTACCTTATATGTTTTACAGTGCAGGGTATCATTAAGCCAGTGTCACACGAACACTTTTTACGGCAACTTTCGATGAGCAAGTTTTTTTTTCCCTATGTTGAGGATCTTTCAAATTGAAATTGGAAACTACTGTAGATTGAAGGTAGATTATGTTAGATAGTTAAATTTTATGAACATTTAATTGTGAAGCTGCCAGACAACAACTGTCCAAAATAATTTACTAAAAAATCGCTCGTGTGACACCGCCTGTTAGGAGAAATGAAGATCTCTGACCATGGAAAATCAAAGAACTGCCGAAAAGCCTTCTAGTCAGCAGCGCCAAAATGCTACAATCACCGGCGGCTGGGAGGATTGGATGGCTGTACTGGAGTGATAGGACAGGTAACAGAGATAAGGCTGCGATTGGAGGAGTCCAACGGAGAGAAAAGATTTACCAATGTGGACTTTCAAGTTCAGACCTGGGCACAAGCCACTCTCCCTGTCCGCCTCGGGGGCCTAGGGATACGGAGGCCGGAGGGCCATGGATATCGCCTCCCCTGCCTTCATCTCTTCCCTTATTGCATCCAACGACCTCGTAGTGTTCATCCTTTCTTCTCAACCCGGAATGACACTTAATGAGGACTTAGCAAAAGCGATTAACACCTGGAAGGAAAGTACAGAAGCAGAGTAGGAGCCTCACGGTACCTCCAGGTGCAAGCAGAATGCGTGGGATACCATCTCGGCGAAGAAAACACAAGAAAGTCTAATCATTACGGACCAGGTTGCTAAACCACGCTTCCAAGCAGCCGCCCGTTTGGAGAGTGGTTTGTGGTTGTATGCCATCCCCATCCCACCTTTTGGAACTAACTTGGATGCTGAAGCTCTCCGGGGAGGAGTGGCGTATCCCTAGTCTTTCCACGGTAGTGTGTCAGGGAACAAAAATAAATTGTATTTTACATGTTGTTTGATGTACATGAATAAAAGGAGATGTGTCTTGGTTGAAGGCCACAATTGCTCGCACATTTGAGGCTAGCAACCGTATTATGAAAAACCTGTATCCATCATACAATTTACTTTTGTTTTCACTTCACTCACTCACCCCCACAATTTATCAGAGGTTAACAGGTTTTTCACAATACGTAGACGGAAGTCTTTTTATAATAAGTGGAAATAAGTCAAGAATATTGGACCAATCTTCAAGGCAGTCAGGAATACGAGTAGGGTGCTGAACTAACTGCTTCAGGTCGTTTAGGATAGAGAAAATGTAAACTTGTTTACCAGATTGGTCTGTGAAATGAGAGGGTGGTGAAGATTAAAATCTCCTAAGATGGAGATATCTGAGAATGGAGAGGTTGATAGGATATGTCCACTTTATCTTTCAGATTGTCGAAGAATTTGGGGAAGTCAGTAGAGTTAGGGGACAGATAAACAGCACAAAATATAGGTTTGATTCCCAAAGGGAAATAGAGAAAACCTAATATTTAGTAGGGGCCCCAGAATCATTGACGATGTTGCCTATTACTATAATAGTCGTTTGAATCAACCGCCGCGAGGAAGAATAGGAGTCATCTTCATAAGTGCAACACTACTTCTCTTATGGTGTCGTCACAGATCGGGTACCCACTACGAAAAAACTTCGTAAAAAATAAGAGAACAAAAAAGGGAAAAAGAATTTTCCATCTTAACACTGTTATTCACAAGCTTCCCACATTCGGTGGATTTTCTTGCATTGTGGCTTCTTACCGCCTCTCGCCAAGCGCAACAATTCTTCCTTCAATGATATAACAAGATAACTCAAAATATCAGCGAATGGGAAGGGGATGGCTGGGAGGGACCTCGTCGTCAATGATTCCGGGGCCCCTACTAATTATTAGGTTTTCTCTACAATTTAATAGTGGCCCCTCCATCATTGACGATGTTGCCTGAATACCAAGACTGGAGGGGGACATTCGTAGTATTAAACTCTTAATAACAGCATGGTTAAGGCAAGAAACCTCATAACAGGAAAAGTTATTCGTATATGTAGTTGTGCATACAACACAGTTAAAAAATATTGACAGAGTGTGAGCAGTGCGTTGCTTCAAAGAAGCCTGCTCCAACAACAGAGTCCTCATACATGAGGTGTTTGTTGTACCGGGTGAGACAGAGTTAAAAGCAAAAAACCCTGCATCACCTTGACCCGGAACCTATGCTGAGCTCAGCTAGGTTCCTGGGCTTAGTAATTTTGACAATTATCAAACCTACTGAAACTAGTGTAACTAGCCAGAAACATATTGGAGTCACCATCTGATCTCTATCGACCTTCTGATTCTAGTGCGACTAGCCTGGAAACATGGAAATCATAAACCGTAGGGCAAACAAATCTTTATTATTCATAAACTGGACAGGTAGAATAATGGAAATATTTTACAGAGTCACGTAGGACCTATTGTAATCTAGTGCAACTAGTTTCGAAAATTGAAACATAAAAACTTTCTTTTTATTAATCATAAAACCTGAGTGTGAATTAAGCAATCTAAATTCTCAATTCTTTCTAAATCAAGCAAACTGAGCTTCTAAGCTCATACATATCTCATTTTGGGCACAGCTCGGCGTAAACAGCGTCTAGGCTTGCCTTTAAACCCCCTTGTAATCCTGTGTAAGGGGGAGTTCCTCTCTTGTACTAGGATCCACCTATCCCCCCCCCCCCCCTTTTTTTCTGAAGCCTTTCAGGGCGTAACTATCACAGTACATAAAACAACTCGGAATACAAGAACAAACAACAGGAGTGTGTCCATGGGCATACTTACAACAATTTTTTTTTTTTTTTTTTTAAAGAAAATGTAATTTGTACAGAACACGGGGAAGTAACTTTTGCCATGACAAACTGTCGCGATGGCACTTTCTACGTCTATTACTGAGCCCTGTCTTCACGGCGAGGATCAGCGCGTAACTGAGTTAGTCGACTATCTCAGGTAGTCCGCCGGAATCCTTATAATCTCAATTTAGGAGGGTATCGAGGCATACACTCGGGGAACCTGAGCCGGGGGCTTTGACAGGCTGCTGCCGTGACCCCCGCCCATCACGGTGTGACCCAACCGGCACATAGACATTATGGTGAAAGGTTGATCTTATATCTAAAACATAATTTGGCCCATCCGGCACATAGACATTATGGTGAAAGGTTGATCTTAACTCTAAAATATAATATACCATACACCCGGGGCCAGAGCAGGCTCAGGGACAGCGCGGCTAGTTACTTAAGAGTGTAGTGATTTGACGAAACGTAGGATATCCTACGGCGGGACTGTTGTTAAGGTCATGTGGAATTAAATGGGAAAAGGAATTTCCTGTGAAAAGATGAGTTAGAGAGAACTGAAATGGCCTCGGGACTAACCGGGCCGAAATGAGGTCGGGGAGCCCTAACCAAAGGCATCATCCGCAAGGATTGCAGAAACACGGACGTGTCTGTAAGATCAAGTGAAGCCTGCCAACCGGCAAGGAGAAAGGGATTGTGGTTATGAATCAATATGGCATAAAAAACAAGAGAAAGACAGGACCGAGAGTATCCTGAAGGGCTCCCTTTGCTGACAACAGAACTTCAAAAGAAGTTGGAAAATAATGACCCCGGCCAGCAGTGGTTGTTTTGTAAAATTTCGATTCGCTGCTGAGCCGACTCTGACCCTGGGAAACCTTTTCCAGGTGCATACCCCTAGGTTAAATATATGGAGACAGGCCCCAATCCACTGGAGATAGGAAGAAAAAACTCCGCCGGGGTAATGTCCTATCCCCAACGGCGGGGGGCGATCTCTAATGGAACAGTCGGCAGCCAGACGAGCCGAGGACTGGAATGGCTTAGGATAGGGAGGGAAACCGATGTGTTACACCGTATCTATCATATCAAGGGGGGCCTGTTAGGGGCTCTACATGCATTATTGAGGGTGAGAATCCTTTGGTGACCTTCTCTGCCTGTTAATGACTGGTTATTACATCGTTTTAAGGGGGCAAGCCGGCGGGTGGGTGCTTCCGGTTAACACTTATTCAACGAAATGTGAGATATACTCCAGATGCGGATCCACCAGGGGATTAACCGTTGTAGCAGCACCGACCCTGGATGGCGGCCGCAGTCGTTCGTCCCAGCGTAATGAGTTAGTCGCCTTATCCCTTATGCAGAGGGTGGTGATCGGTCTGTCATACCACGCCATGTGAGGTAAAGCCGCATGACTTTTGGTCCGGCGTGCTTTTGTGTGGACTGGTTCCGGACAGTCGGACCGAAGCCATCAGGGGGCGCTGCCCCCCGCGGGAACTAACACTTGGTCGAACCTCAAAACCCTATTGCGCTAGCATGGCCGAGGGAGGGAGGAAGACAGAGGGAGGACTGGAGAATCCGGGACAGTAGTCCTAAAAGTATATGTGAATTTTAACCTCTAGAGCCGGAGGTGAACCCGTCCGCCTGCCGCCTGGGGCGACAGGGGGAGAGCTATTGGTTTGTCTTTTTCTTCAAGCGCAACATTACCCGGACATTACGTTCCGTCTGTTTATCTATGACTCTCGCAGTTAAGACAGGGGAGAACAAGATCCTATAGTAAGTATTCATAGGTAACCCTTGCGCCATACCGAGTCTGAGTAGCTGACGTGACCGGACTGCCTCAAACAAGGCTGTACGAATCTCCGTGAGTGTTCTAGCCGGGGCAGGGAGGAGGTATTGTTGAAAAAGTTTAACTAATTCCTGGGTTCGGGGAGAGGGATTCGGCCTTGGTTAGGCAATAGCCTGGGCCGTGTCTCTAGTTAACAGGAAGCTAATAAATGTCCTGTGGGCCCTATCTCTGACCAGAAATTTGAATTGAAGTTCGATAGGTTCAGGAGTAATGAGGGGCAAGGGAAAATCTTCCGCCATCAATTGAGGGGCTATAAGAAAATTAAAAATAGGGAATGGAACTCCGCCCGGTCGTTGTGCTAGCCAGTCAAACTCGATAAGGGGGGGAGGGGGAATTGGGGGCAAGGAATTGGATGTAATATCTATAGCAAATTGTTGCAGTTCCTGATCCCACGTTACCCACGGCCCATCGCCCACCTCACTCAGATTCAACTCCCTTTGGTCTTTATGTGGACCACACCTGTGAAATTTACCAGAAGGCTCCTGCTGTGTGGGCAGAGAACGACACCCAGTAGGGCCACATTTCTTATGACAATCAGGGCAAACGGGAGTGTTTGGGTGAGGAGGATCCTGGACCGGGGAATCCGCCGGAAGAGGAACCAGCTGGCAAGGGTTGTACACAAAATATTGAAAATTTGCCGGGTCAGGTTTGGCATATATAGAAACCTGTAAGACTGTACCGGTAGCATCTTTGGCCCTAAAGACTTGTTTACGGTTAACTTCAATAGCCCACTCCACCGGCACCGGGACCTCCCCTTGTATTGATTTATGCCCTTTACCTTGTGTCACTGTCGTCACCGGAAGCCAGAGCCTACCTGGCGCTTTAACTATCTGAGATTTAGATGGGACACCCGGCGGGGCTAGTGGAGCACCGGGGTGAGAACTGGGGGTAGAAGAGGGACCCGGCAGGCTACTCGCCATATGGGTCCTATCTATCGAGGGGGACAAGTAACGTTGGGTATCGTCCGAACTGACAGAACTATCCAGACTTAGGCATTCTTGATTATGAACTGACTCAGTGTCCAACCTAGTCAAGGGGGATCTAAGGCCGGGAGGCACAATTACCCAAGGTTCCGCCGGTAGTCCCTGCCTGGATCGGCCGGCGGAAGGGGGAGTTACATTGGAGGGCTTGGACATACCTATGAACTCGAGGTCTCCTAAACCTAAGAGTTGCTTCGAGGTTGAGGAACGGACTAATGGGTCTGGCAACGAACCTGGGGTAACATTTACGGCCCGCGGCTGAAGCTCTTGCCCTTCAGGTCGGGAATGCATTGGACTGTTTAGTGCCGGGCCCGTGGGCGACGGGTAGTCCATTATGTGGGCCGTTGCTGGCCCGGCGGAGGGGTCTGCCGGAGAGGGAATGCCTACATTGATATGAGAGGGGGGCCTAGCTACACTGTGGGGTGGTCTCGGCGCCGGAGTAGGGGTTTGACCCTGTTTAATGGCACACTGGTTTATCACCTGTAATAATTCATTTAGTTGTACAGCCGTTAACCTTGTGGTAGTGGTTTGTGTCGTTGGCCTATCATGTTGGTCTGTTTGTATCAGAGTGTCAGCCTGTTTGATAGTGGCCGCGTGTGTCGTACGAGTGTTCATCAGCGTCAGCCTGCTACTAGCCGTAGCCGGATGGGGCGAACTGCAAGCTGGTGACTTCTGGTCATGCGGCTGAGGTGTTATTGGGTTGGTCGCATTTTGCGAACCTATCTCCGTGAGGGCGGCTGTAAATCCGGACTGGTCCTTAGAAGGAGCCAGTAGTGGCGCGTGAGACCGTATGGTCGTAACCGCATCTGATGTAATTACACCCGGAGACTGAGTAGAGGTATGAGCCATGTTGGCTTGTTGAGCCTGTTTGTTTGACAACACTAATTTGGAACCTTGGAGCCTAACGTGTACAGTTTGTCTAAGTCTAGTGGCAATGTGAGGGGGGCCGGCGTCCGGCTCGGGGAGGCCGTAACCAACTCCCTGCGTCCCCGAGGAGGTCGCCAGACCTTCCAGCAGTGATCCTGTGAGATCTACTTGCGCAGAAGTAGGAGTTTCATTAGAAAGTAACACACGTCGTGGTGGGCTCGAGAGCCAGCGGATCTTGTCAGGCAAATATTCCGTGCTGACCATGCGCCTCAGGTTGCCCGCCAGGGGAGCCGGTTGGGTAAGTTCGAGGCATTCTGGTGACATCAAGCAGCTCCTTTTCGCCGGGGGAGAGGAGCTCTGTGCGGATGTCAAGGAGGACGTAGGGGACCCCATGGTCAACAAGGGCATAGGGGAGTTATGTGGTTGGTGAGCTGTATGATCATCAAAAGAATACAATTGAACCACCCTTAATAATTCTGGGTTATCACATGACAGTTCTTTGTTGGCTACCTGAGAAGCATAGGTTTTAAACTTAGACTTAACCTCAATGAGCGTAAGTAAGCAAGACATATCTTGGGCCGCTAGCCATTCTTCAAATAATTCGGAACAAACCGGACATGTACGAGATGCCCACAAGAAGGAGTTTCTGTTTAAAAACTGAACACATCTGATACATCTGCTATGGGCTGGTATTGGTAGCAAAAGACAAGAGGGGGTTGAGCATACTGTAAACAAAGGCATGCTGCAGAGACTCCTCTCCCCGGCGGGAATCGGCGCGGTATCCGGCTGTCTGGAGTGTCCACCTGGAAAGAAAAATTTCCAGGAATCAATGCTCATAAGGATATACAGGGAGAGTCTCACCCATCCTAACCTCCCGGCGTAATAAGAATAGGAGGCCACGGCCTCCCCTTTCTTATTACCCCTAAGAGGGCGTGAATATCCTCCTCCCATGCCATTGGGTAACATGAGAAGAGGATACCCCAAAACAGAGGGTCCCTGTTACGGCATATGTCGTAGCACAGGAAGCCCTTTTAACGGCTGATTGCTCTGCTCCACAAAACACACAAGCAGCCGCTGATTAGTTTACCAACTGGGCCGCCGGCAAGGCGGGGTAAACGTCATTGAGGTAAGCGTGCTAGCTGAAGGACATAAGTGCAGTGTCCGCCGGGGTCTATTATCCACTGGGCCGCCGGCACGGCGGGGTAAACGACCACAATATCCCCCGTCACGAACTGACCAGGCCGAAAGACCGGGGGACCCCGAATGGTGGGTATTGGTGTGTTCCGTATAGGAAAACACCCGCCGGAGGACTTGTAGCTCTCGCAACCGCCGGGAGGCGGAGGCAAAGTACGAGGGGTTAAGAAGCACCTTACCAATCAGATCTATATCGGCGTCCGCTGGATTCCCGAGGGACCAGGGACCAGGGGGCAGTGGCGCCGCCACACCCACCGACGTAAAGACCCGGCGAGGGAGACACGAGCTCGTGAACATGCCGGCACGGCGGACTGACCCAACGGCTACTAACCGTAGGCCGGCGAGCTCAGCGAAGTGAGGGGGGGGACTCGGAGCAAGGCACAGCCGCGAGGGAACTAAACCCCAAACTCACGCACTCCCACACTTGGAACACGTTGTCGGACTCCCGGAGAGTGGCACACTAACCACAGGGAGACCAACACACAGGGGACATAATAAAGAACAATCACAGTAATAATACAATCCCCCCAAAACTAGATAACCTATGGGCTTATCCGGGAAAACTATACAGACCACACGAAGAACTCAGAACCTTGCCAAAAGGGCGAAGAGAAAAGCCCCACGAGGGGCCTCTCCACAGGCTCAATGCCGGAGGACGCCACAACCACGTGGGACAATCCTAACCCTGGCGCGTCTGTAACAAAGACAGGGTCCGTAGACCCTCAAGCTGTTCCTAGGAACAGCAAGAAACTTAAAGGAAAGCCTCCTAACTAAGTAAAAAGCAAAAACTAAGGCGCCTAGCAACACTAAAAAAACACCGTGTGGTGGAAAAATGTAACACAAGGAGAAGCGCCTAAACGTACCCTAATTTAACACTTCCTGCGGGCCAACAATAACACAACCCGTGCTAGCTAGTCTAAACCCTGCTCACTATCTCCCAGATACATACAAATGAGAAAAGACTCACTAGAGGAGAGCGAGCGTCGAATGAAGCCGGAGCGCGGGGGCAGTGTTGACAGTGTTGACAGTTGCGAGGAAGAGAAGGAAGAATTGTTGCACTTGGCGAGAGGCGGTAAGAAGCCGCAACGCAAGAAAATCCACCGAATGTGGGAAGCTTATGAATAACAGTGTTAAGATGGAAAATTCTTTTTCCCTTTTTTGTTCTCTTATTTTTTACGAAGTTTTTTCGTAGTGGGTACCCGATCTGTGACGACACCATAAGAGAAGTAGCGTTGCACTTATGAAGATGATTCCTATTCTTCCTCGCGGCGGTTGATTCAAACGACTGACGTGGATGTTGAATGGAGACTATTATACTAATAGGCAACATTGTCAATGATGGAGGGGCCACTATTAAATATATTTAGTTTGAGAGTGACAGGAAAGTTTGCACCAGAGAGTTGGTAACACGATTAAGTTTGTTGTGCTCATATACACAACATCCACCTTTTGGATTTGAAACTAGGATAGAAAAAGTAGGCAGAGTCAGAGAAGGGGTTGTTGGCAGTTGCTTCAGACAGCTGAATCTCGGTGAGGAAAAGAAGATTAGGTTTGTTGGAGGAGAGGTGCTGTTTAACAGGGGGAAAATTAGAGGAAAGGCCGTGAATATTACAAAAGTTGATAGCACGAGTGACAGGCCATGATCCAGAGCATTTGAAAAGTTAATTGGGGAAGGACAAGTGAGGTATGAGGGCATTTAATGGAAATATATGAAAGTACTAGGATTCTGCCTTATATTAATCGGGGGTGGCCGACTCAAGACAGAGCAAGAACAGGAAAACACAAAACACAAGACAAAACACGAAATTCACACACATCTAGGTCACCCAGGAGAATACCCAGAGACCAGGGTCACCAAGGTCGCTCCAGCACTCCCCCGGCCCCCGACCACCCGCAGAGGCTCCGATCTCGGCAGGCAGACATGTAGCGGAGCCAAAGCCACAAGCCCGCCCACTACACTTCCAGGCGCACCCTTCATATTAATCGTCTCCCCGGGCCAGGCGCCTGATGGACTATTATCTAGTCCAACTTGCGCCCGACCCCTTCCCCCAAATGACCATGTGTTCACTCAACTTTTCACAAGCATTCTCCATTCATTCCTGTTTATTACCACTTCCTTTGCCTGATCTATAGTCATTCCTCCATCATCCAAAGCTTGTCTTACACAGTCTCTCCATCTCAATGGGGGTCTTCCTGCCCTTCTATCTCCCCTTGTATCTGACTCATATATTCTCTTTGTAAGCCTTTCATCTCCAACATGACCATACCAGCTCAGCACCCTTCTGTCCACTCTGGCTGACAAATGTTCCTGCTGCCCCACTCTCCTACGTATCTCTTCATTCCTCAATCCGTCTCTACGAGTAACTCTACACATACTCCTCAAGCAGCTCATCTCCATCACATCCAGCTTTCTTCTCTCCTTTTTCTTCAGAGCCCATGTCTCAGCCCCATATATCACTGTTGGCACAACGATTCCTTGATACATTGCACTGTTTACTTTCATTCCGAGAATAAAATATATTTATTATTATTATTATTATTTAGTTTTTACATTATTATTGTATTCACCAAGTTAAAGTTCTGTTAACGGTTGTTATCAAGTCTTTGGAAGTGTTAATAGTGATTTAACCGTTTATCCTAATATTAAATGGGTTTATTATTATCAATATTCGTTTATAAGATTTGAATTGGGTATATTAAGAACATAAGAACATAAGAACATAAGAAAATGGGAGTCTGCAGAAAGCCGATTGGCCTAAGCAAGGCAGATCCCTGTCCCACACAACCCCAATTACAAAGCCCAATTATAGGCTCAACACTCTAATACCCTGAGGATCATCTTACCAAACCGGTTAGAGATTAACGCAGGATTACGGGGGTCTGCAGAGCGCTGATTGGCCCAACCCGGCTGATCCCCTTCACACCCAACCCTTCTCGTCCATATGCTTATCCAATTTTTTCTTAAAGCTCCCTATCGTTCTTGATCCCACTATATCACTTGGTAGCCTATTCCACCCATCTACAACTCTGTTACCAAACCAATATTTGCCTATATCTTTTCTGAAACGAAATTTATCTAATTTGAAACCATTGGTACGAGTTCTTTCGCTATCACTGAGCTTTAGTACATTTGTCATGTCCCCTTTGTTAATCCCACTAACCCACTTGAACACCTCTATCATATCCCCTCTAACTCTGCGTCTCTCTAACGAATGTAAACCTAATTTCTTCAACCTTTCTTCATACGGAAAATTTCTAATATTATGGATCATTTTTGTCATTCTACGCTGAATTCTCTCCAATGAATCTATGTCCATTCTGTAATAAGGACACCAAAATTGGACAGCATAATCCATATGGGGTCTCACTAATGACAAGTAAAGTTTTAAGATAACATCAGCAGTTCTGTTACTCACACTCCTAGAGATGAACCCGAGAATCCTGTTTGCCTTATTACGAACGCTTATACACTGTTTTCTAGGCTTCAAATCATTGCTAACAAACACACCTAGATCTTTCTCGCAGTCTGAATTTTCTAATTCTAAATTAGCTAGTTTATATTTAACATTTGTTTGCATCTTCCCTATCTTTAATACCTTGCATTTGTCAATGTTAAACTTCATCTGCCAATTTACTGACCATTCATGTAAGGTATCTAGATCCCTTTGGAGGCACTCTATATCGCTATCTGAATCAATTGATCTCCCCATTTTAGTATCGTCTGCGAATTTACTTATCCTACTAGTTATACCTAAATCTAGGTCATTTATGTATATAAGAAACAACAGGGGACCTAATACCGATCCCTGGGGGACACCACTTTTGACTGCTCCCCACTCTGACTTGGTACCATTTATGCTGACTCTCTGTTTCCTACCAATTAGCCATGACCTAATCCATCCCAACAACGACCCTCCTATTCCATGTGCCTCAACCTTTCTCATCAATCTCTCATGAGGGACTCTGTCGAAAGCTTTACTGAAATCTAAATATATAATATCATATGACTTGTCACTATCTACTGCTTCATATACCTCTGAGAAAAAGCTAAGCAAATTAGTAAGGCACGAACGTCCCTGAGTGAATCCATGCTGAGAAGAATTTATTAAGTTAAGTTTTACTAAGTGGCTTCTAATTTTCCTAGCAATAATAGACTCTAGCAACTTTCCTATGATTGATGTGAGACTAATGGGACGGTAATTGGATGCTATCGATTTATCACCTTTTTTGAAGATCGGAACTACATTTGCAAGCTTCCAAGCTTCTGGAACTAAACCTGTTTCTAATGACTTGTTAAATATAAATGCTAATGGACTACTTAACTCATCTCTGCATTCTTTTAATACTCTAGCATATACCTCGTCAGGACCAGGCGATTTTTGAGGTTTCAGTCTGTCAATTTCCTTAAGCACATCATTTCTACTTATACTAACTGTACTTAACATATTTTCTATACTATCACTATATACCATATTGACTTCTGGAATCTGTGCCAAATTTTCATTAGTGAAAACGGAAAGAAACTGACTATTTAATGTACTGCACATTTCTAAATCATTTTCTGTTATTTCTCCTATTGAAGTTTTTAGGGGGCCTATTACATCTCTAACTTTAGATTTATATAGTTGGTAAAAAGCTTTAGGGTTATTTTTTGAGTCGCTGGCTATCCTTATTTCATAATTTCTTTTTGCTTTCCTGATTTCCTTTTTGACCTGTCTTGATAGAGTCTGATAGTATATATGTAAATGATTTTCACCTTTCTTTATTTTTCGATATATTCCTTTCTTTTTTCCTATAAGATCTATTAGCTTATTAGTCATCCATTTTGGTTGGTTCTGCGTCGATCTAAATCTTCTTTTAGGGATATATTTATTTTGAGCATTGTGGAGTGAAGCAATAAACTGGTTATATGTAGGTGGCAAGTTTAACTCTGGCATATCCTGACTTAATCGCTTAACAATAGGGTCCACCCTTAAGTCTCTTCTTAGCCCACCATAATCGGCTTTTCTGAAATCTGGGATAAGTGTCGTATTCTCTTTAGCATTCCCTGTCCATTGTATATTAAAATAAATAGATTTATGATCGCTATTTCCTAGGTGGTCACCAATCTCTACATTATTTATCATATGTTCATTGTTACTGAAAACTAAATCAAGAATATTAATACCTCTAGTCGGCGTATCTATGAATTGAAATAAAAAAACTATCTTGTACTACCTCTATAAACTCTACTGAATCGGAGTCGCCTATTTGGTGCTGCCAATCAATGTTCGGAAAATTAAAATCCCCCATAATGCACACATTGCTAAACCTTGATGCTATTTTAATTTCCTCCCATAACGATTTTCCGCCATTTCTACTCATATTAGGCGGTCTATATATAACTCCAATAACTATGGTCTCACTACCTTCGTTAACCTCTACCCAAACACTTTCATTATCATTATTTAGTCTAATACCTGATTTAATACAGCTTTTTAATGTACTTCTGACAAACACTGCTATACCCCCGCCCCTCCTACTTGTTCGGTCATATTTAAACAAACTATATCCTGGAATATCAAATTCTGCTAAAAAATGCCTAGATTCTGTATTAATCCACGTTTCAGTTAGCGCTATTATGTCTATATTTTCTGTGCTAACGAGTGCTCTAAGTTCGTTCATTTTGTTACATAAACTCCTACAATTTGTATAATATACCCTCAACCTATTACTTTTATTTGCAACTAATTTTCTATTGTGTTTAGCTAACTTATTATTTCCTGTTGAACTACTAGCTCTAGACGGAAATTCTACTCTATCAGTATTCTCATCTTTACTATCAGTTACATGTGTAGTGTTATCGATACTACTATTACACATCACTATATCCGCACTATCTTGACTGATTATTTCTATTTTACTCACTGGTTTGTCACATGAAGTACCTGCTCCATATGGAGACAGTATTTTACTTACACACCCAGGTTTTTTTAACGAAACCCCGCAACAATCTTGTCGAGTGAGCTGGCCAAGGTCGAAACTCCTAGTCGAGAGAGATGTACTCCATCCTGGGCATACAGTTCATCCTTACCATAAAAGAGGGACCAGTTATCCAGGAATGGAATAGTATTTGCCTTACAATACTTCTCCAGCCGGCTATTTACACCAATAGCCCTGGAGGACCATTCCTTCCTTACCCCTCTTCTAGGCAGGATACTGTTTACCACAGGAACTCCACCTTTTTCCTTGATCCTCTCCAACATTTCCTGATACTTGGAGAGCAACTCCTCAGTCCTGCATCTCCATATGTCGTTGCTGCCTGCGTTGAGGAAGATGATGGGGTCCTCCCCACTCACTTCCATGACAGCATCTATCTTCTCAGCCACCCTCCCGACTCCGGCACCAGGCACGCAGACAACTTTACCAACCTGAGTGTTTGTTGCCCTGCCAAGGTATCTAACCAATGAATCACCGACAATGAAAACAGACTTAGCTTTTTCCTTTTGTCGGCGTGTAGCAGCAGTTGTTGCAGCAACAGCAGCAGACTTCCCCCCCTCCCCTCACTGCCTCGATGATCGCCACTTCATCGCCATCACTCTCATCAGCCAAGGTGCTGAAGTTGTTGTGGGTCTTGACTGGCTGCCTTTTCAGCTTGCAGGCCGTTGCACTAGTTGACACTACTTTCCAAGGGGCTTCACGATCCCTGGGAACACTTCCGGTAGCCTCACACTTCTTCTCCGCCATAGCTAGTCTCAAGGCCAAATTTTCATCTTTGAGACACTGAATCTCCTGCTCCACACTCTCCAGTCTCTCTTGCAAAGCAAGACAAAGCTGGAGAGTATGGGAGGAGACAGCAGACTCATCAACAACAGCCATCACTATGAAAGTTCACTAGGACCTCACTAAGGGTAAACAGGTTCACTAGCGGTCACTGGGGACGTCCGCACAGGTCAGGGGTCAGAGAGCAACTGATCAGGGGTCAGAGAGCATATATTCATAGTGATTTAACCGTAAATGGGTTTAATATTAGCATTTTCACTATACCATTCATTACTTGAAAATGCTAATTGTATTAGCGAAACGTCGTATCCACTGTTCACCATGTACCTGTATCCTGTATCCATTTCATAATGAACTTCGCCAATCTACTATACCTCCCTACTGCCCATCAACGCAAAATTGTCAGAGCCCTAGAAAATCTGGACAATAACATTTCTAATGCCGAAATTGCTGTTTATTTTAACCTCGTATGCATCAAAGAAAATGTATTACCTGGCTTTACTAACATACAACTACATAACGAGAATGCCAGACGTCGTACCAGCACCCACCTGTTCCGTGAAGAACTGGTGAAAGACGAAATAATTGAAAAACGAGAGCTCGCCAACAACCTACGAAAAGAACGCGATGATCTTCTACGGATATATATATATATATATATATATATATATATATATATATATATACAGGGTATATAATCTAATGTATTCATTTCACTCCCAACACCAAACACTTCCCAATGAAATTAATGAAAGCATGTGATCCTACCAGGATTCGAACCTGGGTTACCACATACAAATTTCAAACACTCTAACCATTACACCATCAAGACAGTTATATATATATATATATATATATATATATATATATATATATATATATATATATATATATATATATATATATATATATATATATATATTATTTATTTATTTTATTTTTTTGGGGGTGGGGGGGTTGTTGTTGTTGTTGTTGTTGTTGTTGTTCCTCAAGCTGCCTGGCCGAACAGCCCCAAGGCCCCAAGCAAGGCCAAGGCCATAACCGAGCGCCCCCACAGAACCCTCCCCGCCGACCACAATAAAGCCTGGGTGACCGAAGCCACTCCATGGCGGGGAGCTGAGGAGGGTGCGGAAATGCCCGGGAAACCAAAGCCCCACCCAGGGCCCTGTGTCCCTCAGCAATTATGAAGAGAAAGTTGAGGGGCAAGGGAAAAATGTGACGCTTTGGCTTCCAATCTTGGTAGATTGGGAGGTCAATCCACGTTAGAGACGCCGTCACTTGAGATCTAGAAAATATATAAGTAAAAGGAACAGTCCGAGTAAGCTATGGGTATGGCAGAGATTGCTCAGTTCTCACTCTGATAGACCAGCCCATCACCACATGGGTGGGGGGGTTGTTATATGAAGTATGTATTTACCTAACGAGTGGTTGTGGAGGAGGCATTTACTGTAACTGAATATAATTATATTGTGAAACATGATCTAAGGTCTAATTACATCAGACAAGTGGTAAGGACAATAGGGATGAGTGAAACGTTTACTTTATGTTAGTAAGGATCCCGCAAAGGGACCAGATTAATACTATACTATATATATTATTCTGGATCAATACTTTAACACCTTTCCGGGGATGGCAGTTAAAAGATATTTACTAGTTTACTACGGTAGAGAAAAAGCGGGACAGAGGTAGGTCGGATACATGGAGCTATAATATTTTACCTCCATGGTCGGGGATCATCTGTATTTTCTTGTTCATGTCACGGGCTGGGCATGTTGCGGCGCCTGGGCTGCTAGGTGTCTACTAGTTGAATATAAACACCATGTGAGGAGGAGCACTTCATTGACAACGTTTCACATATATCTGCATCAGGCCAGTGACATACACCAAAATATTTTACAAGTCATTAAAAAAACACAAAAATGGTGTATGTCATTGGCCTGATGAGGCTATATGCGAAGCGTTGTCAATAAAGTGCTCCTCCTCACATGGTGTTTATATTAATTATGTCTACTTTTCTAAATATATTTTTATCAATTTGTCTACTAGTTGCCTCTTCTTAGTGGCTAGTTGTCACTGCTTCACTGCTAGTTGTCTTTGTGGTGTGACAGGAATATAGGGTGCTGCAACAGGAATATTGGTCACTACCTAGTTAGGATTACTGGCCAAGATAATTTGGTTTGGAAAACAGACCCATTTGGTTAGAATAGAGATCGGGGGTGTGACAGCAATACTGGTCACTACCTTGACAGCAATACTGGTCACTACCTTGACAGCAATACTGGTCACTACCTTGACAGAAATACTGGTCACTACCTTGACAGCAATACTGGTCACTACCTTGACAGAAATACTGGTCACTACCTTGACAGCAATACTGGTCACTACCTTGACAGCAATACTGGTCACTACCTTGACAGCAATACTGGTCACTACCTTGACAGCAATACTGGTCACTACCTTGACAGCAATACTGGTCACTACCTTGACAGCAATACTGGTCACTACCTTGACAGCAATACTGGTCACTACCTTGACAGCAATACTGGTCACTACCTTGACAGAAATACTGGTCAAGTTAACCCTTTCATGCACCGGGGATTGCCGTTTAGTGTTCCGAAATAGAATTTCATAATCTCTTAATCTCATAATACCTCTCCAAAATTAGTTTTCTGCCCACAGCTTACTCAAAGACAAATGCAGAGGTTGAAGTAACTAAAGCCTACTTCACACATTCAAGACAAATGCAGAGGTTGAAGTAACTAAAGCCTACTTCACATTCAAGACAAATGCAGAGGTTGAAGTAACTAAAGCCTACTTCACACATTCAAGACAAATGCAGAGGTTGAAGTAACTAAAGCCTACTTCACACATTCAAGACAAATGCAGAGGTTGAAGTAACTAAAGCCTACTTCACACATTCAAGACAAATGCAGAGGTTGAAGTAACTAAAGCCTACTTCACACATTCAAGACAAATGCAGAGGTTGAAGTAACTAAAGCCTACTTCACACATTCAAGACAAATGCAGAGGTTGAAGTAACTAAAGCCTACTTCACACATTCAAGACAAATGCAGAGGTTGAAGTAACTAAAGCCTACTTCACACATTCAAGACAAATGCAGAGGTTGAAGTAACTAAAGCCTACTTCACACATTCAAGACAATGCAGAGGTTGAGTAACTAAAGCCTACTTCACACATTCAAGACAAATGCAGAGGTTGAAGTAACTAAAGCCTACTTCACACATTCAAGACAAATGCAGAGGTTGAAGTAACTAAAGCCTACTTCACACATTCAAGACAAATGCAGAGGTTGAAGTAACTAAAGCCTACTTCACACATTCAAGACAAATGCAGAGTTGAAGTAACTAAAGCCTACTTCACACATTCAAGACAAATGCAGAGGTTGAAGTAACTAAAGCCTACTTCACACATTCAAGACAAATGCAGAGGTTGAAGTAACTAAAGCCTACTTCACACATTCAGACAAATGCAGAGGTTGAAGTAACTAAAGCCTACTTCACACATTCAGACAAATGCAGAGGTTGAAGTAACTAAAGCCTACTTCACACATTCAAGACAAATGCAGAGGTTGAAGTAACTAAAGCCTACTTCACACATTCAAGACAAATGCAGAGGTTGAAGTAACTAAAGCCTACTTCACACATTCAAGACAAATGCAGAGGTTGAAGTAACTAAAGCCTACTTCACACATTCAAGACAAATGCAGAGGTTGAAGTAACTAAAGCCTACTTCACACATTCAAGACAAATGCAGAGGTTGAAGTAACTAAAGCCTACTTCACACATTCAAGAGTTCGAGCGCGAATGTCTGCCATCGTGCATTCGGAAAATGACGGCGAAAGTATTTTTTTTGCGAATTTTCGATAATAGATAGGAATAGATATGAATAGTGCCCGAATGCAATCCCACACACTCTCAGTACATTCGTAGTGAGCTGGGAATGTACTGAGAATGAATACAAATTTGAATTTTAACTGTCATTTCTATTTTAGGAATAGTAATAAATAGCTAGGAATGTTATAAATTGCACTAAGACTAGTTACGAGTAGTTAGGAGTAGTGACGAATGCGTAGAGATTATGCTGGGATTGCAACAGGAATGCCTCCTATTGTTCACAGGGAATATAAATATGAGGCCCCATGGTCTACCCAGCCACACCAGCATTAACCACCACGCATTACAGACTAAAAAAGACTAAAAAACAAGGTACAGACAATCTATTTTCCACCTGTGCTCCTCATACTCTTGTTTGATGTCAACATAAGAAAATGGGTGTCTGCAGAGCCGATTGGCCCACGCAAGGCAGATTCCTTTCACACCCAACCCTAATTATTCCCTGATTAAATAGCACTGCATGAATATTCCCATATTAAAAAATATGCTATAGAGGGGCAATGCTTACCTAATGAATTCATTGCTCAATAGGTGGCGTTCTGAGAGTGAGGGTCCGAGTCTAGAAGGTGAAACAGTGAAGCACTGGAGCGATGCAGCTTCAGAGATGGGGCTGCTTCGAGCCATGAGTGAGCAACTAAGCCCCATGCATACTGCGAAGGCAAGATGGCAGGGGCTGGTTGCAGCTAAAAGTGATTCACATGGCTCACCCCCTAGACTGGAACGAGACCTAATGGGCTTCACCGTTCAATAACGGTTGAATGTACAGGCTCTTAGCCTATGCCCGAGAGGGAGTAGATGGAATATAGAATTTTTTTTAAAGATTATATGGCCCAATTATAGGCCAAACTCATTAACCCCTTCAGACTCATATGACGCAGAGGTTGCCAGATTAGCAATAAGAAATAGAGTTCTCTCACTCTTATAATTACCTCTCCAAAATTAGTTTTCTGCCCACAGCTAACTCAAAGCCAACTGCAGAGGTTGAAGTAACTAAACTAAAGGTTTCTACATACCCCTGATGGTAACAAAGGCTTTAAAGTATCCCTAATCGGCTCAAAATTGCGTCATATGTCGGAGAGGGTTAATACTATGAGAACTGACCTCACCAAAATGGTCAAAGGTCAACATAAGAAAACAGATCTCTGTAGAGAGCCGATTGGCCCACACCCGGTAGATCCCCCTCACACCCAACCCATCTCGTCCATATGTCTATCTACTGTATATCGTTCTTGATCCCACTATGGCACTCAGTAGCCTATTCCACTTATCTACAACTCTGTTACAATTCTCTACAACTCTGTTAATATATACAGTGCTGCCAAAGGCAAATGTAGCGAGACATTAGCGAGAATTGCTTATTTTAGCGAATGTCTATGGTAGTGCTGCGTGTGAACCCCACGAGTTACGAAGCTCGTTTTGGTGTCATTTTGAAGCTATTTTCTTCTAGTTTTTGGCTGAATACATTTCATTTCATCCAGACACTTGCCTAATCAATCAGGAGTGCCTGAATGAGCCCTAATATGGCAAAAATATGCCCGCAGAGAAATGGTTAAGATTGTGCCCTAACGTCTATTCGCCTTGATTCGCGCCCGCACTCTTTAATGTATGAAGTAGGCTTAACTAAAGGTTTCTAAACACCCCTGATGGGCACATGGGCTTTTAACCCAGAAACGGCGAGAACACTCTTAAGAGGTTTTGGTGGGCAAAGGCGACGATCCTCTTAATAGGTAAGGCCTAAACAAAACCTTTTAAAAGGGCCCAGTAGCACTTAAACAAAAGAAATGGTGTTTAAGTGAGATTATTCCCCTCCATACCACCTATCATTCCTCCACATGTGTCAAAATCCCCTCCTTTCCCCCCCTTCTTCAATTATCACCTATTTTTCCTCTTATTCCCTTGTTTATCGGTTTATTTACCGCGCCAACATCTCCAATTCGGTTCTAAGGCATGGTCATATGCCTAGCAATTGCGTGGTGTGAGAGAGGGAGCCTCAGTGTGCCTCTAGGATTTAGAGAGGGAGGGTGTACGTCGCGTCCGCCTCAGATTTCATGAATGAACGGTCGGCAATAATTTGCGATTTTCACCCTCCAAACACTTTTCCTACTTGTTTTATTGCTGTTACATGTTAACCCTTAACTGGCGGCGCGCAACATATGTCGAGTGAAATAAATTTGGACTAAGTGGCGGTGCACGACAGCTGTCGAGCGCCATTTTCAGCACGTAATGTTGCTGAGAGAGAGAGCTGAGCGGTGGGACGAGCGTAGTAACCTTATGACCGCTCCCCACGACCACCGTGGACCTACTGAACTGTATCCCACCCTTCTCCCCCCTTTCTCACTCGCTACACAGGGAATTATGTAAGGAAATTACCTAATTATAGGGTTTTTGCACTCGTGTTGCACGATCGTTGCAAGAGAACCAGTGGTCGTACAAGGATGGTTCGGGTGTCATTGGAAAGCTCTGTTTACGCCCTTTCAGGGATAGATACTTGTTTTATGCTCTGGGTCTTATTTAGGCATGAAAATGATCAAGTAAACAACCCTATTTAGGGTAAAAAAAAAAACGCTGTGCAGTACGGTCAAATAGACCGCCTAGCCCGCCGATAAGGTGTTAATATCTTCATATTAATTAAACTTAATATGGCGCACATGAATAAGTAATAACTATAGTTATTGTAAAATGACAGTTTTAGGCTGGAATGAGGCCTAATATGGCTGCCCAGTTATAGGGTGTTCACTACATATAGCTCGCATTTAGCGGGTAAAGTATCCCAGAATGGGCGCAAGTTGTGTCCTTATACATGAGAGGGTTAACACAGACCTTTTTAGTTGGATTACAGAATGACAAGATTGTAATACAGACCTCAGGGCAGAACCTTGAGGATAGGTGGGGGGAAAAGGGCAGGCTGATATGAAGGGGGTGGGGTTGGGGGAACCGAATAGTTTAATTTTGTTTGGTGATGAGGGATAACTTCTTTTGAAGGGAGATCTTTTATTTCTCACAGGTAGTAAAGTATGATGAGAGATGACAATCTGGAAGATTCGGGAATAACTATCTCTCTGTCTATCTATATCTATCTCTCTCTCTCTCTCTCTCTCTCTCTCTCTCTATATATATATATATATATATATATATATATATATATATATATATATATACTGTATATATACAGTATACAGCATATATAATTACCGGTACCCGGTATATATATACATTATATATATATATATATTTCTTTGTTTTCAATGTGAGTGAGGGAGGCAAAAGGCAGAACTGCCTATAGCGAGTGCCTCCCCCAAAGTTGAAAGAGTGACGGCCAAAATCAAGGGACGTTCGAGCCAAAATGCCTGGACACACGGAGTTTGAAGCAATTTAAGTCATAGGAAGAGGGAAAGACTGGGAGAGAGTTCCAGAGCTCAGCTGTTGAATAGAAGAAAGACAGAGTAACGTTTCACTCTTGGGTTGGAGAGTTGCACAGAGAAGGGGTGGGATTGTGTTGCAAGACGGGTACCACGTGCCCTACGTAAAGGAGGTGGTATACACTGGGAAAGCTCTGAGGAACACTGATTATTATAGTAGCGATAGAATAGCGAGAGAGATGCAACATTGCGGCGAAGAGAGAGATTGCAGAGAGTTGGTGAGTGGATGGGAGTTAATGATACGAAAGGCCTTCCTTTCAATTTGGCTAGGAGAGCGGTGTGAGAGGAACCTCCCCACACATGTGAACAATACTCAATACAAGGATGCACTATGCCCCTGTACAGAGCAAGAAGCTGTGCAGGGGGTTGAGCACACCCAGCTTCTGGGAAGCTGCCTTAGCAAGACTGGTAATATGGTCCTTCCAACTGAGAGCAGAAGAAAAAGAGACACCAAGAATATTGAGAGAAGATGAAGGATTGATTTTTGTATTGTTGAAGAATAAGGGATAGTCCGCAGGGAGTTCCTTACGGGTAGATAGATGGAGAAATTGGGTTTTGGAAGCATTAAAGGTAACAAGGTTTTCTTTGCCCCAATTGGAGATAGTAGTTAGATCAGAATTTAAGTGTTCTATGGCTTCATTCCGTTTGTCGTTGAGGAATTGCTGGCTTGGGCGTTCTGAAAAACTAATGGAGTAGTGTAAGGTTGAGTCGTCTGCGTATGAATGGATGGGAGTTGAGGTACAGTTGAGAAGGTCATTTATAAAAATTAGAAAGAGAATAGGAGATAGGACAGAGCCCTGAGGAACAACGGAGTTTATAGGGTGAGGAAGTGAGCGATGGCCGTCCACAACCGCAGCTATGAAATGGCCGGAGAGGAAATTAGAGACAGATGGAGGGATAGAGACTGAAGGAGGGTAGTTTAGAAATTAAAGATTTGTGCCAGACTCTATCGAAGGCTTTTGATATGTCTAATGCAATAATAAAAGTCTCACCGAAGTCCCGAAAGGAGGATGACCAAGAGTTCGTAAGATATGAAAGAAGATCACCAGTAGAGCGACCCTTAAGGAAGCCATACTGGCGATCTGAGAACAGATTATGAGAAGAGAAATGCTTAAGAATTTTGGAAGCAAGAATAGTTTCAAAAACTTTAGAAATACAAGAGATGAGAGCAATTGGACGATAGTTGGAGGGTTGAGAGAGGTCACCCTTCTTTGGGACAGGTTGAATGAGAGCAAACTTCCAGCATGAAGGGAAGACGTTAGAGGGTAGACAGAGACGAAAGAGTTTGCCTAGGCAGGGAGTCAGCACGGAAGTACAGTTTGTGAGTACAATATATATATATATATATATATATATATATATATGTGTGTGTCTGTATGTGTGTGTGTGTGTGTATTAATATATTTTTACATTTTTATATTTTATTTGTATATATTTTCACACAAATACACATTTTATACATATATAAATGTTACAGCCAGGCCAGGATTCGAACCTACAAGTCAGGGTTTATGACTTCATTGTGTAGCGGTATCGAGGCCAAGCAGTCAACACTGAAGTTCTGGGTTTGAATCCTGGTAGTGTTGTAGCATTAATATATAAAGTAAATATATAGAAATCAACTCTTGTACATAAGTACACCACATATAGAATACTAATATAAGTGGTTAGTACTGTACACACGAGGACATACGTCGTGATCTTCTCGATGATATCACGAAATGTAATGGAATCTTCTTTTCTTTAGTGTTAATCTAATTGTGGCATTCATAAGGATCGTGTTGTTATTTAAGGGTTGATATTGGTCCACAATGTATGTCTTAGAGTGTTCACTCTAGGACAAATCGTTGCCTTAAGTTTTCGAAGCTATCTCGGACTGAATCAAATCTTGTTTTTTAATGTATTACCTAGTATATAGAGTTCGAGGGTTCAGTAGTTTGAGAGTCAGATAATAATCGTGACTTGTGTCCTAGAGTATACACTCAATGACCCTCAATGTCGAGGCATTAACCCTTTGAGATCATTACGCAATTTGACAGTTTGTTCTGGCTATCATTAGACAATTTGACAGTTCAATCTGGCTATCATTAGACAATTTGACAGTTCAATCTGGCTATCATTAGACAATTTGACAGTTTGTTCTGGCTATCATTAGACAATTTTATACAACTTAGGGTGAACTTGGTGGAGCTAAAGAATTAATTGAGATAGTCTTTACCCCTTTAATTCATAGATATCCTTCCTAAATTGCATAAAATCGTCTACTGATAACCAAAATATAATGGTTAAATGCATCTTAGATCCTCAAAGAGTTAAGTTTTCAAAGCTATCCGGAACCGAATCGAACCTTCTCATTAATTGTTTGCTTAGTATGTGAATATCGTTGGTTCATTTAACCCCTCAAGTGCCAGAGAATCATCGACCTTGTGTCACCCTCAGTGCCAGCTGATTTACCATTTTTGTATTGGCTAAATCTCTCAAGTTGGATGAAAAAGGGAGAATAGTGGTAAAAAGCACACCTAGTCCATTTTCGCCCGAAAATATGTAGCCGATCTCGCATTTAGTGAGTTGAAAGTATCGAAGTAAATACAGTAAACTTTATCACATTGTTGGAGTGTCCGACAACTTCCAACTGCTCCCACCGTATGGTTTCGATGGATGCAGGCATTTCAAGTAGTATTATGTTGAGTATGGACTCCTTTTACTATACACACATATTTTTGTGATGTAGGTACGCGCACGAGTCACCATGGTGTTACGCAGAGTACGGAAAATATGCATTTAAAAAAAAATAGTTGATTCTTTTCTTTGCAAACACACTTTGAGAGTATTTGGAGTATATCAGCATTTAGTATGAATTGCTTTTTCGACGCACAATTGTTATGGGGATGTAAGCACACTCGGGAGACGATCTACAGATTCGCCACACACACACACACACACACACACACACAAGTTTTTATGTCACATTATCTTCAATTATTTATCATTGAAATGCATTGGGCTTCTTTTATTCCTTACACATACACTAATGATTATCACAAAGTCTTATAACATAAAATCACTGTCATTTATGTATGTACGGTATATACTCAAACACATACCCCAAAGCGGGCCAGATAGAGGCCGAACAGAAACAACATTTAAAGTTCCAATTCTTAGGGTTCAGGTCCACTTTCCCATTCCCTCATCCCTTTCCATGTCTCGTCTAGTAGGTGAATTTTACAAGGGGAGGAGGATTCCTAGCCTCCCACCCCCGATGTAGGAAAAGTAGTACAGGAAAAGAGACAGACAGAAATGGCTAAGGTTGGGTAGAGGATGCCAAACCTCACTCAACCTTAGCCATTTTTGCCTGTCTCTTTTCCTGTACTACTTTTCATACTTAGGGGGCGAGATGCTAGGAATCCTCCTCCCCTTGTAAAATTCACCTACTAAATATTCTTATTTATATATATTCTTATAGTCTTATACAATTAAATTTACATGTCATTTACAGTACATGGTGTTTGGCGAGATGGTCGAAGGGTAGGGTACTTTTGGTAGGAATATGGAAAGCGTGGGTAGTTTCGGCGCTACAAATGTTTTCAGCGAGTCCATTTTAAAACGGACCTGGCACTGGGCGTGATAACACCCCGAGTCAGTATTATTACGGACCTGGCACTAAGCGGGTTAAGGAGTTCAAGAATTCAGAAAGGCCACGACTTATGTCCTTGAGTGTACTTGCCAACTAGAAGAGTAGGCTAGGTTGTCAAACGAGAGACTACTCAAAACCAGTCCTTTATATCCCTTTATAGTATAAAGTAACATAGTATTGAAGTTATGTTTTACAATTCGTAATAAGTCTTTGGAAGTGTAACAATGGCCAAAACAATACAGTTTCATGTAAACGTTTCTGTATTCCTTCTCTTAATTATTCCATTCTTAAAACCAAATTATTCTGGTTTTACACCCTGTACAAGAGTCCTATTCCTACTGTGACAACATGACAACAGTATTGGTCGTTTACAAACACATCACATTTTGGTTTGGGGCCAGGGGAATAAAATGGGAAAGGAGAGCGAAGCAATATATTAACCCCTTCAGTACCCGTGACATCCTTTTCATTAAATTAGGCCTATTGGCCCGTACGAGGTAGATCCCTTCTTCCCTTTATTCCTATTAGTTATTTCCCTACACTAAAAATATTTCCCACTACAACCTATATCCCTTACACTTCATCTATATTATAGCTACCTAAGAACATCTCCCGCTACAACCTATATCCCTTACACTTCATCTATATTATAGCTACCTAAGAACATCTCCCACTACAACCTATATCCCTTACACTTCATCTATATTATAGCTACCTAAGAACATCTCCCGCTACAACCTATATCCCTTACACTTCATCTATATTATAGCTACCTAAGAACATCTCCCACTACAACCTATATCCCCTACTATTATAGCTACCTAAGAACTTCTCCCACTACAACCTATATCCCTTACACTTCATCTATATTATAGCTACCTAAGAACATCTCCCGCTACAACCTATATCCCTTACACTTCATCTATATTATAGCTACCTAAGAACATCTCCCACTACAACCTATATCCCTTACACTTCATCTATATTATAGCTACCTAAGAACATCTCCCACTACAACCTATATCCCTTACACTTCATCTATATTATAGCTACCTAAGAACATCTCCCGCTACAACCTATATCCCTTACACTTCATCTATATTATAGCTACCTAAGAACATCTCCCACTACAACCTATATCCCTTACACTTCATCTATATTATAGCTACCTAAGAACATCTCCCGCTACAACCTATATCCCTTACACTTCATCTATATTATAGCTACCTAAGAACATCTCCCGCTACAACCTATATCCCTTACACTTCATCTATATTATAGCTACCTAAGAACATCTCCCACTACAACCTATATCCCTTACACTTCATCTATATTATAGCTACCTAAGAACATCTCCCGCTACAACCTATATCCCTTACACTTCATCTATATTATAGCTACCTAAGAACATCTCTCACTACAACCTATATCCCTTACACTTCATCTATATTATAGCTACCTAAGAACATCTCCCACTACAACCTATATCCCTTACACTTCATCTATATTATAGCTACCTAAGAACATCTCCCGCTACAACCTATATCCCTTACACTTCATCTATATTATAGCTACCTAAGAACATCTCCCGCTACAACCTATATCCCTTACACTTCATCTATATTATAGCTACCTAGAAACAACTCCCACTACAACCTATATCCCTTTCACTTCATATATATATATCTATATTATAACTACCTAAGATCATCTCCCGCTACAACCTATATCCCTTACACTTCATCTATATTATAGCTACCTAAGAACATCTCCCGCTACAACCTATATCCCTTACACTTCATCTATATTATAGCTACCTAAGAACATCTCCCGCTACAACCTATATTCCTTACTTCATCTATATTATAGCTACCTAAGAACATCTCCCGCTACAACCTATATCCCTTACACTTCATCTATATTATAGCTACCTAAGAACATCTCCCACTACAACCTATATCCCTTACACTTCATCTATATTATAGCTACCTAAGAACATCTCCCGCTACAACCTATATCCCTTACACTTCATCTATATTATATAGCTACCTAAGAACATCTCCCGCTACAACCTATATCCCTTACACTTCATCTATATTATAGCTACCTAAGAACATCTCCCGCTACAACCTATATCCCTTACACTTCATCTATATTATAGCTACCTAAGAACATCTCCCGCTACAACCTATATCCCTTACACTTCATCTATATTATAGCTACCTAAGAACATCTCCCACTACAACCTATATCCCTTACTATTATAGCTACCTAAGAACATCTCCCGCTACAACCTATATCCCTTACACTTCATCTATATTATAGCTACCTAAGAACATCTCCCGCTACAACCTATATCCCTTACACTTCATCTATATTATAGCTACCTAAGAACATCTCCCGCTACAACCTATATCCCTTACACTTCATCTATATTATAGCTACCTAAGAACAGCTCCGACTATATCCCCTGCACTTCATCTATAGCTACCCAAGATCATCTCCCACTACGACCAATATCCCCTGCACTTCATCTATAGCTACCCAAGAACATCTCCCACTACGACCAATATCCCCTGCACTTCATCTATATTATAGAACATCTCCCGCTACAACCAATATCCCTTACACTTCATCTATATTATAGCTACCTAAGAACATCTCCCGCTACAACCTATATCCCTTACACTTCATCTATATTATAGCTACCTAAGAACATCTCCCGCTACAACCTATGATCCCTACACTTCATCTATATTTTAGCTACCTAAGAACATCTCCCGCTACAACCTATATCCCTTACACTTCATCTATATTATAGCTACCTAAGAACATCTCCCGCTACAACCTATATCCCTTACACTTCATCTATATTATAGCTACCTAAGAACATCTCCCACTACAACCTATATCCCTTACACTTCATCTATATTATAGCTACCTAAGAACATCTCCCGCTACAACCTATATCCCTTACACTTCATCTATATTATAGCTACCTAAGAACATCTCCCACTACAACCTATATCCCTTACACTTCATCTATATTATAGCTACCTAAGAACATCTCCCGCTACAACCTATATCCCTTACACTTCATCTATATTATAGCTACCTAAGAACATCTCCCGCTACAACCTATATCCCTTACACTTCATCTATATTATAGCTACCTAAGAACATCTCCCGCTACAACCTATATCCCTTACACTTCATCTATATTATAGCTACCTAAGAACATCTCCCGCTACAACCTATATCCCTTACACTTCATCTATATTATAGCTACCTAAGAACATCTCCCGCTACAACCTATATCCCTTACACTTCATCTATATTATAGCTACCTAAGAACATCTCCCGCTACAACCTATATCCCTTACACTTCATCTATATTATAGCTACCTAAGAACATCTCCCGCTACAACCTATATCCCTTACACTTCATCTATATTATAGCTACCTAAGAACATCTCCCGCTACAACCTATATCCCTTACACTTCATCTATATTATAGCTACCTAAGAACATCTATATCCCTTACACTTCATCTATATTATAGCTACCTAAGAACATCTCCCGCTACAACCTATATCCCTTACACTTCATCTATATTATAGCTACCTAAGAACATCTTATATCCCTTACACTTCATCTATATTATAGCTACCTAAGAACATCTCCCACTATAACCTATATTCCCTACACTTCATCAACATTATAGCTACCTAAGAACATCTATATACCCTACACTTCATCTATCTTATAGCTACCTAAGAACATCTCCCGCTACAACCTATATCCCTTACACTTCATCTATATTATAGCTACCTAAGAACATCTCCCGCTACAACCTATATCCCTTACACTTCATCTACTGTATATTATAGCTACCTAAGAACATCTCCCACTACAACCTATATCCCTTACACTTCATCTATATTATAGCTACCTAAGAACATCTCCCACTACAACCTATATCCCTTACACTTCATCTATATTATAGCTACCTAAGAACATCTCCCGCTATAACCTATATCCCTTACACTTCATCTATATTATAGCTACCTAAGAACATCTCCCGCTACAACCTATATCCCTTACACTTCATCTATATTATAGCTACCTAAGAACATCTCCCCTACAACCTATATCCCTTACACTTCATCTATATTATAGCTACCTAAGAACATCTCCCGCTACAACCTATATCCCTTACACTTCATCTATATTATAGCTACCTAAGAACATCTCCCGCTACAACCTATATCCCTTACACTTCATATATCTTGTAGCTACCTCAGAACATCTCCCGCTACAACCTATATCCCTTACACTTCATCTATATTATAGCTACCTAAGAACATCTCCCGCTACAACCTATATCCCTTACACTTCATCTATATTATAGCTACCTAAGAACATCTCCCGCTACAACCTATATCCCTACACTTCATCTATATTATAGCTACCTAAGAACATCTCCCACTACAACCTATATCCCTTACACTTCATCTATATTATAGCTACCTAAGAACATCTCCCGCTACAACCTATATCCCTTACACTTCATCTATATTATAGCTACCTAAGAACATCTCCCGCTACAACCTATATCCCTTACACTTCATCTATATTATAGCTACCTAAGAACATCTCCCGCTACAACCTATATCCCTTACACTTCATCTATATTATAGCTACCTAAGAACATCTCCCGCTACAACCTATATCCCTTACACTTCATCTATATTATAGCTACCTAAGAACATCTCCCGCTACAACCTATATCCCTTACACTTCATCTATATTATAGCTACCTAAGAACATCTCCCGCTACAACCTATATCCCTTACACTTCATCTATATTATAGCTACCTAAGAACATCTCCCGCTACAACCTATATCCCTTACACTTCATCTATATTATAGCTACCTAAGAACATCTCCCGCTACAACCTATATCCCTTACACTTCATCTATATTATAGCTACCTAAGAACATCTCCCGCTACAACCTATATCCCTTACACTTCATCTATATTATAGCTACCTAAGAACATCTCCCGCTACAACCTATATCCCTTACACTTCATCTATATTATAGCTACCTAAGAACATCTCCCGCTACAACCTATATCCCTTACACTTCATCTATATTATAGCTACCTAAGAACATCTCCCGCTACAACCTATATCCCTTACACTTCATCTATATTATAGCTACCTAAGAACATCTCCCGCTACAACCTATATCCCTTACACTTCATCTATATAATAGCTACCTAAGAACATCTCCCACTACAACCTATATCCCTTACACTTCATCTATATTATAGCTACCTAAGAACATCTCCCGCTACAACCTATATCCCTTACACTTCATCTATATTATAGCTACCTAAGAACATCTCCCGCTACAACCTATATCCCTTACACTTCATCTATATTATAGCTACCTAAGAACATCTCCCGCTACAACCTATATCCCTTACACTTCATCTATATTATAGCTACCTAAGAACATCTCCCACTACAACCTATATCCCTTACACTTCATCTATATTATAGCTACCTAAGAACATCTCCCGCTAAAACCTATATCCCTTACACTTCATCTATATTATAGCTACCTAAGAACATCTCCCGCTACAACCTATATCCCTTACACTTCATCTATATTATAGCTACCTAAGAACATCTCCCGCTACAACCTATATCCCTTACACTTCATCTATATTATAGCTACCTAAGAACATCTCCCGCTACAACCTATATCCCTTACACTTCATCTATATTATAGCTACCTAAGAACATCTCCCGCTACAACCTATATCCCTTACACTTCATCTATATTATAGCTACCTAAGAACATCTCCCGCTACAACCTATATCCCTTACACTTCATCTATATTATAGCTACCTAAGAACATCTCCCGCTACAACCTATATCCCTTACACTTCATCTATATTATAGCTACCTAAGAACATCTCCCGCTACAACCTATATCCCTTACACTTCATCTATATTATAGCTACCTAAGAACATCTATATCCCTTACACTTCATCTATATTATAGCTACCTAAGAACATCTCCCGCTACAACCTATATCCCTTACACTTCATCTATATTATAGCTACCTAAGAACATCTATATCCCTTACACTTCATCTATATTATAGCTACCTAAGAACATCTCCCACTACAACCTATATCCCTTACACTTCATCTATATAATAGCTACCTAAGAACATCTATATCCCTTACACTTCATCTATATTATAGCTACCTAAGAACATCTCCCGCTACAACCTATATCCCTTACACTTCATCTATATTATAGCTACCTAAGAACATCTCCCGCTACAACCTATATCCCTTACACTTCATCTATATTATAGCTACCTAAGAACATCTCCCACTACAACCTATATCCCTTACACTTCATCTATATTATAGCTACCTAAGAACATCTCCCACTACAACCTATATCCCTTACACTTCATCTATATTATAGCTACCTAAGAACATCTCCCGCTACAACCTATATCCCTTACACTTCATCTATATTATAGCTACCTAAGAACATCTCCCACTACAACCTATATCCCTTACACTTCATCTATATTATAGCTACCTAAGAACATCTCCCGCTACAACCTATATCCCTTACACTTCATCTATATTATAGCTACCTAAGAACATCTCCCGCTACAACCTATATCCCTTACACTTCATCTATATTATAGCTACCTAAGAACATCTCCCGTTACAACCTATATCCCTTACACTTCATCTATATTATAGCTACCTAAGAACATCTCCCGCTACAACCTATATCCCTTACACTTCATCTATTATAGCTACCTAAGAACATCTCCCGCTACAACCTATATCCCTTACACTTCATCTATATTATAGCTACCTAAGAACATCTCCCGCTACAACCTATATCCCTTACACTTCATCTATATTATAGCTACCTAAGAACATCTCCCGCTACAACCTATATCCCTTACACTTCATCTATATTATAGCTACCTAAGAACATCTCCCGCTACAACCTATATCCCTTACACTTCATCTATATTATAGCTACCTAAGAACATCTCCCACTATAACCTATATACTCTACACTTTATCTACCAAATCCTTCCTCTATCTATCTATCTATTGCCTGACGCCGTGATCCCCGAAGGGGTGGCCACGAACGAACCGCCCCCATGCACCTCTGTCCCCAGTCAGTCGACGCCCCTCCCCCCAACCATCACCGCCTTCGTTCATGTAGTTCCTTACTCCATCCTTCCACCTCATATTCGGTCTACCCTCCCCCTCTGTCCCTCCACCTCGCTCTCGTACACCCTCTTAATCATTCTCTCGCTTTCCATACGTTCCATATGGCCGAACCATCTCAAGTTGTTCCTTTTCACACTTTCCAGCACATCTACCTCCACACCACACCTCCTTCTTACTTCCTCATTAGTCTGTCTATCCCTCCATGTAACTCCGCACGCACTCCTTAAGTAATTCATTTCCACTGCTCTCACTCTTGGTCTGAGTCTCTCAACCAACGTCCATGCTTCGCTTCCGTAAGTCAGTGTCGGGATTACCACACTGTCATGCAAGGACTTCTTCACTTCCATACTGACCACCCTATTTCTTGTTACTGCTTCCTAAGCTTCATAAAATCGTTCAAATATACCTGAAAGCAAATATAAAAGACGTCACCAGTACTGAAAGGGGTAAATTATAATGTATTAGAAGAATGAAAGATGAAGAACGAGAAGATTAAATTTAGTACAGGACAGAAGAGCAAAGGAATGGAAAGCATATACCGATACCCTTTAGGAAATCAGAAAAGAAGAAATGTGATGGCAATACGAGAAAGGAATCACACACGTAGATATAAACACAAAATATTTCAGCAATTAACATGGACTGCAAAATGTTGTGACAGAGATAAATAAATAACAACCTTCATGTTAACGTTATATGTTGTGACAGAGATAAATAAATAACAACCTTCATGTTAACGTTAAATGTTGTGACAGAGATAAATAAATAACAACCTTCATGTTAACGTTAAAGGTTGTGACAGAGATAAATAAATAACAACCTTCATGTTAACGTTAAATGTTGTGACAGAGATAAATAAATAACAACCTTCATGTTAACGTTAAATGTTGTGACAGAGATAAATAAATAACAACCTTCATGTTAACGTTAAAGGTTGTGACAGAGATAAATAAATAACAACCTTCATGTTAACGTTAAATGTTGTGACAGAGATAAATAAATAACAACCTTCATGTTAACGTTAAATGTTGTGACAGAGATAAATAAATAACAACCTTCATGTTAACGTTAAATGTTGTGACAGAGATAAATAAATAACAACCTTCATGTTAACGTTAAAGGTTGTGACAGAGATAAATAAATAACAACCTTCATGTTAACGTTAAATGTTGTGACAGAGATAAATAAATAACAACCTTCATGTTAACGTTAGAGAAAATTAATTTGAAATAAGAAAGTGACACACCCTAATGTAAAGTAGGCCACGTAGGAGTAAGAAAAGGAGTGAAGGGGGCAGAGACAAGTGGGTTCACTGAACAGTTATCAGTAGGTGTGTGTGGGGGTGGGGTGGGGGGGATTTGATAAGAACATATACAACATATTATAAAAGCACATACACACACACACACAAACCACACACACACACATACACACACCACACACAAACGACACACACACACACACACACGCAATACAACATAACACACACACTCACACACACAAACTACACATACACACACACACACACACTATTGTACGTGTTTATTGTGCTCCGAAGAAAACGTTATACAAATTTACATACATACAGACAGACAGCAACATAACCAAAACATACATACAGACAGACAGCAACATAACCAAAACATACATACAGACAGACAGCAACATAACCAAAACGACGTGGTCATTCCTTTCCTTAAAACGATGTCTGTGGGTTGCCAAAGTCAAATATACCTAAGTGACTCGCGACTTGAGAGAGAGAGAGAGAGAGAGAGAGAGAGAGAGAGAGAGAGAGAGAGAGAGAGAAGGGGACTGAAAATGCTTGGCAAAAACGAAATTGAGGAAAAGAGAGCGAGAAGTGAAGCAATTACAAACCTTAATAATTAAAGAGAGAGAGAGAGAGAGATAGAGAGAACTTGTCTAATAGAATAACTGGAAGTATCGTAAATCAAATATGCATAAGTGATTTGGACATTTAAACAGATGGTGAGAGATATAGTTACAATGAGTTTCAAGTAACAAGGAGATATTGTTATGAACAAAGGATAATCTTTCTGTTCTGGTACCAGCCTTCTAACAGACAGACAAACAGACAGCGACGATCATATAATCTCCGATAACTTTGATTGTCGGAGATAAACATCCATATAACTTAAGGAGGGTCACCTGCTTTTTTTCTCTTTCTCTCCTTTTCTCTCTTTCTCTGGCTTGTATGCATTGAGCCTCATTCAGCCAACTGTTTTAAGACGTTTATACCCATCCAGGTGTCGATTTTATTCCTGGCGAGCGATAGCGAGCCAGCTTTGTATTGAGAAATCCGGCTTCGCCAGAGACATTTTTCTATCGAAAAATTTAAAATTTTAGCTTTCTGTTAAAACAAAAATACATATATGATGGCTCGCTACCGCTCGTCAGGAAAATATTGACACCTGGATGGGGGTAAAAGTCTTAAAACAGTAGGCTGAAGGGGGCCGAATGGATACAAGCCAAAGAGAGAGGGAGACAAAGAGAAGAAAAAAAAGCGAGGTGGGGCCCCTTAACTGTAGAAGACCATAAATTACCTGTGTCGAAAACCTTTTTCACATACAGTATGTTTTTTGTGTTGTAATGTATCTTTGAATTACGATATTGAGACCATAAATTACCAGTAAATTCTATGGTTAGTTAAAGTTGGTACCGTTAATATTACTATTAATATGGCAATATATCGCGGCCGGTACTGTGACTGTATTTATGTTTTATTATATATGTAACCTTTAAAACTAACTTCATAATGTGGGGAACAAGAATATAGTTGGCGAGAAACTTGTGGATGAAAAGACATGGATAAAAAGATTTGTGGACGAAATGGCTTGACGGCGAAATGACCTGTGAAAAAAATACATGAACGAAAAGACTTGAGGACAAATTTGCAAGAAGAATTATGAACAGAAATACTTGAGAGTGAAAATACTTGTGGAAGAAGTTATGGAAGGACTATTTATTCCAGCCGATGGTGAATTGCTATCTCTCCATCCTGATTAACCGGCTATTACCATCATGTTGTAGCCAAATATGTTGTTAATTATGAAAACTTGCCACACATATACGCACAGACATAGCGTTATCATATACGCACAGACATAGCGTTATCATATACGCACAGACATAGCATTATCATATACGCACAGACATAGCGTTATCATATACGCACAGACATAGCGTTATCATATACGCACAGACATAGCGTTATCATATACGCACAGACATAGCGTTATCATATACGCACAGACATAGCGTTATCATATACGCACAGACATAGCATTATCATATACGCACAGACATAGCGTTATCATATACGCACAGACATAGCATTATCATATACGCACAGACATAGCGTTATCATATACGCACAGACATAGCGTTATCATATACGCACAGACATAGCGTTATCATATACGCACAGACATAGCATTATCATATACGCACAGATATCGCACAGACATAGCATTATCATATACGCACAGACATAGCGTTATCATATACGCACAGACATAGCATTATCATATACGCACAGACATAGCGTTATCATATACGCACAGACATAGTATTATCATATACGCACAGACATAGCATTATCATATACGCACAGACATAGCGTTATCATATACGCACAGACATAGCATTATCATATACGCACAGACATAGCGTTATCATATACGCACAGACATAGCGTTATCATATACGCACAGACATAGCATTATCATATACGCACAGACATAGCATTATCATATACGCACAGACATAGCATTATCATATACGCACAGACATAGCATTATCATATACGCACAGACATAGCGTTATCATATACGCACAGACATAGCATTATCATATACGCACAGACATAGCATTATCATATACGCACAGACATAGCATTATCATATATACGCACAGACATAGCATTATCATATACGCACAGACATAGCATTATCATATACGCACAGACATAGCATTATCATATACGCACAGACATAGCATTATCATATACGCACAGACATAGCGTTATCATATACGCACAGACATAGCATTATCATATACGCACAGACATAGCATTATCATATACGCACAGACATAGCATTATCATATACGCACAGACATAGCATTATCATATACGCACAGACATAGCATTATCATATACGCACAGACATAGCATTATCATATACGCACAGACATAGCATTATCATATACGCACAGACATAGCATTATCATATACGCACAGACATAGCATTATCATATACGCACAGACATAGCATTATCATATACGCACAGACATAGCATTATCATATACGCACAGACATAGCATTATCATATACGCACAGACATAGCATTATCATATACGCACAGACATAGCATTATCATATACGCACAGACATAGCATTATCATATACGCACAGACATAGCATTATCATATACGCACAGACATAGCATTATCATATACGCACAGACATAGCATTATCATATACGCACAGACATAGCATTATCATATACGCACAGACATAGCATTATCATATACGCACAGACATAGCATTATCATATACGCACAGACATAGCATTATCATATACGCACAGACATAGCATTATCATATACGCACAGACATAGCATTATCATATACGCACAGACATAGCATTATCATATACGCACAGACATAGCATTATCATATACGCACAGACATAGCGTTTATCATATACGCACAGACATAGCATTATCATATACGCACAGACATAGCATTATCATATACGCACAGACATAGCATTATCATATACGCACAGACATAGCATTATCATATACGCACAGACATAGCATTATCATATACGCACAGACATAGCATTATCATATACGCACAGACATAGCATTATCATATACGCACAGACATAGCGTTATCATATACGCACAGACATAGCATTATCATATATGCACAGACATAGCGTTATCATATACGCACAGACATAGCATTATCATATACGCACAGACATAGCATTATCATATACGCACAGACATAGCATTATCATATACGCACAGACATAGCATTATCATATACGCACAGACATAGCATTATCATATACGCACAGACATAGCATTATCATATACGCACAGACATAGCATTATCATATACGCACAGACATAGCGTTATCATATACGCACAGACATAGCATTATCATATATGCACAGACATAGCATTATCATATACGCACAGACATAGCATTATCATATACGCACAGACATAGCATTATCATATACGCACAGACATAGCATTATTATATACGCACAGACATAGCATTACCATATATACGCACAGACATAGCATTATCATATACGCACAGACATAGCATTATCATATACGCACAGACATAGCATTATCATATACGCACATACATAGCATTATTATATACGCACAGACATAGCATTACCATATATAACCACATAGCATTATCATATACGCACAGACATAGCATTATCATATACGCACAGACATAGCATTATCATATACGCACAGACATAGCGTTATCATATACGCACAGACATAGCATTATCATATACGCACAGACATAGCATTATCATATATACGCACAGACATAGCATTATCATATACGCACAGACATAGCATTATCATATACGCACAGCACAGACATAGCATTATCATATACGCACAGACATAGCATTATCATATACGCACAGACATAGCATTATCATATACGCAGACATAGAATTATCATATATACGCACAGACATAGCATTATCATATATACGCACAGACATAGCATTATCATATACGCACAGACATAGCATTATCATATACGCACAGACATAGCATTATCATATACGCACAGACATAGCATTATCATATACGCACAGACATAGCATTATCATATACGCACAGACATAGCATTATCATATACGCACAGACATAGCATTATCATATACGCACAGACATAGCATTATCATATACGCACAGACATAGCATTATCATATTTTGTCCAGTAAGAATCGAGATATCAGTGATTTAATTTACCATGAGGTGAAATATAATATAGTATAATATATCACAGGACCGTAGTGGTCACAATGACCTAACTACTATAATGTACTGTAGGTCAACATTACCTTCCCCACACAGCCACACAACCATACCATTATAGGTCAACATATATATACTGTATATTGATTTACGTAGTTAGTTGTTTATTAATTGATATATATATATTTACTTATTTAACCTCACATTTTAAATAATTATATATTATTTATGTATATACTCGTCTATATCAATGATGTGTATATACTCGTCTATATCAATGATGTGTATATACTCGTCTATATCAATGATGTGTATATACTCGTCTATATCAATGATGTGTATATACTGTCTATATCAATGATGTGTATATACTCGTCTATATCAATGATGTGTATATACTCGTCTATATCAATGATGTGTATATACTCGTTTATATCAATGATGTGTATATACTCGTCTATATCAATGATGTGTATATACTCGTCTATATCAATGATGTGTATATACTCGTCTATATCAATGATGTGTATTAGTACATGTTTTCAGAGAGAGAGAGAGAGAGAGAGAGAGAGAGAGAGAGAGAGAGAGAGAGAGAGAGAGAGAGAGAGAGAGAGAGAGAGAGAGAGAGAGAGGTATGGAATTAATCAGGGTGAGGAAAGGTGATGGTGCAGTATTGTATTGACACAAGACTCTCTCTCTCTCTCTCTCTCTCTCTCTCTCTCTCTCTCTCAGCTGACGTAATCCTGAAGCTCTACATGGCTTTAAGGGAGCCCACCTCGCTTTTTTTTTCTTTCTCTCCCTCTCTCTTTGGCTTGTATCCATTCAGCCTACCATTTTAAGACGTTTACCCCTATCCAGGTGTCAATATTGTCCTTGCGAGCGGTATATATTTTTGTTTTGACAGCAACCTAATTTTGTACATTTTTCGACAGAAAAATTTCTCCGGCAAAGCCGGATTTCTCCATACAATACTGGCCCGCTATCGCTCGCCAGGAAGAAATCGACACCTGGATAGGGATAAACGTCTTAAACACAGTTATCTGAATGGGGCCGAATGGATACAAGCCAGGGAAAGAGAGAAAAGGAGAGAAAGATAAAAACAGCCGGTGACCCCCCTTAAGCCATATGCAGGTTACGTCATATTATTGGTTTGATGTAGAATTCTTGTTGTCAGAACATCACAGAATGGCCAAAATTATCCATATTATAGAAATATTGCTGATAAACAAAACGAACAAGGTTGAATTTAACATTTGTTACAGAGCTAGTAGGAAATTTTCTTCCGACATTTTATTGTTATTAATTACAAAACGTATGTCAATTGAGTTATATTCATGTCATGGTAATATAAACGTATGTCAATTGAGTTATATTCATGTCATGGTAATATAACGTATGTCAATTGAGTTATATTCATGTCATGGTAATATAAACGTATGTCAATTGAGTTATATTCATGTCATGGTAATATAAACGTATGTCAATTGAGTTATATTCATGTCATGGTAATATAAACGTATGTCAATTGAGTTATATTCATGTCATGGTAATATAAACGTATGTCAATTGAGTTATATTCATGTCATGGTAATATAAACGTATGTCAATTGAGTTATATTCATGTCATGGTAATATAAACGTATGTCAATTGAGTTATATTCATGTCATGGTAATATAAACGTATGTCAATTGAGTTATATTCATGTCATGGTAATATAAACGTATGTCAATTGAGTTATATTCATGTCATGGTAATATAAACGTATGTCAATTGAGTTATATTCATGTCATGGTAATATAAACGTATGTCAATTGAGTTATATTCATGTCATGGTAATATAACGTATGTCAATTGAGTTATATTCATGTCATGGTAATATAAACGTTACAGAAAGTTAGAACTCCAGGATGACAAACAAGAGACTATTCATAACCAATCCTTAGACGGTATTCCTTCCTTTTGGTCACTAATAATATAATATTACTAATATCAAATAATACAAAGAAAACCAAGATTATGATCTTTGACGCTTGGTTAAGGGGCTAGTGGCTGTTTTTTTTCTTCTATTTATTCATTTATTCATGTATTTTTTAGTTTCCTCGCTGGACCTCCATCAAGCTTAGAAAAACACCTCCTAGACCCTCCTTCAAGATAAATTTGTACATTTTTCGGTAGAAAAATGTCTCGGCCGAAGGCCAGATCCTCTTAAAATTACAGACTCGCTATCGCTCGCCAGGAACAAATCGACACCTAAATGGCACGAAAGGTCAGAAAATTGACAACGAAATGGGGCGAAATATGTTAAAATCGCCAAACTAATGAACCGAACGTCATAAAACCTCAAAACTAATATGGTAAACATGAGGGAGAAGGGGGTCCATACAAAGCGAGTACTACCCCCTTAAGTTTGTTGGACACTTATATAACTACCGAAGGTTTTAACCCACAATAATGGACTCTACATGCAGTCTATTATACAGTCAAATATAGAGCAAGACCCAGACTATTATACTATCATGTTACCACAAGGTTTTAACCCACAATAATGGACTCTACATGCAGTCTATTATACAGTCAAATATAGAGCAAGACCCAGACTATTATACTATCATGTTACCACAAGGTTTTAACCCACAATAATGGACTCTACATGCAGTCTATTATACAGTCAAATATAGAGCAAGACCCAGACTATTATACTATCATGTTACCACAAGGTTTTAACCCACAATAATGGACTCTACATGCAGTCTATTATACAGTCAAATATAGAGCAAGACCCAGACTATTATACTATCATGTTACCACAAGGTTTTAACCCACAATAATGGACTCTACATGCAGTCTATTATACAGTCAAATATAGAGCAAGGCCCAGACTATTATACAACCGGAAAAAAATCCCACAAAGTAAATTTATCACATTAAAAATAAATATATTTTTTTTTTCCGAGTTTACACTGTCATAATTTCGTTATATGCCAAGGAATATATATATATATATATATATATATATATATATATATATATATATATATATATATATATATAATAATAATAATAATAATAATAATAATCGGTTTATTTCAAGCCGGCAGCCAATGGGGCTGAAAATACACAGACTTACCCTAGATCTTATCCTAATGGATCAACAGACTGATCCTGGCAGCTAACGAGAGCGCCTACATACTCCCAAGGGAGTAGGACGTGGGCAGGAGACTTTGTGGGTCCCCCGAGACGATCCGCCCAGATCTTGCCTTCACGGCCAGGGAAAGTTTTTGAGAGAACTTCCCCTGCCGGCGCGTGGGATCGAACCCCCGACACCAAAGCTAGCGCTCCCAATACAGAGTACTAAGCGCGCTCGGCCACCGTGACCGTGCATATATATATATATGTGTGTGTGTGTGAAAGAAGAAGCATTTTTAATGTTCATTCCATATGTTGCTAAACAATACCAAACTTATACGAAAAAGAAGCTTTTTAACGCTCATTCCAAATGTGCCATCAGAATGTATTTATCTTCAATAGTTATTTTTATATGAATTAAATAAAGATCGGTACTTGGCGAATAAAGATTACCATATGTTTGCGCAACAAATATTCACTCTACATTGGTTTTCAGCCACAAGAATTACATTTTGTACAATCTATTACATCTCAATAGAAAGAGAAAAGGCCAATTTACAATATTACAGTATCAAAACCTACAACAAATAATTAGGATCAATAAATGTCATGCAGACTAAAGAATGCTTATGTTTTACCAACATCTTTTGACTTAGCACCATTGTAAATCATAATTTTTAGTGACGACAATAAGTTTTTATATGTGAAGGATACATATTTTTCACGATCTTTCAAACAATGCAGTCAGAATTTGTTTATCGTCAATAGTTAATTTTATATGAATATAATATGCTTCAAACTTGCCTAATGGAGACTCGCTGTTGTGGAGGGACCTACCTCACCCCCAGCTCTGGCCCCCTTGGGTGTGCATCCTAGCCAGGAGGACCTAGAGGGCACAGGGCATAGTGTTGTGCCCAGGAGACCCATGGAGAGGGGGGAGTACGAGGTGGGTAACTGGAAATGAACGTTATAAGTTCATATGGAAGGAAAATTAACGTGGCACAGGAGGGGTGGGTTTTCTGGTGGCAGAGAGGTGGGCAGATTGTGTGATAGAAGTTAAAAGGTTTAGTGAAAGACTGATTTTGCTAAGATTAAAATTGGAGCGAGAGTTATAGATGTTTATATCAGCCCAGAGATATAAAGTATATAGAGATATAAATATAGAGTTGTTAAAGAGGAGTTTTGGAATGAACTACTAGGGGTGGTTGCCGGATGCAAGGAAGGGGAGGTAGTAATTGTGGGAGGAGACTTGAATGGGCATGCCGACGGATATGAGGGTGTGCACCAAAGACAGGGATATGGCCAAACTCCAAAAGAACCTGGAAGGTGAATACATACTGGAGCACTGTGCTGCCACGGGGATGGTGGTGTTTAACAACATGTTCAGGAAGAGGAAGAGCCATCTGAAAACATATGAATCAGGTGGCTCCAGTAGCCAGATAGACTATTTCATGATCACCAAATCTGACAGGAAATGTGTTAGAAATAGTAAGATTATACCAGGTGAAGAATGCATCCCCTAACACAAGCTCCTAGTGTGTGATATGTGCCTAAGCAGAGTTCCTGTGAGAAAGAAAGTACATTTGCCAAAATGGAAAGTATGGTTGTCAGTAAAAGAGGAGTAGGCTACAGAGACTGATTCTACAACAATATGATGGAAATAGAAAGAAGAATGAGTGCTAGGCCAGGCGATGTTGATAGCAAATGGAACTTTATAGAATGCAGCCTCCTTGACAAATCAAAGGGGCCACCCAGATATAAGTTCTCCTGGTAGTGGAACAACGATGTCGAAGATGCAGTCAGAGAAAAGAAAAGATGTTTCAAAGTATGGAAGAAAGGTGGCAGAAAGGAAGAGTACCTGACCGCCAAACATTATGTTAGAAAAGAAGTCTAGGGGGCAAAGCAAACCAGACAGGATAGCATGATAGAACTAGTATGTAGCACTAATAATAACAATTTCTATTGTGAGGGGATAGGTTGACTAAGAGCAATGTTGCCACTGGTTTCTTCAGCTTGCCACTACCAAAACCTATCGTAGCCAATTTTATACACAATTCGAGAATTCAGTTTTCATTCAATTGCTTTCTAAAGTATCCAGTATGCTTATTGCATATCCGTGCATTTAGGTACACCCTTCCTGAATATGCTAATCGTAGTTCCAAGCCTGAGAGGATTTATCAGCTTGTGCAACCACAACAAATAGAGATAGAAGATCAGGTGATCAGAGCAGTTGAAGAATAGATATACCTAGGACAAGTTATATAGGCAAACCCAGATCACTTAAGAGAAATCAAACGAAGGATAGGCATAGGATGGAGTGCATTTTGTAAACAGAGCTCTTGGGCAGGTCATATGTTTAGAAGAGATGGTAACAAATGTACTACTAGAGCAAGAAAATGGGAACCTAGAAGTGGAGCTAGAGTAAGGGGTAGACAGATAACCAGATGGAGGAATGAGATCCGAAATTTTGCTGAGGGAGGATGGAACAGGCTAACATCTGACCAGTTAGTGTGAAAACGTTTGGGAGAGGCCTTTGTCCTGCAGTGAACTAACTCATACTGATCATCATCATCAGGATTGAATATGCAAATTTAATGTTATGCTTTATAGTTCGCATTATGCCTTTGTATCTGATAGAATGGCCAAAACATGCATTTTCATGAAAGGATTCCTGTTTTCCTTCTAATTATCATTCCTGTGTTAAAACCATATTGTTCCGGATTAACACCCTACTGAAGTGTGTTTAGTATTCACAAAAGTTAATTTAATGTTATTTGCAACTGAATATCCACTGTATTCTTACAGATAAGGGTATAAAAAAGGTATATAAAATATTTGGGTATGTTGGTAGTTATTTCCCTTTTTATCCTCATAATAGATGGGTTTGTTACCACCAGTATGCCTTTAAAGGTGAATTACATAAGCTGCATACCAAGTAAGATGTACATTTTGTATGCATCAAAACATATTAAGGATCATTGCTCGGGTTTGTGTATAATAAAGTAAATTTACGTAAGTAAAGAAAACAAATATTCAACATTTTTATATCTGGCGGCGTCTGGTAGTTGACGGTCTTGCAAATTTCGCGCCTGACAGTATTGTGATGACGTCATAGATTCCGATAGTTGTCAGGCAACAGAAATTTACCTTTAACTTGACCTGATTTATTTTATATGTTAGGGGCAAATTTAAAGATATTCCCGATAATGGTGTATTACTAGAGCATTTAACGTTCTGATGAATAACTTATCTCACATTTTTGTCATCTTCGTGTAATTCACCTTTAAGCCCATATATTATTTACAGCGTATATAACATAGCTTATCCTATCTAAATGTAATCACTCTGGCCGATCACATCTCTATATACAGTACGTACATTAGATTAAAAATAATGAAAAACTTGTACATTGTCATTCCTAACAGCCAATTGACAGAATAAGTGGCATGTACTCTTGTTACCTCATAGATTAGATTCAGTTTTATAAGTATACACCAGTTAAGGGGAGATGTTTTTTTCTTTTTTTTTTTTTTTTTGGGGGGGGGGGGTCTATTAATTCATGTATTCCTTTATTTCTTAGTTTCCTTGCTTGACCTCCATCAAGCTTAGAAAAACACACCCTAGACCTCTCTTCGAAATAAATGTGTACATTTTGCTTCCTCATAAAATGTCATGCTCGCTGTCGCTCGCCAGGAAAAGGTCGACACCTAAATGGCACGAAAGGTCTTGAAATTGACAACGAAATGGGCCGAAAGGTGTTAAAATTACAAAACTAATGGGCCGAATGTCATAATCGCAACACAAATGGGGCCTAACACGAGGGAGAAAGGGGACCAGAAAAACTACCCACTCCCCTTAACCCGTGGAGCCCCGGCTAGTTTTGTAATGTTTATTCACCAGAACCCGGCCGGTTTTCAAAAAATTGTTTTATTCCAGAAACAATAGCGAATGGGTTAGGAATGAAGGAAAAACCACGAAAAACCGCTCAAAAAGCTTAAAAAATGGTCCTACAGAGCCCCCGAAATCATATTTTACAAGAGTAAAAAATTGAAGGCAATTACCCCAAAAAAATAGGTTATTGCGCGCTCACGCGCACGCACGTGGACTTTGAGAGTTTTCAACCATCGGCACGGTTGTGTGGGATACGTACACAGTTCCCATACAAATCTGAGCCCTCTTGAGTGGCTACACCTGAGGTTACGGTTGGCGCAATTAGGGTGACGCGTCAGGCGCGTCTCTGGGGCTGTGCGTTACATACATCGCCAATGCGTCAGACGCGTCGCTGGGGCTGTACGGGTTAACCTGTAAAACATCTAGGGTTTATACAATCAGTGGATATATTGATAATTATTTACCTTTCTTTCCTTATATTAAATGGGGTTATTACTGTCAATATACCTAGCATATAATTATGCAGTTAGAATATCAGGGGCATTTTACTTGTCCTTGCCATACCAATAGTTTTATTAAATTACATATACGTTAGATTAGATAACATGGAAAATATATACATAGTTGTTCTTAATAGCCAAGAAGATTGTGGTATGTACTGTTGTTACCTAACGGTTTATTAGATGCGGTGTGATACTATAGTTACTGGGTATCATATATTGTGGTATGTACTGTTGTTACCTAACGGTTTATTAGATGCGGTGTGATACTATAGTTACTGGGTATCATATATTGTGGTATGTACTGTTGTTACCTAACGGTTTATTAGATGCGGTGTGATACTATAGTTACTGGGTATCATATATTTGGCTCCACCTTCACTCGTTCACGTATTTCGGGATTAACTACACTTTAGATAAATCCAAGTTATAAACAAGGTATATACAATAATTGGGTATATTGACAGTGATGTATCTATCTATCTGTCCTTATATTGACAGTGATGTATCTATCTATCTGTCCTTATATTAGATAAGTTAATCACTACCAATATTTGCAGTTATAATATAAGGGTAAAGTATTGTGAACGACACTTTAATAATTATCCGTATCATTCCTTGTATAAACCCATACCGGTACTTGTTGACAGTGAACTAACACAAGATAGTCATTTTTGTTTCTTCTATGTGAGTACTATTGTTATCTGATAAAAAAAAAAAAAAAAAAAAAAAAAATAGAAGGAAACATGCTTACATTACTGAAATGTTTGTGGACATGCAGTAATGCAAGTAATGGTCACTCTTCTGTAAATCTAAAATGGCTTACTTAAGAATGGGAAAGGGGTGGGACTTTTTTTTTATTTTTTTTTTTTTTTTTTTTTTTTTTAACTATTGTTATCTGATTGATAAGATGCCTTGTGATAAGTGACTATACCATGCTTATCAACCTTATCTGATATTAGTCTCCCCCTTTACCCTTTCAGGTGTGTTGGTATAAACGACACTCTAAACAAATAACAATATATAATAAAGGTAATTAACCTCTCACTATACAGTGACGCGGGTTTTCACTTAATCTAGCTAACATTAAATTATTTTATTCAGGATTACAAGGCTCTTCAGGAATCAAAGGAGTAACTGTTATCAATATTAACTCTGACTCCTACAATTCGTTTCTAAGCTGAATAAAATCGTTTAATGATTTCTTGACTAAAATGAAGAAGTGCGTCCTCGCACACTGAAGGAGTTATCATTTCTGATGCCTTGTCTTGTTAAAGAAATTACAAAATACTTAACAGAATCTAACCACATAATAGAACGGAAAGACCGTGGGGTATTAATGTCTGAAAATATGGGTTTCAAAGTACATAACCAGGTCAAAGTTGCGGCTGCGAAACGTCTAACGGGTTGGATTCTGCGTACATTTAAAACACGCGGTGAATTACCTATGATAACACTCTTCAAATATCTAGTGCTACCGCGGCTTGAATACTGTAGCGTATTAACATCCCCATACAAAGCAGGTGAAATGAATGACTTAGAGAGTGTACAAAGAAATTTCACTTCGCATATAAGTTCGATAAAGCAGCTACACTATTGGGAGCGTTTAAAAGCACTGAATCTGTACTCACTGGAACGTAGAAGAGAACGTTACCTAATAATATACACGTGGAAAATCGCAGAGGGTTTAGTACCAAACCTACATACTCCGATAGTCATGAAATTCAGTGATAGGAGAGGCTGGGAATGCGAAATCCCCCGGATGAATAACAGGGGTGCTATGGGCTCTCTGCGAGAGGGCTGGTTATCACACAGAGGCCCACGTCTCTTCAACAAACTCCCACGGCGAGTAAGAGACATGAGGGACGTCTCGTTAGACAACTTCAAGAGAGCCCTCGATGTCGAACTGCAAAAGGTGCCAGACGAGCCCATCCTCGCAAGGGAGCGAGCTATCGTTTCAAACCGTCTACTGCACCAAATCACCACCCATAATGAGGGGCGTCGCGCTCCTTGGTGCCGCTAGAAGATTGGCGAACACATCAAATGGTATCAAAAGGTAAAGGCTTATTATAATATTGTGTTCTATTACTATTGAGTATTATGATTGTTTTTGCCACTTTCGAGCAATTACTGTTTAGTTTGTCCCCTAAAAGAAAATAAACAGTTCCCCAGACCCCCGTCCAAAATGAAAACAATAAAATAAAGAAAGTCCCCCAGACCCCCTGAACTAAATATGTACATATTTTTTTTTTTTTTTTTCGTTAGAGATATGTACCGGCCTTTTCTTCAAAGCTGCAGTCTCCCTAGCGCTCGCCCAGAGAAATTCAACACCTGAATGGGGTGAAGTAAAGCTGAAGGCTCGTTGTCGCTCGCTCGAACAAAAATCAACAGCCTGAGTGGGATGATGTGTCTTATAATCGCGAAACTAATGAGATGAAACGTTTTTTAATCTTCAAACTAATGGAGTGAAACAGGGCTGTCCCCCCCTCCCAAAAAAAAGAAGAAGAAAAGAACAAAAAATTACCCCTCGCTGCAGATACGGTTTGGTGTTAAAATCACATTGTTTATATTATAGACCAGCGATTCTCTACCGCGTCGGAGGCACTGTAGTCTGATGTATCCCAAAACTGTGGTGTGATCAGTGTGACTCAAAACTGTGGTGTGATCAGTGTGACTCAAAATTGTGGTGTGATCAGTGTGACTCAAAATTGTGGTGTGATCAGTGTGACTCAAACCTGTGGTGTGATCAGTGTGACTCAAAACTGTGGTGTGATCAGTGTGACTCAAAACTGTGGTGTTATCAGTGTGACTCAAACCTGGTGTGATCAGTGTGACTCAAAACTGTGGTGTGATCAGTGACTGAAAACTGTGGTGTGATCAGTGTGACTCAAAACTGTGGTGTGATCAGTGTGACTCAAAATTGTGGTGTGATCAGTGTGACTCAAAACTGTGGTGTGATCAGTGTGACTCAAAACTGTGGTGTGATCAGTGTGACTCAAAATTGTGGTGTGATCAGTGTGACTCAAAATTGTGGTGTGATCAGTGTGACTCAAAACTGTGGTGTGATCAGTGTGACCCAAAACTGTGGGGTGATCAGTGACTCGAAACTTTGGTGTGATCAGTGTGACTCAAAACTGTGGTGTGATCAGTGACTCAAAATTGTGGTGTGATCAGTGTAACTCAAAACTGTGGTGTGATCAGTGTGACTCAAAATTGTGGTGTAATCAGTGTGACTCAAAATTGTGGTGTGATCAGTGTGACTCAAAATTGTGGTGTGATCAGTGTGACTCAAAATTGTGGTGTGATCAGTGACTCATAGCTGTGGTGTGATCAGTGTGACTCAAAATTGTGGTGTGATCAGTGTGACTCAAAACTGTGGTGTGATCAGTGTGACTCAAAATTGTGGTGTGATCAGTGTGACTTAAAACTGTGGTGTGATCAGTGTGACTCAAAACTGTGGTGTGATCAGTTTGACTCAAAACTGTGGTGCGATCAGTGTAGCTCAAAACTGTGGTGATCAGTGTGTCTCAAAATTGTGGTGTGATCAGTGTGATTCAAAACTGGTGTGATCAGTGTGACTCAATATTGTGGTGTGATCAGTGTGTCTCAAAATTGTGGTGTGATCAGTGTGACTCAAAACTGTGGTGTGATCAGTGTGACTCAAAACTGTGGTGTGATCAGTGTGACTCAAAACTGTGGTGTGATCATTGTGACTCAAAACTGTGGTGTGATCAGTGTGTCTCAAAATTGTGGTGTGATCAGTGTGATCCTAAATTGTGGTGTGATCAGTGTGACTCAAAATTGTGGTGTGAGCAGTGTGTCTCAAAATTGTGGTGTGATCAGTGTAACTCAAAACTGTGTTGTGATCAGTGTGACTCAAAATAGTGGTGTGATCAGTGTGATCCGAAATTGTGGTGTGATCAGTGTGACTCAAAATTGTGGTGTGATCAGTGTGATCCGAAATTGTGGTGTGATCAGTGTGACCCTAAATTGTGGTGTGATCAGTGTGACTCAAAACTGTGACCGAGACAGAGGAAAAAGGCAAGGAGGGAAAGGGCAGATGAAGATGAAGAGACTGAGGGAGATGGAAGAGCACATAGAACACCTCGAGCACCTCCTGGCCTCCCAAGAGTGGCCAATACATCCCGAAGACTATTAGGTACACATAGTACTCCAAACAATCCCTCCCCAATCTTGTTTGCAAATATCCAAGGCCTAAAAAATAGAACCACGAACAAAGTACCATTTATTAGGGGCCTGCTAGAAGAAGGAAACGCTATATTTGCGGCTCTCACAGAAACTCACATTAAAGATCAGGAAGATAGTGAGGTATGGATTCCTGGTTACAACCTACATAGGGCGGACAGAACGCATAGATCACATGGAGGTGTAGCCTTGTACATACATGACTCACTGATATGTACTGAATTCCTAAATAACAGAAATGAAGTGGTGGAAATACTTGGAGTTAAAATAGAATCCCTAAATTTAGCAGTTATTGTTACATACAGGCCTCCAGACTCATCCCGAGAAGAATTCAAAACCCAGCTCAACAAAATAAAATCAGAAGTGGAAACCCTGGGGAACCCAACACCAAATATTATATGGCTAGAAGACTTTAACCTACCAATCATTAAATGGAGACAACTAGAAAACCAGTTAGTGGCAAATAACACCAGAGAATCAAATACTAATACGAGAGAGCTTTTTGAACTTTGTGATTTTTTTAGTCTTACCCAACATATTGCTGAACCCACACGGGAAAACAATATCTTAGACCTGGTCTTCACTAACAACGACTCTCTAGTACACAGCATTAACATATCGGACACAACATACTCAGATCATAAATTAATTGAGATCAAAACAACCTTAGAAAGTGTACAGACAACCTCAGAATCGAGAACAAAAACCGGCCCTTTCAGTAAATTTAACTTCAATAACAAAAACATTAGGTGGGAAGAGGTAAATCAAGAAATGGAGGAAATAGACTGGGAAGATTTAATGGATAACCTGACACCAGCAGAATGTCTAGTCTTAATAACAGAAACCATGACCCAAATCTGTAGCCACCATATACCTGCAAGACAAACAAAACGAAGAAGCAAACAAGATCGGGAAAGGAGGAGGCTGTACAGAAGAAGAAAATTACTCACACAAAGACGCACACATCAAAATCTACAGGATAGGCAAAAGGTCGAAATAGATAGAGAAATTGTGGAAATTGAACAAAGGCTAAGAATATCATATGAACTACAACATATGGAAGAGGAGAGGAAAGCTATTGCAGGTATAAAGGAAAATTCCAAATACTTCTTTTCATACGCCAAACAAAAGGCTAAAACAACATCAAACATCGGCCCACTGAGCAAAGGGGACGGCTCTTTCACAGGGGACAAAAAGGAAATGAGCGAACTCTTAAGCAGGCAGTATGAAATGGCATTCAGTGAGCCTGATGAAACAAAAGTCATCAGAGACCAAAATATATTTTTCATGGAAACCTCCCCCACGGAAACCCCTCAAATGCTGGATATTGATTTCGGTCCAAAAGACATAGAAGAGGCCATTTCCAACATGCCATCCCACTCGGCACCAGGCCCGGACTCTTGAAATTCGATCCTAATGAAAAAATGTAAGGAAAACCTCTCAAAACCCCTGGCTATAATGTGGAGAAGCAGTCTAGACACTGGTGACATACCAGATAGCTTGAAAAACGCAATAATTGCCCCACTGCATAAAGGAGGGAGTAAAGCACTACCAAAAAACTACCGCCCGGTAGCTCTAACCTCTCACATCATTAAAGTTTTCGAACGAGTCCTGCGAAGCAAAATTTCAACATTCATGGAGACAAATGAACTACACAACACCGGTCAACATGGGTTCAGAGCGGGAAGATCATGTCTCTCACAACTTTTGGAACACTATGACAAAATTCTTAAAGCACTAGAAGAAAAGAAAAACGTGGATGTCATTTACACCGATTTTGCTAAGGCATTTGATAAATGTGACCATGGTATAATAGCCCACAAACTGAAAGCAAAAGGTATAACTGGGAAAATCGGACGGTGGATATACAATTTCCTCGTAAACCGAAAACAATCGGTAGCAGTAAACCAATTCACTTCTGAGCCTTCGGATGTCAAAAGCTCAGTGCCCCAAGGAACAGTGCTAGCGCCCCTTCTGTTCCTCATACTAATTTGCGACATAGATACCAACACCAGACACAGTACGGTGTCGTCCTTTGCTGATGACACAAAATTAAGCAAGATAGTAAACACACAAGAGGACACGGGCCGACTGCAGGAAGACATGAATGTAGTGTTCCAGTGGACCAGGGAAAACAACATGCAATTCAATGAGGAAAAATTCCAATTAATACGGTACGGAGATAATAATGGTGTTAAAGAAATTACAAATTACTTAACAGAATCTAACCACATAATAGAACGGAAAGACAGTGTGAAAGACCTTGGGGTATTAATGTCTGAAAATATGGGTTTCAAAGTACATAACCAGGTCAAAGTGGTGGCTGCGAAACGTCTAACGGGTTGGATTCTGCGTACTTTTAAAACACGCGGTGAATTGCCTATGATAACGCTCTTCAAATCTCTAGTGCTACCGCGGCTTGAATACTGTAGCGTATTAACATCCCCATACAAAGCAGGTGAAATAAATGACGTAGAGAGTGTACAAAGATATTTAACTTCGCATATAAGTTCGATAAAACATCTACACTATTGGGAGCGTTTAAGAGCACTGAATCTGTACTCACTGGAACGTAGAAGAGAACGTTACCTAATAATATACACGTGGAAAATCGCAGAGGGTTTAGTACCAAACCTACATACTCCGATAGTCATGAAATTCAGTGATAGGAGAGGCTGGGAATGCGAAATCCCCCGGATGAATAACAGGGTTGCTATGGGCTCTCTGCGAGAGGGCTGGTTATCACACAGAGGCCCAGGTCTCTTCAACAAACTCCCAAGGCGAGTAAGAGACATGAGGGACATCTCGTTAGACAACTTCAAGAGAGCCCTAGATGTCGAACTGCAAAAAGTGCCAGACGAGCCCATCCTCGCAAGGGAGCGAGCTGTCGCTTCAAACAGTCTACTGCACCAAATCACCACCCATAACGAGGGGCGTCGCGCTCCTTGGTGCCGCTAGAGGAGCGGCGAACACATCCAAAGGTATCCAAAGGTAAAGGTAAGGTGTGATCAGTGTGTCTCAAAACTGTGGTGTGATCAGTGTGACTCAACACTGTGGTGTGATCAGTGTGACTCAAAATTGTGGTGTGATCAGTGTGTCTCAAAATTGTGGTGTGATCAGTTTGACTCAAAATTGTGGTGTGATCAGTGTGACTCAAAATTGTGGTGTGACCAGTGTGTCTCAAAATTGTGGTGATCAGTGTGACTCAAAATTGTGGTGTGATCAGTGTGACTCAAAATTGTGGTGTGATCAGTGTGACCCTAAATTGTGGTGTGATCAGTGTGACTCAAAACTGTGGTGTGATCAGTGTGTCTCAAAACTGTGGTGTGATCAGTGTGACTCAAAACTGTGGTGTGATCAGTGAGACTCAAAATTGTGGTGTGATCAGTGTGTCTCAAAATTGTGGTGTGATCAGTGTGACTCAAAATTGTGGTGTGATCAGTGTGACTCAAAATTGTGGTGTGACCAGTGTGTCTCAAAATTGTGGTGATCAGTGTGACTCAAAATTGTGGTGTGATCAGTGTGATCCTAAATTGTGGTGTGACCAGTGTGACTCAAAATTGTGGTGTGATCAGTGTGATCCTAAATTGTGGTGTGATCAGTGTGACTCAAAATTGTGGTGTGATCAGTGTGACTCAAAACTGAGGTGTGATCAGTGTGACTCAAAACTGTGGTGTGAGCAGTGTGACCCTAAATTGTGGTGTGATCAGTGTGACTCAAAACTGTGGTGTGATCAGTGTGACCCTAAATGGTGGTGTGATCAGTGTGACCCTAAATTGTGGTGTGATCAGTGTGACCTTAAATGGTGGTGTGATCAGTGTGACCTTAAATGGTGGTGTGATCAGTGTGACCTTAAATGGTGGTGTGATCAGTGTGACCTTAAATGGTGGTGTGATCAGTGTGACCTTAAATGGTGGTGTGATCAGTGTGACCTTAAATGGTGGTGTGATCAGTGTGACCTTAAATGGTGGTGTGATCAGTGTGACCTTAAATCATAACCACTTTATGATGCAACATTTGGAAAGTTAATTTGATATTCAATGCAATAGATAATATTGTGATGTATATAACTTCATCACAGCCACCTTGGTAGTATTATCTCGGTGTATCGTGCACCTACCGCCAGTTAAAAAGTATATATATGGCAAAGATCATTTATCACACTTCGGTGGTGTTATCCAGGTGTATCCCCCAACTATAGTCTATTTATAATAATTAGGCCAACACATTTGACGACTTACCTCCATAACTATAAAAGACTGGAATAATTAGCTAGATTGGAGTAAACGAGCTAATATGTCTACCATTTGGGAAAGGTGTGTACATTTATAGCCTATTTGCTCTAGCCCTTTTTGAGTTACAGAAGATAAATGTCCAGATTGCTGGCCTACATATAATGAATATACTACACTGGCAGTTGTAATAAAATAATTATATACAATTATATCACCTACACCTATAATTAATCGGTTTATATTCCGCCGAGGTTAAACTGCCAGCTGTTACTTAACTATAATGTTGTAGCGAAAGATGTTATTAATATGAGAACTGCCAGCTGTTACGTAACTATAATGTTGTAGCGAAAGATGTTATTAATATGAGAACTGCCAGCTGTTACGTAACTATAATGTTGTAGCGAAAGATGTTATTAATATGAGAACTGCCAGCTGTTACGTAACTATAATGTTGTAGCGAAAGATGTTATTAATATGAGAACTGCCAGCTGTTACGTAACTATAATGTTGTAGCGAAAGATGTTATTAATATGAGAACTGCCAGCTGTTACGTAACTATAATGTTGTAGCGAAAGATGTTATTAATATGAGAACTGCCAGCTGTTACGTAACTATAATGTTATAGCGAAAGATGTTATTAATATGAGAACTGCCAGCTGTTACGTAACTATAATGTTGTAGCGAAAGATGTTATTAATATGAGAACTGCCAGCTGTTACGTAACTATAATGTTGTAGCGAAAGATGTTATTAATATGAGAACTGCCAGCTGTTACGTAACTATAATGTTGTAGCGAAAGATGTTATTAATATGAGATATACTTAGTATATACGGTACTGTAGATGACGCAAAGATATACTACTTTCATATTTTCAATTAAGTATGGAGGAATAATTTGCTAAGGAAATTAATTTACTGTCATCTTAAAACAACACAGGTAGCCTATAGTGTAGTCCAGCTGTATCCTCCGACTGTCATCAGCTGTAGTCGTTAGTATTCCAATATTAACATGAAGTTGCTCAGGATACTCGTACACCAAGATTTATTGTAGGCTACCGGTACTCAAATGATGACAGTCACGGCACAAAATTACAACAGGTGTTATGACTAAGTAGGGGAGGTATGGTGGAGTGGTCTTGCTACTGGACTGGCAATCCAATGGACCCGGGTTCGAGCCCCCAGTGTGTCAATGGGAAGATAATTATTGGGATGGAATTTGTGCTGTGCCTAGTATCAGTGCATTACCACAAAGCCCACCGAAACGCCAAATAAATACCCGGTACCCTCATTGTTCCCTGATTAAATAGTACTGTATGAATATTCCCATATTCAAAAGGGCAATGCCTAGTGAGTTCATTGCTCAATAGGTGGTGTTCTGAGAGTGAGGGTCCGAGTCTAGGAGTTGAGACAGTGAAACACTGGAGCGAGGCAGCTTCAGAGATGGAGCTGCTTCGAGCCGTGAGTGAGTAACTAAGCCCCTTGCATCCTGTGAAGGCAAGATGGCAGGGGCTGGTTGCAGCTAAAAGTGCTTCACATGTCTCACACCCTAGACTGGAACGATACCTCACGGGCATCACCATTCAATAACGGTTGAATGTACAGGCTCTCAGCCTATGCCCGAGAGGGAGTAGATGGATTATAGAAAAAAAATAGTGTTTGATAATGTTACAACAACATGCTGTTTAACCCTTTTAGTGTCTGAAGACGCTTGTATTATCTATCTATCTATCTATCTATTGCCGGACGCCTTACTCCCCTTACGAGGGTGGCCATACACAGAATGCGGACCTATTCCCTGTGAGAGGGACAACCCGAGCCAGTTTAGTGAAGGACTTACAGGATTGACCACTCAATTCAGGATCCGTCCGACTCCGAGGCCCTCTGTGTATCTTGTTAGCACTATTTTTCTACAGTGGTGTTTGGCTAATCCATCCACTAACCTGCCTTACCCTTAGGTAAGCAGTACGGATTTGTATCAGGTTTACTCCCCTAGACAGGTTGCCAACCAAGGCTGACAAGTCCCATCCACCCGGATTTGTATAAGGTCGTCTCCCCTAGATGAGTTGCCGACCAAGGCTAACGAGTCCCATCCACCCGGTATTTTTGTATTATATATCATTATATTCATGAATGGACGTTATTATGCAATTTAGGTGGTGTTTCTTGGAATTAAAGGTGTAAAAGCTATTTAATCAACTCTAGCTACCACAAGTTCCTCAAAAGCTGAATAAAATCGTCTAATAATAGCCATAATATACTGCTACACCGTGTCGTAATCCTCAAGAGGTTAGGAACAAGAAACACTTGTCAGTCACCTGCCGTATCCAGGTCAACCCGTGTGGTGTACTAAGATAGAAACTACCTCTACCTTTACCTCATTAACAATACCTCAGCTTCCTATCCTACATTTCACTCATTCATGTAATTATTCACTTAATCCAAACTCCACATTCTTGGTGTCCCATGTAGTCTCCTCCCATCTATTCTCATACACCATCTTAGCCATCCGTTTACTTTGTAATTCCACCATAGGGCATTCCTCTTTCCATCTACACTCGACACTGCTCTAGAACTCTCATTGGTACATTTGTCTTGCCAGGTGACTCAACATGTACTCTGAAGGCAACTTATCTCCAGTGCTCTCACTATTCGAATTTTGTTCTTCAAAAAATATCCTTTCATCACTGCCGTATGCTTTGATATGTAACATAGCACTATGATGCAGAGTCATGTATGGTTTTCTAACTTTTCTTTCATTGCCATATTCCTAATGGTAATCACTATCTGCTATGCTCTAAAAATCCTCAGTCCCTTAGTATGAGTTTGCCTTTCTTTACTTTATTCTTACTATGGTTAAACGAATATAGTCAATTTAAGAGGCATGTGTGAGAGTAAAGGGGAATGTTGAGGGTTAGTGACACAGACCTACGGTAGTCCATGGTCGTAGCCGTTATGCCTCTACATTCGCCCTTAATCGCGATTCTATTTCGATGTATATTTTTTATTTTATTCAATGTTATGAAATAATGACAAGACAAATAGATCCAAATATACATTCACTTCATCAAACATACATAGGTTGGTTACAGACACAATGTATGGGGATGTACCAGTACGTCTGGAAAACAATAGTTTTGTCATAAACTCACTGGAGTAATTACACGCTCCCGTGACAGTAGTATTGCCTGGCATAGGACTTAGTAGGACTAGCAATTCAGTGTGACTGGACATTTTAGAGGAGTGTCTTCTAAGCCAAGTGGGCTTACCCATTTCTAGTAGTTTTTTAAATATGTGGGATTAGTTTAGTTAGGCTACAATTGATTAAGGGATTGGGTGGTGTGTGAATTAATTTGCTCATTTTATGTGTGCAAGTTTTCGGTGTAGGTATTCAATAAACTCTTGTTAAGTAGTAATCATTCTTTCTGTACTAGTAATAAATCCTTGCTACTTTTAAGAATAAATCTTGAGAGGGGGACAATAAAATCACTGTGGTTACGAGAACAATTATTTATCTCCAATAATTGTGTGCATGCCTGTTATATAGTATTCTGCTAGAACCTGTTCTTTTAATTTTGATCCTGGATAAATTCATACGTACTTCTTAGAATGGGGGATTCCTGGATTTTGTAACTCGAATTGAATAAACTATGGGAATTTGGCAAAGTAGATTTATCTATTCATTAACGTCATTAATTAATAATCATGGATGGCATCTATTTTGTTATGTGGATGAGGGAGACAAAAGGCAAAACTGCCTGTGACGAGTGCCTCCCCCAGAGTTAAAAGAACGACAGGGCCAAAATCGAGGAACTTTCAAGCCAAAATGCCTGGACACACGGAGTTTGAAGCGATTTAAGTCTTAGGATGAGGGAAAGGTGGAAGACACTCACTCACTCTCTCACACACACACACACACACACACAAACACACACACTTACGTAGAATAATCCCCTAAAACGTACCGGCAGTGTTAACAATTGTAAAGACTATAGACCTAGACTCGATGTGTGATAACCGATAAGCCCTCACTATCAGAACACACTATCTCCAGGGCCTTAATCTGTTGCATCATAATGGGTTCGTTGGTAGCACCTAAACTGTAGTGGTGTGTGCTCCAGCTGTATATGCAAGTGATCAAGACGAATATACAGGTAGAGAGAGAGAGAAGGGGGTGAGGAGGAAAGAGAGAAAGAGGTGTTCAAGGGAGTTTAAAGGTAGAGTTTGCTAAGAAAAAGGTTGTGTCTCTCGGTTCGTTGGTACTACTTTAACTGTAATGGTGTGTTGATTCGGTGAAGGTGTTTGTAAAGGTGCTGAAGAGGAATATACAGAGAGAGAGAGAAAGAGAGAGAGAGAGGTGAAGTGAAGTGTAAGTGAGTTTTAAGGTAAAGTTTGTAAAGATAAGGGTGTGTGTCTCAGGTCGTTGGTTGTGCTCTAAGTGTTGTGGTGTGTGTAGGTGTGCAATGTGTTTATAAAGGTGTAGAGTGAGTAAGAGAGAGAGAAAGAGAGAGTTTTTGTAAGAGGTGTTCAAGGGTGTTGTTTGTCAATTCAAGCCGAGGCATCTCAACTCTGGATAACCGAACCCCAGTTAACTCACCTTGTTATTTAGCCATATTCCATTAACACCTAACGCCATCTGGATCCCGTGGCGGTACTAAGTAAAAAGGTGCAAATAAAGACATTTTGGGGATATTGGTCTAGAGGCAATTTTATCACGGTTTGTCTGGCAATTCAAACAACAGGCAAATTTAAAGGAGAATGTGAAAATTAATGTATCTTTTGTAGCTCATTCTATGACGATTCTCACATATCACAATGTGGTCAAAGTAATTAAATATTGATTTATTTTCTTCATTTTTTACAAGGGTACGAAACTTGCTTTTTGTTTACTTACGAGTGCGGCAACGCCGACAAGAGCTATGAACTGCGAAATGTTCTTTACATCTTGACAGAGCAGTCTCAATCGAAAGTTTGTCAAGTGCGACTGTGGTTGTACAGCGATCTATGGTTATATTAATGTTGTACTTCTATATACCATTTACCGTTATAATAAACCTATAATTACATCAAACTTCGTTATTGAAGTGCTCTTTACCAACGAGATTTCGATCACAGGAGCACAAATTCGGCTCTATATTATCTCTAATTTATGAGTATTCTTAATATATTTGTATTACTCGCAATAATAGATTTGTACTATGTAATGAACAAATTCTCGGAAATTTACATGCTTGTGGTGTTAACTCAACCTTGGTAAACTCAACCCTGTAAACTCAACCTTGTAAACTTAACCTTGGTAAACTCAACCCTAGTACACTCAACCTTGGTAAACTCAACCCTAGTACACTCAACCTTGGTAAACTCAACCCTGTAAACTCAACCCTAGTACACTCAACCTTGGTAAACTCAACCCTGTAAACTCAACCTTGGTAAACTCAACCCTGTAAACTCAACCCTGTAAACTCAACCCTGTAAACTCAACCTTGGTAAACTCAACCCTGTAAACTCAACCTTGGTAAACTCAACCCTAGTACACTCAACCTTGGTAAACTCAACCCTAGTACACTCAACCTTGGTAAACTCAACCCTGTAAACTCAACCTTGGTAAACTCAACCTTGGTAAACTCAACCCTGTAAACTCAACCTTGTAAACTCAACCCTGTAAACTCAACCTTGGTAAACTCAACCCTAGTACACTCAACCTTGGTAAACTCAACCCTGTAAACTCAACCCTGTAAACTCAACCCTGTAAACTCAACCTTGGTAAACTCAACCCTGTAAACTCAACCCTGTAAACTCAACCCTGTAAACTCAACCTTGGTAAACTCAACCCTAGTACACTCAACCCTGTAAACTCAACCTTGGTAAACTCAACCCTGGTAAGCTCAACCCAAGTAAATTCAACCCAGTAAACTTAACCTAGGTAGGCTAAACTGAATCCAGGTAAACTGAACCCAGGTAAACACAAGTGACGTGAACTCAACCCCGAGGTAGATGATAGTAATAGTCCTGGAAACCTGATATTATGGTGATAATGGTATTATTGAAGATGGTGACAATGATTGAAGTAGTGTTATTGGTAGTGATGATGAGGGCAATGACGGTAGTACGAATGGAAATGACAATAGTGATGGTGGTGATTATAATAAGAATAATGTAGATAAGTGACGCAGAGGTTGCCAGATTAGCAATAAGAAATAGAGTTCTCTCACTCCTATAATTACCTCTCCAAAATTAGTGTTCTGCCCACAGCTAACTCAAAGACAACTGCAGAGGTTGAAGTAACTAAACTAAAGGTTTCTAAATACCCCTGATGGTAACAAAGGCTTTAAAGTATCCCCAATAGGCTTAAAATCGCGTCATATGTCGGAGAGGGTTAATAGTTCTGATGGTGATAATAATATTGACGATGGTGATGATACTTTTAACGATAATGATGGAGATGAAAATAGTGATGGTGGTGATGATAAGCAATGATGATAATGATACTATTTATGATGATAGTGGTGATCATTATTGTGATAGTGATGATGGTGCCGTTGATAGCAATGGTGCTGGTAATAGTGATAGTGATTATAATAATATTCATTAGTGATGATGGTGTTGTTGATACTACTGGTGCTTTTCATAGTTAATCAATTATCTTTCTTTATTAATATACATTGTTGATATGGATATTACATAGGTGTTGTGTTGAAAAGTTACAATTAGTTAATTATAAAAGTATTGTAAATATTCACATTAATTGAAAGGTAAATAAAGAGGGTTAACAAACTCACAGTAAAAGAAGAACATAGTCAAATATCTTGTCCCCGTTGATTATTAAAATACAGTATATAAAAATGAGTAAACTATATAATTTATCGACCAGGCACTAATTGTCCTTTGGCCATATCAAATTATATATTTATCCATAAGAGCATGCAGCCCTTAATGAGCTGAGAAACTATGATTAGAAGAGATACATGAGCTTCGGTATACCAGGTTTATTAGAAGAGATACATGAGCTTCGGTATACCAGGTTTATTAGAAGAGATACATGAGCTTCGGTATACCAGGTTTATTAGAAGAGATACATGAGCTTCGGTATACCAGGTTTATTAGAAGAGATACATGAGCTTCGGTATACCAGGTTTATTAGAACAGATACATGAGCTTCGGTATACCAGGTTTATTAGAAGAGATACATGAGCTTCGGTATACCAGGTTTATTAGAAGAGATACATGAGCTTCGGTATACCAGGTTTATTAGAAGAGATACATGAGCTTCGGTATACCAGGTTTATTAGAAGAGATACATGAGCTTCGGTATACCAGGTTTATTTGACGTGGGTGTAGAAATGGTTACAACATACAGTACATTTAACTTTAATAGGAGTGAGGAAATAGTAAAAGCAAGTTTACATAGGTTTGTGAATACAAGAATATTTACATCAAGATAGAAGCGAGTCTTTGGCAAAAGGGTTTAAATACAATAATCATGTTACAATATGATGAGTAGAACCCGAGAGAATAATATGTATCGAACAGATGTTGTTAGGCTAAGGAAGAAAGAGTCAAAGCTACTGCAGAGATTTTCAACGGAGTCGTTAAGTAACATATTATCAATTAATCTTTATCTTCATCTAGGATAGCGTGTGATGTTATGGGAAGATGTCTTTATTGTAGATTAGGGACTTTGGCAGACAGAGACAAATTAACTCAAGGTACTAAAGGCTGAAATAATTAATATTTTTCCCAGGTGTGTCAGGGATATCAGACTCTCGTCTCTTATCTTTTCGCTCTGGGCTGGTGACCTCTGCTCGTACGGTACTTCTTCTTGGATTTCGTCTTTTGCGTCTTAGGTTTGGTAAGAGAGCAAGGGTCGCTGAACTCTCTAGGTGCCTCAGAGGGGTTGCGGAATGAGTTTCTGGTCACACAAGGGTTGCTGAGGGTGGTAACTCTTAAGGGTTGCTCATTTTGTGAGAGGGTGAGCCTGCGCAGCAATATTTCTCTCTCTCTCTTTGGTCCTTGATGGGAGGAAGGGCCATTGTAGTGGTGTTGTGAACGCAGCTTTTCTGTTGTTTGAAGTTGAAGCTGGTTTTGTCTTCGGTGTTGAGGCTGGTGTAGTGCTCCTGGGGATATCTCGGATCTCCTCTTTCTTAACAATACGAGTTTAAAAATCCAGTAATATACAATTGTGTAAAATAGGTATTTTACAATAAAATATATAATCAAATGCATAAAATATGATTATTTTGATCACAGTAAAATATAAAGTGAAGCCACAGAGTGTGAGGTGAAGTTGAACGGTCAGGCTATGGAGATTGTCAGCTCATTTAAGTATCTGGGCAGTGTGTTGAGTAAAGATGGGACTATGGATGAAGAAGTGCGGGAGAGGGTGCAACAGGGGAAGGAGGGTTGTAGGAACGCTGAAAGCAGTAACAAGAAATAGGGTGGTCAGTATGGAAGTGAAGAAGTCCTTGCATGACAGTGTGGTAATCCCGACACTGATTTACGGAAGCGAAGCATGGACGTTGGTTGAGAGACTCAGACCAAGAGTGAGAAGGGTGGAAATGAGTTACTTGAGAAGTGCGTGCAGAGTTACATGGAGGGATAGACAGACGGATGAGGAAGTAAGAAGGAGGTGTGGTGTGGAGGTAGATGTGCTGGAAAGTGTGAAAAGGAACACCTTGAGATGGTTCGGCCATATGGAATGTATGGGAGGCGAGAGAATGGCTAAGAGAGTGTACGAGAGCGAGGTGGAAGGACAGAGAGGGAGAGGTAAACCGAAAGAGAGGTGGAAGGATGGAGTGAGGAAGTATATGGATGAAGGTGGTGCTGGTTGGGAGGAGGGGCGTTGACTGACTGGGGACAGAGGTGCATGAGGGTGGTTCGTTCGTGGCCACCCGTTCGGGGATCATAGCGTCAGGCAATAGATAGATAGATAGAATATATAAATGCGTAAGATATGAATTTTAAAATACAGTAATATAAACAAATGGTAAAATAATGTCAGAAGAGAGCAATAAAGTATAAATGAAACCGTAGAGTCACAATGTATGTAAAAGACATTAGTAAAACCATGACTTAATACTAAAATGAAAACACTTTTTGTTTAAGTTAGCAGAATATGTAAACTAATGAAATATCAAGAAATTAAGATATATAGAAGAGCGTTAGCGCATTGATATGGAACGTTAACAACATATATATAATGATGCTCTCGCTTTGTGAGCTAAATAAGAGTGGAAGCAAGAAAGGCGGCCATCTTGAAACAGTGGAGATTTAATTATTTCCCATTTTCCAGCATACTTGTTGTATTTTGTCATGCTCTACAGTATATCAATGCTAAGACCAGTTTGGGTCGGTTAGGTTAGGTAAGTGACAAAAATATGTTTTACGGGGGACATGCCTTAACATTGTTGGATAATGATAATGGGTAAATACTAATTTGCACCGGTAATTGCATATATAGGAATGATGTATGGGTTATAAAGATAATTTATATGACATAACTATCGAGGTACCTCCATTATAGTATAAACTCGCCTTGACCGTACTTTTTTCATAGATTCTCTCTATAGAGGTCATATTTTAATTCCATTACGTTTTTCATCGTAAATTATTTAGCTAACCCGACATTTTCCTTATCTTCTTGATCTGTTTAGCCCTCCCCACTATACTCCAACAGATCTAAACAGGCAGTTTTACCCGCGGTTAATAACTTTACATTGGTGCCACATGTATAATTCGTAACAACGAAAATATATTATTTTCGGTATTAAGTACCTTAAGTCGGATTGAAATGCTCAGGCTATTTCTACATGTACAAAAAAACGATTGTTTTTATAATTAATTCGCTTCTTAATAAATACAACAGACATTGTACAAAACTTGGCAAAGTAGGTACTGCGACGTTGTCAGATCAGGGCAGGCAAAACACTCACTCACACTCACACCTCATAAACAAAACAAACATCACGTGATAGCGCTCTCCCTGGCCCAGGAAATTAGTACAGTCACGTGTAAACTAAATCCATTCGTCACTTCAGTTCATTCCTGACTCTGCCACCATCCACAATGGAAGCCTCTCCTAATCGCCCCACACACCTGCATAGTCAGGCATAAGAGATGGTATACAACGTTCACCAATATGAGAGAGAGAGAGAGAGAGAGAGAGCGAGCTATATGAATAGTAATATAATGTATTATATCAATACTAATTGAATATGCATTCACGTTTGCTAAACAGTAGTAAGCTTATGAGTGCGCTCCCCTCCTCACTCAAACACATGGGAGGTGGTGCGAGGCAAGGTCAATTGACCTTTGGTGGGAGGGAGGGAGGGAGATAAAGGAGTGAGATGAGGAAGATATATTAACCCTTTCACGTTTTTATGACGCAGAGGTTGCCAGATTAGCAATAAGAAATAGAGTTCTCTCACTCTTATAATTACCTCTCCAAAATTAGTTTTCTGCCCACAGCTTACTCAAAGACAACTGCAGAGGTTGAAGTAACTAAACTAAAGGTTTCTAAATACCCCTGATGGTAACAAAGGCTTTAAAGTATCCCTAATAGGCTCAAAATTACGTCAAGAACGTGAGAGGGTTACGAGCTGGCACCAATGTAAGGGTAGCCGACCGCGCCCAAAACTGCCTGTTTAGATCTGCTGGAGTAATTTATAGTGGGGGCGTGTTGTTAGGTTGTTGGATAATGAGTACATACTCATTTTCGATGGTCCTTGGTATAAAACAACACTGTAACAAAGAAAACAAATGCTATAATTCGAATCCGGTGTCTCTTAATATTTTACCTTCAGAACTTCGATTTCATCAAGCCAATCATGTTTATATGCGTTTTTCCTGTCGCAAATTCATTTATTTTCCCTTCAACCATATGGGAAAGTAATGAGAATGACGAGAGAAGACGGCCACCTTATAATCAACTCTGCGTAAGCAGAGTTTGGTATCGCCCCCCCCCGTATAGTGGGTACCACCGGAAAAAAATGTCTGTCGTCGTCGTTGTCCGTCTGTCCCGAAACTCCTAGACCGTTGGACGGATTTTCATCAAATTTCACACGAACATTTGTTGGGTGAATGCGAACGTCAGTCAATAAAGATTTTTTTGAATTTGTGCAATAGTTATGATTTTAGATCCAAAATATGGTTTTACCCCCCCGCCCCCCCAGCTATGATGATGGCATTCTGTGTGTGCCCCGTAGCACACACACAGAACGCATCATTCTAGGGGCGAAAACATCTCGCTCCGCATTTGCTAGGTTAAGTTAGTTTAGTTGATATTAGAAGTGATGGAAGTAATAGTGGGATTGATGGTGATAGTAGTGATGATGGTGATAATAGTAGTGATGATGGTTGTAGTTGTATTGATGATGACAGGTAGTGATGATGATGACAGTAGTAGATATGATGGTGACAGTACTAGTAGTAGTTATGATGGTGACAAGTAATGATGATGGTTGTAGTAATAATGATGACAGTAGTGATGATGGTAGTGACGTTGGTGACAGTAGTAGTGATGATGGTGAAAGTTGTAGTGATGATGACAGTAGTAGTGATGATGAGAGTAGTAGTAATGATGGTAAGAGTAGTAGTGATAACTATAATAGTAGTAGTGCTGATGATAGTAATGGTGATAGTGATTATTAGTGATGATGGTGACCCATCGCAGAGTTGGGTATGCCGTTTTGATTTTGGGCAAAACGGCACGTCTACGCCATCGTTCCGGGGGCGAAAACATGTCGCTCCGCATTTGCTAGATTAAGTTAGTTTAGTTGACATTAGAAGTGATGGTAGTAATAGTGGGATAGATGGTGATAGTAGTGAGGATGGTGATAATAGTAGTGATGATGGTTGTAGTTGTAGTGATGATAACAGTAGTAATGATGATGGTAGTGATGATGACAGTAGTAGATATGAGGGTTATAGTGCTAATAGTAGTGATGATGGTGACAAGTAATGCTGATTGTAAGATGATGGTGATAGTTGTAGTGATAATGCTGAGAGTAGTGATGATGGTAGTGACAATGGTGACAGTATTAGTGATGATTGTAATAGTAATAGTGATGATGATAGTAATGGTGATGATGATAGTAGTAGTGATGATGGTGACAGTTGTAGTGATGATGATAGTAGAAGTAATGGTGGTGGTAATATTAGTGATGATGGTAACCCATCGCAGAGTTGGGTATGCCGTTTTGATTTTGGGCAAAATGGCACGTCTACTTTATTGGTACTTATGTATTTATGTTGGCCGCTCTCAACCCTCCAACTTTCGTCTAATTGCTCTCATTTCTTGCATCTCTAAAGTTTTTAAAACTATTTTTAACTCAAATGTTCTTAAGAATTTATCTTCCCATAATCTACTTTCAGATCGCCAGTACGGTTTCCTTAACCCGGCAAGTGCGGATCCACTAATATAAGGTTTTACTGGTACACTGCGGAACCCCTTATATAATCCCAGGCCTAAAAAAAAACATTTAAATCAGCCCAGTATCAATTTTTTTTTTTTTTTTTTTTTATTATTATTATTGCCCCTTGGCCATGCCAAATATCACTCCTTCACATCCCCTCCTTCCCCCCTCCCCCCCCCCCCCTTCAATTATCACCTATTTTCTCTTATTCCCTTTTTTTGGCGGTATATTTTCGTGCTATCAATAGCGAGTCATAATCAGACTATGCTTGTATGTGTTACCAAGCGAATGAAAGAGAGAGAGAGAGGGACAACTACACGACAGTGTCTCTCCAGACGTCGTGAGGGGTGGATGTTGGCAGGCTGGCTGGCACTCGATGATTATAACTCTCGCTCTCATTTCGCGATTTTGACCAGCCAAACGCTGTTTCCACTTGTTTTATGGTTGTAACAGGTTAATATCTTCATAATCAACGTAAAATAGGTGCATATGGATAAGTATTAATGATATTTATGGTACGATGACGATTTGAGTGAAGGAAACGGTCTAAATACCTCCGCACAGGGAGGGGTGGCCACTACCCAACCCTACGCACTTAAGAGGTTAAGGGAGCTCACCTCGCTTGTTTTGTCTTTCTTTTCCTCTCTCTTTGGCTTGCATCCATTCGGCCCCATTCAGCCTACTGTTTTAAGACGTTTACCCCTATCCAGGTGTCAATATTTTCCTGGCGAGCGGTAGCGAGCCAGCCAGCATATATATATATATATATATATTTTTGACAGCAAGCTAAATTTGTAAATTTTTTGATAGAAAATTTCTCCAGCGAAGCCGGATTTTTCCATACAATGCTGGCTCGCTATCGCTCGCCAGGAAGAAATCGACACCTGGATGGGGATAAACGTCTTGAAACAGTTGGCCGAATGGGGCCGAATGGATAGAAGCCAGAGAAATAGAGAAAAGGAGAGAAAGAGAAAAAAAAACAGGTGACCCCCCTTAAGGGCCGCTCTACTGATCTTCTTTCTTATCTTATTAACTCTTGGTCATCCTCCTTTCGGGACTTCGGGGAGACATTTTCTGTTGCTCTAGACATATCAACAGCCTTTGATAGAGTCTGGCACAAGTCTTTCTGTTGCTCTAGACATATCAAGAGCCTTTGATAGAGTCTGGCACAAGTCTTTAATATCCAAACTACCCTCCTTCGGTTTCTATCCCTCCATCTGTGCCTTTGTCTTTAATTTCCTTTCAGACCGCTCCATATCTGCAGTTGTGGACGGCCATCGTTCACTTTCTTAACCTTTCAACTCCGGTATTCCTCAGGGTTCTGTCCTGTCCCCAATTCTCTTTCTAATATTTATCAATGATCTCCTCAACAGTACGGTACCTCAATTTCTATCCACTCATGCTGATGACTCTAATTAATAATAATTAATAATAATTACACTATTCAACTAGTTTTTCACATCAACATAGCATGCAAGCACTCCTAAACAAACGTGGCGAGGCCATAGAATGCTTATCTTCTGATCTTTCAATTATTTCTGATTGGGGCAGAGAAAATCTTGTTACTTTCAATGCCTCCGAGACCCAGTTTTTCCCTCTATCTCTACATCACAATCTTCCACAAGACTTATCAACTATTCTTCAACAATACACAACTCCACCCTTCATCTTCTCTCAACATTCTAGGTGTATCTTTTTCATCTGGCCTTTCTTGAAAAGATTATATTACCACTCTTGCAAAAACAGCTTCCCAAAAGTTAGGTATGCTCAACCGTCTCTGTGGGTTCTTCACCCCCGCGCAGCTTCTTGCTCTGAATCGGGGCACAGTGCGCCCCTGTATTAAGTATTGTTCGCATGTGTGGGGAGGCTTCACCCATACCACACTTCTAGAACTTGTAGAATCAGAAGCATTTCGCCTCATCAACTTGACTCCTCTTACTAGTTCCCTACAATTTCTTTCTACACGCCACATTGTTGCATCTCTTTCAGTCTTCTATCGCTATTACAACAATCAGTGTTCTTCAGAGCTCTCGCAGTGTATACCTCCTCCCTTGCGGCGAGTGCGAGGCACCCGCATTTCAACACAGTCCCAATCCTATTCTGTCCAGCTCTCCAACCCAAGAATAGGCAAATGTTTTCAGTCTTCTACTCAACAAGTGAACCCAGGAACTCTCCCCAATCAATCTTTCCTTCATCCTGTGACGTAAACTGCTTTAAACTTTGTGTGTCCAGGCATTTTGACTCCAACGTCCCTTGAATTTGGCTCTGTCACTCTTTTAACTTTGGGAGAGACACTCGTTACAGGCAACCTGCCTTTTGTTTCCTCCATACACATAGAACAAAAAATGTTCAGCTTTCACAATGTCTTGTTTATTTTATGCTTATAGGTTAGGATAGGTCAGGTAAGCTAGGTTATGTTATGTTATGTTATGTTACATTTAAAACTAATAATTTTACAATAGAGGTTAATATACAAATCTAATGAATCGCAACAAAACCGTAGGGAAAACCTACAGCAGGCTTTAAATCTAGGACAGACTCAAAACGGGACCCATCGGTTTTTATGTGGGTTAAAACCCACGTGGTTTGTCATAACCCATATTTCATTGTTATGTCATTACCGTCACAAATTTATTATAAGGGAGATATTAAGTAATATCGTTCTTAACACTAATAACCCCCATATGAAATAAATTTAAACATGTGATCCTCCTGGGATTCGAACCAACGACATCACACACAGAACTTACACGCTCTACCCATTACACCATCAAGACAGTGAAAGGTTGAGCACATGACCACGAATAATATCCCTATATAGAATGCTGGATATCAATCTAATTGTGTACGGGACCCAACTGCAATATGAATAGTGTAATAACTGTGCGAGAGTCAAGAACACTTTATGGGGCACAGATCTCAAAAGACCGACCTCGCAATGCACTGCTCCTGAACCTATTGTAATTAAGTAATATCGGTCTTAACAATACTAACCCCAAAATGAAATTAGTGAAAGCCTATTAGAAAATAAAAATGCTCAGAAAATATTAAGTTCAGCTCACAAATATGTTATTATCATTATTATCATTATTATTATTACTATTATTAAAATACCCGAAATAAGAATAACCACCATACCCGTTCAACAAGAAAAAAGGAAAGGACCAGAAGGAGGAGAGACTAAAATAACCGAGACAAGAAGGCACACTCACCAAGGAAAACAAAGTAAATTCAACGAAGGAGAAACTAAACCAAAACCAACCAAGACGAAGGAAGGAGATACGAAGAGCAGAAGAACAAAGAACCACTAAGACCCGCACTCAACAACTACACCACAGGAAAAAGCGACATCAAAACCAAGGCGCCTAAGACCCACACGGAGAAAGAAAACACCTCCACCACGGAAAACACACGTGGTATCACCACCACGGAAATACATCACCACCACGGCAAAACCACCAACACATGGCCGCCCAGAATCTACCTGTACACTACTACATCATACCAGACGAGACGCCAGGATTGCCACTATAAATCCTGTTATACCCACCACGCCAGGCAAGACCATCCCAGTCCCCAACAATAACAACGAGAAGAATAAGAAGAAAATAGTGTACAGCCAGAGGCACATGGACCAACACATGTACACCACCAAGGAGCAGTTGCGCCGTTCTTCCACGCAGAGGCCTACTCACCTGCCCGCAAACTTCTAGGGGGCCTACCTAATCCCCCCAGAATACCCCCCCCCTGTACTTATGACCTTCTGACCTCCGCACACCTGACCTGGCACATCTCAGCCAATGTCGTCACTACCCCGACGAAAACCATGAGAAAGTAAGCAATTCTAGGGCTTGGCTTAACTAACATGTTAGCAATCGAGTCCTAAAATTATCCTCCCATTCAAGGAAAGAATTGAAGCCATGGTGAATATCTTTCGAGGTCTGAGGAGTTGTTTTACCTATTGAGAAATTAATATTATCACATGCCATGGTATAGTGCTTAATAATAAGGCAGCACCTTTGGTATTAGAAGCATAACTGCAAGGACATGTCCCCACCTTACTTCTTTTTCTAAAACCGCACTCTAAATATATAGAAAGATACTTGCCATGGTAAAGGTCATTCTAATAGTTCGGGCTTTGTGAGACACCGTCTAAATAATGGCACTCTACTAACAGAAGTCCATATTGTATTTGTCCGATGCCATGGTCGAGAATACTTACAGTAAAAAGGTCTAAACACCGTACCTGAGTTCTTTGAACCTCTTATAATGGTCAGTGGCAGATCGAGTGAAATTAGAAAGTTCATGATATTACTATCTCCTCGCGTTAGCCCGATACATTGTCACCATGTCATGACACTAGAGACGCTGTATTTAAGACCCCAAGTCAAGAGTACCGAAACGGAACTTCATCAACGATTAGTATAACGATCAGGATAGACGAGCAATAGTAGCCCCAGGACATGTCCTAGCTCACGCTCGTGTTTGTCCGATGCAAGTGCTCTATGTCATGACATCAAGGAGCTATCATTTAACCCGTACTGTACCGTAGGATACAGTAATAAAAGTCCCCAGCAGTCCCAAGCAATGTGGCCAAAATGACAGGAGAGACCACCTTTTCACCTCAAGAGATGAGGCAAGAGTGGATCTACCACTTTTTTTTTTTTTTAAAGACTTAAAAAAAAAAAAAAAAAAAAAAAAGCCTTGTACAGGCAGTTACAAGACAAATACATTACTGACGGCTATAACCGTCGCTGGGACTGCAGAGTTAATTATCTACTGACGGTTTTAGCTGTCGCTGGGATTGTACGGGTTAAGATCCAAAACCAACTAATCCATCTGTATCCCAAACTACCCCATCCACACGGCAGGACCACCTAAGCGGCTCGACGGAAAACTAGACCAGACTTCATATACTCTCCTCTCTACCCAGACTGTGCTCATCACCCCAATCTTCAAGTGTTAGATTAGGAGTGTTACTGAAAATACCTTTCACTCATACACCAGTGCGCCTAGGTGAAACATTTAGGAAAAATAGAGTTACTCACTGGACTCTGTTTATTTTCACACTAGTGCAACCTGGTGAAACACTAAGACAAATAGAGTCCCTCATTGGAATCTGTTATTTTCACACTAGTGCGACCAGGTGAAACACTTAGGAAAATAGAGTCCCTCACTGGACTCTGTTTATTTTACACCAGTGCGACCAAAGTGAAATACTTAGGAAAAGTAGAGTCACTCCTAGGACTCTGCGTTAATTGTATGCCAGGTGATTAATTGTATGCCAGGTGATTAGGTGTATTATCTTTTCCATTAGTATATGACGCCAGTGATAACCTGAGATAAACAGTTGAACCTAAGTGTATGTTGTCTCACCAACACACAATATATGATAAAGTACTAGAGAGCATTAAAGTAAAGTCTATCATACACCAGTGAATTAAGGTATAGTGTATAGCGAGAGAGAGGGAGAGAGAGAGAGAGAGATAAGCATATTCCTAGTTCCCTCGTGGATCCTCGGCCGTGCTCGGCTAATATAATAATATGTACGGTATATAACCATTGTCCAAGTATAATATATGTACGGTATATAACCATTGTCCAAGTATAATATATGTACGGTATATAACCATTGTCCAAGTATACTATATGTACGGTAGATACGCATTGTCCAAGTATAATATATGTACGGTATATAACCATTGTCCAAGTATAATATATGTACGGTATATAACCATTGTCCAAGTATAATATATGTACGGTATATAACCATTGTCCAAGTATAATATATGTACGGTATATAACCATTGTCCAAGTATAATATATGTACGGTATATAACCATTGTCCAAGTATAATATATGTACGGTATATAACCATTGTCCAAGTATAATATATGTACGGTATATAACCATTGTCCAAGTATAATATATGTACGGTATATAACCATTGTCCAAGTATAATATATGTACGGTATATAACCATTGTCCAAGTATAATATATGTACGGTATATAACCATTGTCCAAGTATAATATATGTACGGTATATAACCATTGTCCAAGTATAATATATGTACGGTATATAACCATTGTCCAAGTATAATATATGTACGGTATATAACCATTGTCCAAGTATAATATATGTACGGTATATAACCATTGTCCAAGTATAATATATGTACGGTATATAACCATTGTCCAAGTATAATATATGTACGGTATATAACCATTGTCCAAGTATAATATATGTACGGTATATAACCATTGTCCAAGTATAATATATGTACGGTATATAACCATTGTCCAAAATAATTAAGTATTGCTGTTCTACATAATAAGTTAATCATTAAAGTTGTTTATAAGATGTAGGCTACACAGTGTTATATTTTACTCTTTACTCCTTCTGTGCATGTTTTGTGTGATTTTGACTTCTCCAGTTAAGTAGAACCTACCAAATTCCATTATAAATCCGGGAACAATTGTTATATATATATATATATATATATATATATATATATATATATATATATATATATATTTTTTTTTTGAGGTATGACTTCTTCCGCAATTGCATTTTTGGTAAATATTAAATTTAGCTCACAAATATATCTTATTCTTTTATTTTTCTTGTAGTGTTCCTGTTTTTTAGTGTGTTATTTGAGGTATGATTGCCACTGCAATTACATTTAGCCATTATCCAACAATGTTAACTTTGTTAAGACACGTACCATAAAAAACATATTACCGCTGACACAGGTGCGCAATTTCCCAGAATGCCCCATTCTGATAAAGGACAGCTAGGGTTCTTGCCGGCTGCAAGCTTTCATTATGGGTCGTGGCGTCTCTTGTGTTGGTTATAATTACACATGTCATTCAATTTTTGTTCTCGTTAATATAGGCTACAGTGGATTTATATACCGAGGACTGTCGGAAGTGAGTATTTACCCATCATCCAACTATAGGTTCAGTTAAGGGAAATGTTTTAGTCCCCCTGCAGGCCACATAATTATATGAAGAATTCAATAAGTCGTGTATCCCACACCAAAAAATAATTAGGCCCCCTACTTTCAACATAGATGCTGATTTCAATTGGTCACGGGGGATTTGAATGGGGGCAAAACCCCCCTCAACTCATCGTGTATCCTAAATGTTTTTGTTTTTTTCCTACTGATAAAAACGTAAATACGAGCCAAGTTTTGACTTAACTAAGGTTTTTAATTTTGGGGGGTTTCTTGCTCTGAAAAAAGAAAACAGGTACCGGTACCAGTAAACAGGTACCGGTACCAGTAAACAGGTACCGGTACCAGTAAACCAGAGCCAAGTTTTGTCCAATATTATTTCTAATTACCTTATTTTCATCTATAATCCCACACTTCCCTGATTTGCTTAGGCCCCCCCCCCCCCCCACACTAGTGGGGGGAGTCTTAAAACTGTTGGATAATGAAGAAACACTAAAATCCGACAGTCCTTTGGCACAAAACATCACTGTATATCAAGGAAATGAAAATAAAAAAATAGATCAATCACTTTAAAAAACTCGAATCGGGCAGGTTCTAGATTTATACCAAACCTAGTTTTCATTTCTAAAACTTTTGTTTAGTCAGTCACATAGACCGCCTTTTTTCAGTTGCGTAATTTGTTTTTGACAAATTAGGGTATCCCATTATCAATACTATTATTACATTATGTATAATAGATTAATTACAAATATCTCTTCTTTATCTATTTTATTTATGAATTATCAAATTAATTCCACCTTCCCTAACCTTACTGAAATAACTTTTATCTGATTCGAATGCCACCCTGAGACAGCGTATAACATATATTTACCCCTTCTGTACCGGCGATGCCTTTTCAATTTTACTCTAGCTATATTTAGACGATTGTATTTTTTTTTTTTTTTTTCTATGTGATTGCGGGAGGCAAAAGGCATAACTGCCTATAGCGAGTGCCTCCCCCATAGTTGAAAGAGTGACAGGGCCAAAATCAAGGGACGTTCGAGCCAAAATGCCTGGACACACGGAGTTTGAAGCAATTTAAGTCATAGGAAGAGGGAAAGACTGATTCTGGGAGAGAGTTCCAGAGCTCAGATGTTGAGTAGAAGAAAGTTTGAGAGTAACGTTTCACTCTTGGGTTGGAGAGTTGCACAGAGTAGGGGTGGGATTGAGTTGCAAGACGGGTACCACATGCCCTACGTAAAGGAGGTGGTATGCACTGGGATAGCTCTGAGGAACACTGATTATTATAGTAGCGATAGAATAGCGAGAGAGATGCAACATTGCGGCGGAGAGAGAGAGATTGCAGAGAGTTGGTGAGTGGACGGGAGTTAATGATACGAAAGGCCTTCCTTTCAACTTTGTCTAGGAGAGCGGTGTGTGAGAGGAACCTCCCCACACATGTGAACAATACTCAATACAAGGGCGCACTATGCCCCTGTACAGAGCAAGAAGCTGTGCAGGGGAAAAGAACCCCCTAAGGCGGTTGAGCACACCCAGCTTCTGGGAGGCTGCCTTAGCAAGACTGGTAATATGGTCCTTCCAAATGAGAGCAGAAGAAAAAGAGACACCAAGAATATTGAGAGAAGATGAAGGGTTGATTTTTGTATTGTTGAAGAATAAGGGATAGTCCGCTGGGAGATCCTGACGGGTAGATAGATGGAGAAATTGGGTTTTAGAAGCATTAAAGTTAACAAGGTTTTCTCTGCCCCAATTGGAAATAGTATTTAGATCAGAATTTAAGAGTTCTATGGCTTCATTACGTTCGTCGTTGAGGGATTGCTGGCTGGGGCGTTCTGAAAAACTAATGGAGTAGTGTAAGGTTGAGTCGTCTGCGTATGAATGGATAGGAATTAAGGTACAGTTAAGGAGATCATTTATAAAAATTAGAAAGAGAATAGGAGATAGGACAGAGCCCTGAGGAACACCGGAGTTTATAGGGTGAGGAAGTGAACAATGGCCGTCCACAACCGCAGCTATGGAACGGCCGGAAAGGAAATTAGAGACAAAGGCACAGATGGAGGGATAGAAACCGAAGGAGGGTAGTTTAGAAATTAAAGATTTATGCCAGACTCTATCGAAGGCTTTCGATATGTCTAGTGCAATAGAAAAAGTCTCACCGAAGTCCCGAAAGGAGGATGACCAAGAGTTAGTAAGATATGAAAGAAGATCACCAGTAGAGCGACCCTTAAGGAAGCCATACTTGCGATCTGAGAGCAGATTATGAGAAGAGAAATGCTGAAGAAATTTGGAAGCAAGAATAGTTTCAAAAACTTTAGAAAGACAAGAGATAAGAGCAATTGGACGATAGTTGGAGGGTGGAGAGCGGTCACCCTTCTTTGGGACAGGTTGAATGTGAGCAAACTTCCAGCATGAAGGGAAGACGTTAGAGGATAGACAGAGACGAAAGAGTTTGCCTAGGCAGGGAGTCAGCACGGAAGCACAGTTTTTGAGAACAACAGGAGGAGGATGCACTTTAAGAATGATCTGTGGTATTAAAAATGGTTAAGTGAGATAGTTCGAAGCCTGTTAATTGATGAAGGCCCTTTTGAAACTAAATAGAATCGTCTAATAGTAGCCAGAGTAAAGTTAAACAGGAAATTATTTCACGTTAAGTTGGTATTTTGAGTGCCCTAGTACCATGAAGGTCACCAGCGGGATTTGTAGCAAACGAGACCACTGTGCTAGGGCTATCGTATTTGTTGGTTACAAACGAGGCTGGAGCAAGAGGAGCACTTAGGTTAGAAATGGGAGAGGTTGTATCACTGTTAACACTAGTTGCAAACGTAGGAATTGCACTGTTGTCCTTGTTGCAAACATAGGATTTGCACTCACCCTACTAGTTATAATTGTACTGTTGGTCCTTGTTGCAAACATAGGATTTGCACTCACCCTACTAGTTATAATTGCACTGTTGGTCCTTGTTGCAAACATAGGATTTGCACTCACCCTACTAGTTATAATTGCACTGTTGGTCCTTGTTGCAAACATAGGATTTGCACTCACCCTACTAGTTATAATTGCACTGTTAGTCCTTGTTGCAAACATAGGATTTGCACTCACCCTACTAGTTATAATTGCACTGTTGGTCCTTGTTGCAAACATAGGATTTGCATTGTTGATCCTTGTTGCAAACATAGGATTTGCACTCACCCTACTAGTTATAATTGTAGCAGCCTTAACCCTAATTACAAACGAGGGGTTGAGTACATTTAGGCTAGTTCCACACAAAGCCTCCAAACAAGTGTTGTGGTGGTTGATAGCATTTGTCAGGTTGTGTGGTAGTGGCAACTTTCTCTGGTAAGTCAAGGTGAATGTCTATTAGGTTAGCAGGGACATACAGGCTAGGTGGTGAATCTTGTGTTATCCGTCTGTCTGTCATGGACTGGGCAATCTGGGTCTTGGGTAGGCGCTAATCTTTACCTACGGAGATAAGGGTATTTTTGTTTTCTCTCTCTCTCTCTTTGAATGAAGGAGATAAAAGGAAAATCTGCCTGTAACATGTGTCTCTCCCGAAGTTGAAAGAGTGACAGCCAATTTCAAGGTACGTTAAGAGTAAAAATATCTGGACACACGGAGCTTGAAGCAGTTTAAGTCATATGTTGAGGAAAAGACAGATTGGGGGAGAGAGTTCCAAAGCCTGCTTATTGAGTAGAAGAAAGACTGTGAAAATCAGAACAATTTTGGGTCACGGAGTTGGACAGAATATGGGTGGAAGTGTGTTGAAAGGCAGGTGCCACCCACTCTCTGTAAGGGAGGAGGTATACACTGAGAAAGCTCTGAAAAACACTGATTATTGTAATAAGCTAATAACGTTAGAAAAGTAAGAGATGCAACATTGCGGCGTGTAGAGAGATATTGTAGGGAATTAGTAATAGAAGGTCAGTTTATGAAACAAAATGCTTTTGACTCTACTCTTTTGAGAAGTGCATTATGGGTTGAACCTCCCGGTCCCCACACATGCGAACAATATTCAATTCATGGGCGCAGTTTGCCCATTTACAGAGCAAGAAGCTGTGCAGGGTTGAAGAACCCACTGAGATGGTTAAGCACACCTAACTTCTTGGAAGCTGTTTTAGCAAGAGTGGTATTATGACCTTTCCAAGAAAGGTCAGAAGAAGAAGAAACTACAAGAATACTGAGAGAAGATGAATGGTTAATTTGTGTATTGTTGAAAAATAAAGGATAGACGTGTGGAAGTTCTTGATGGGTAGATAAATGGAGAAATTGGGTTTTGGAAGCATTGAAAGTATCAAGATTCTCTCGGAAATAGTTGATAGATCAGAAGATAGGTGAGCTATGCACTTATCGCATGAGATTTTGAGTGATTGTATGCTGGGTCATTGTGGAAAACTAGTTGGATAGTGTAAGGTGGAGTCATCAGCATATGAGTGGATAGGACTAGAAGTACAGTTGAGAACTTGAAAAGATCATTAATGAATATGAGAAAGATAACTGGAGACAGGACAGAACCCTGAGGAACACTGGAGTTGATAGATTAAGGAGGTGAGTGATGGCCATCCACAACCGCAGCTATGGAACGGCCTGAAAGAAAAATAGAGATAAAGGCACGGATGGAGGGATAGAAACCGAAGGAGGTTAGTTTGGAGATCAGAGATTTGTGCCAGACTCTATCGATATGTCTAGTGCAATATGTCTAGTGCAATAGAAAAGGTCTCACCGAAGTCCCGAAAGAAGGATGACCAAGAGTTAAAAAGATAAGAAAGAAGATCACCAGTAGAGCGGCTCTTACAGAAACCATACGGACGATCTGATAGTAGATTGTGGGAAGACAAATGCTTGAGAAATTTTGAATCAAAAATAGTTTCACTTTAGAAATGCAAGAAATGAGAGCAGTTGCACGATATTTTGGAGGGTTGAGAGCGTTCCCTATTCTTTTGGACAGGTTGAATGAGAGCAAGCTTCCAGCAAGAAGTAAAGATGTTAGAGGAAAGACTGAGACGAAAGAATTTGCCTAGACTGTGATTCAGCACGGAAGAACAGTTTTTGAGTACAACAGGAGGAACACCATCCGGTCTGTACGCCTTCTTAGTATTTAGCCCAGAGAGGACACAAAGTACATCCTTAGAAGAGATTTTGATATTAGGCATATAGGTGGATAGGGATGGACATCACCGGAATCATCTAAGTTGAAGTTTTTAGCGAAGGTTTGAGCGAAGAGGTCAGCTTTGTCAGAGGAAGACATGGCGGTGGTTTCATCAGAGTGGAAAAGAGCAGGGAAAGATGGGGAAGTAAAATTGTTGGAGAGGTTTTTGGCTAGATGCCAGAAAGCTTTGGAAGAGCTAGAGTTCAGAACATATATTATTGATGAAAGGGTTTTTGGTGTGTCGAAGAACAGATTTGGCTTGATTCCGGACAGAAACATTAAAAGTACAAAATTCTTGAGTTTGAAGGCGATGGTACTGTTTGAATACTTCCTCTTTATTGCGGACAGCAGTAGATAAAGTGTGAGTAAACCAAGATTGGTTTGCTTTAGACTGAGAGAAAGAAAATAGAATGTATGCCTCCATGCCCGCGAGGATTACCTCGGTTATGCGCTCGGAACACTTTGAGGGTCCCCGCCCACGGAAGCAATTATCATTCCATGGGAAATCAAAGGAATACTGCCGAAGAGCCTGCTAGTCGGCAGTGCCAAAGTGCCACGAGCGCCGCCAGCTGGGAGGATCGGATGGCTGTACTGGAGAGATAGGACAGGTAAAAAAGATAAGGTTGTGATCGAAGGAGCCCAATAGAGAGAAAATGTTTACAGCGTAAGTAGAAGGATTAGAAGTTAGAAATAAGTCAAGAATGTTAGACCGATCTCCAAGGCGGTCAGGAATACGAGTAGGGTGGTGGACCAACTGCTCTAGGTCATTTAGGATAGAAAAAATGTACAGAAGGCTTATTCACCAGGTTGGTCAGTGAAATGGGAGAAGAGCCATTGGTGGTGGTGAACATTGACATCTCCTTAGATGGAGATTTCTGCAAAAGGAGAAATGGATAGAATGTGTTCCACTTTAGAAGTTAGATAGTCAAAGAATTTTGGTTAGTCAGTAGAATTAGGGGAGAGATAAACAGCATAGAAATATTTAGGTTGAGAGTGTTAAGAAAGCTTTAGCCAGAGAGTTGAGAATTCAAAAGAATCAGAATTGGGAACACGAGAGAAAGCAAGTTTGTTGTGTACATATACGCAACATCCACCTTTAGCTTGAAACTGAGGATAGACATACTAGGAGGATACACAGAAAGGTTTGCTGTCAGAAGTCCCGGACAACTGGGTTTCGGTGAGAAAGAGAACATCAGGGTTGGCAGAGGAGAGGTGGTGCTCCACAGAGTGGAAGTTAGAGGAAAGGCCACAAATGTTGCAGAAATTGATAGTAAGAGTGAAAGATAACGGTCCAGTGCATTGTGATGGGTCAGCATCAAGATCCAAACCACTGAGGGCATTTCTGGTCCCCCTCCCCCCTGGGGACTCCAAGGCGGGTCGTTAATCTATCATATTTTTAAAGAAATTTTGAAAAGGTAGTGTAGTATAATCTTATTTATTTATTTCACTCCCAACACCAAACACCTCCCAATGAAATTAATAAAAGCATATGATCCACCCGAAATTCGAACCTGGGGTACCACATACAGATCTTAAACACTCAAACCATTACATTATCAAGACAGTTAACGGTTAAGTACATGATTACGATTTTATATTAATTCATCAAATACTGGTTATGCATTGTAGATTGAGACGAGGCAATGTGGAAAAAAGCGGTGCATACTCATGTGCAGTGTGTGAAAAGGGTGTGGGTGCTAACTCGATTTGATGTAGCATCTGTCAATGTTGGGTGCACCATGGGAGTAAGCACTGTAGTAGAATAAAAGGACCCCTGCCGAAGGATAAGTCAGAAATCGAGAAATTTGAGTGCGTAGTATGCAAAGGCGAGCTTGTTTTAAATTATGATCCTGTGGCTGTGAATTTTGGAAATGAATCATTGGAGCTGGTGGACGAGTTTTGTGACCTAAGAGATACCATCTCTGCCGGTGGTGGGGCCGAAGCTGCCGTTGTAGCTAGAATTAGATGTGGCTAGGCGAAGTTCAGAGAACTGCTGCCAATTCTGACCATGAAAAGAATGCCTTCTCCCCCTGAAGGGAAAGGTATATGCCTCAGAAACATGGGCTGTTAAAGTAGAGAATGTCAACAGAACGGAACGTAATGAGATGAGAATGTTGAGATGGATGTGTGGGGCAAGGCTGCAGGATAGAATAACAAATGATGAGCTGAGGAGACGTTTAGGTATAAAGAGTATTAGCGAGGAGATGCCTACAAGTAGACTGAGATGGTATGGACATGTGGAGAGAATGGATGAACAAAATTGAGTGAAAAGATGCAGGTCTGTGATTGTGGAAGACCTGGGATCGGACTATACGTGCCGATCTCAAATCCAAAAACTTGACAAGTGAAGCAGCCCTTAACCTCTTCTATACCGACAACGTCTTTTTCATTTTATTCTAGCTATATTTCGATGAGTTTGTGCAGTTTAGGAAGGTTCTGTGGTCGTCTATCTATCTATCTATTGCCTGACGCCATGATCCATGAAGGGGTGGCCACGAACGAACCGCCCCCAAGCACCTCTGTCCCCAGTCAGTCGATGCCCCTCCTCCCAACCAGCACCACCTTCATTCATATACTTCCTCACTCCATCCTTCCACCTCTCCTTCGGTCTACCGCTCCCTCTCTGTCCTTCCACCTCGCTCTCATACACCCTCTTAGTCATTCTCTCGCTTCCCATACGTTCCATATGGCCGAACCATCTCAAGTTGTTCCTTTTCACACTTTCCAGCACATCTACCTCCACACCACACCTCCTTCTTACTTCCTCATTCCTAATTCGTCTCCATGTAACTCCGCACGCACTTCTCAAGTAACTCATTTCCACCGCTCTCACTCTTGGTCTGAGTCTCTCCACGAACGTCCATGCTTCGCCTCCGTAAGTTAGTGTCGGGATTACCACACTGTCATGCAAGGACTTCTTCACTTCCATACTGACCACTCTATTTCTTGTTACTGCTTTCAACGTTCCTACAACCCTCTTCCCCTGTTGCACCCTCTCCCGCACTTCTTCATCCACAGTCCTATCTTTACTTAACACACTGCCCAGATACTTAAAAGATCTGACGATCTCCATAGCCTGACCGTTCAACTTCACCTCACACTCTGTGACTTCACCCCTTTCGAAGACCATAACCTTGCTTTTCCCCACATTTAACTTCAAATTCCATTTTTCGCACACTGTTCCAAACTCATTTACCAGACCCTGCAACTCCCATTCATTATCGCTCATCAGAACTGTGTCATCCGCAAACAGCAGTATAGGCAGCTTTCACTCATTTCCCTCCCTTTTCAGCAATACACCAACATCCACTGCTCTTCCTAGTATTTCTTTCATGACTCCATCCATATATACAGTAAACAACCATGGGGACATCACACACCCCTGTTTCAACCCAACATTCAGGTCAAAGAACTCGCTCTGCTCATTCTCCACATGTACTGCTGCCTTTGCACCCTCATACATGCTCCTCACTGCTTTCAGCAACTTGCCATCTACTCCGTATATTTTAAGTACTTTCCACAAGCCTTCTCTATCCACTCTATCATAGGCCTTCTCCAAGTCCATAAAGGCAACACACTCCTTTTGTTGCTTCTCCAGATATTTCTCCACAACACAATTCAGGGTAAAAATCTGATCTACACATCCTCTTCCCTTCCTAAAACCTCCCTGCTAGTCGCCTATCCATTTCTCCGTTCTCACTCTCACTCTCTCAATCACTACCCTACTGTACACCTTCCCTACTACGCTTAAAAGACATATTCCTCGGTGGTTACCACATACTCCTCTTTCCCCTTTGCCCTTATATAGGGGGACTATTATGCCAGTCTTCCAGTCATCGGGTGCATTCCCCTTCTCCCATGCTAGTTTGCACATTTTCCATACCCATTCGATCACTATCTCACCACCATACCTCAACATTTCCCTACACATTCCATCTGTTCCTGGTGCTTTCCCCAATTTCACTCTTTTCATAGCTTCCCACACTTCTGACCTCCTGATCCCCACCTCCTCCTCCACTACTTCTCCTCTTCTCCCTCCCATACTATATCCAACTATGTTTGCTGGCTCTTCATTCCTTACATTTAGCAACTCATTGAAGTACTCCCTCCATCTTTCGACTCTCTTTCTTCTCGGCTAGCATTCTCCCATTCTTATCTTTCACACCCTTACTGTTTCCCTTGCTACCTTCCCTAACTTTCTTGACTTCTTTCCAGAACAGTTTCTTACACTCCCTCCATTTTACACTCAGATTCCTTCCAAATTCCTCATCTACTCTTCTCTTACTTTCCTTCACTACTCTCTTCACCACTCTCTTTCTCTCCACGTACCTCGCTCGTTTCTGCCTCTCCAAATCTTCATTCCCTCTACTACCCAACCACTCTCTATACGCTTTCTTTTTGTCTTCCACAGCTATTTTTACATCTTCTGTCCACCATGCTGTACCTTTTACTCCCCTCCCTCTTCTCCTCACTCCACACACCTGTGGTCATAAAAATGGTTAAGATAGATAGTTACAAGCCTGTTAATTGCTGGAGACCCTTTTAAACTGAATAAAATTATCTAATAGTAGCCACAATAAAGTTTAAAAGACGTCGCCGGTACGGAAGGGGTTAACAGGGTTGCCTGGAACGCCGCCATTAGGACAAGAGACTGAAACTGCACGTATGTGTGGAGCACTCAGTCTTATAATTGTATGTATGTATGTATGTATACCGTATATCAATCTAATCACATACTAAAACCCAACTGCATACTGAATAGCCTAATGTTTTTAAGTGAAAGGAAAGCACATTATATGGGGCACAGATCTCTAATGACCGACCTCGCTATCAAATGTACCTGAACCTTTAGGAATAATCTATTGTATACTTATATATTTCACTCCCAACACCAAACACCTCCCAATGAAATTTATAAAAGTATATGATCCACCCAGAATTCGAACCTGGGTTACCACATACACATCTTAAACACTCAAACCATTACACCATCAAGACCGTTAAAGGTGTTTGTAGCTCAGTGCATTGAAAGAGAGAGAAGGTGTTTTGGAAGGAAAACTGGGGTTGCCCTCTATTTTTGGTGAGGCACGGAAAGGATCAGCAAAGAGGCAAGGTGGTAAGACGGATGTGGTATACTACGTGGATTAATACAGAATCTAGGCATTTTTTAGCAGAATTTGATATTCCAGGATATAGTTTGTTTAAATATGACCGAACAAGTAGGAGGGGCGGGGGTATAGCAGTGTTTGTCAGGAGTACATTAAAAAGCTGTATTAAATCAGGTATTAGACTAAATAATGATAATGAAAGTGTTTGGGTAGAGGTTAACGAAGGTAGTGAGACCATAGTTATTGGAGTTATATATAGACCGCCTAATATGAGTAGAAATGGCGGAACATCGTTATGGGAGGAAATTAAAATAGCATCAAGGTTTAGCAATGTGTGCATTATGGGGGATTTTAATTTTCCGAACATTGATTGGCAGCACCAAATAGGCGACTCCGATTCAGTAGAGTTTATTGAGGTAGTACAAGATAGTTTTTTATTTCAATTCATAGATACGCCGACTAGAGGTATTAATATTCTTGATTTAGTTTTCAGTAACAATGAACATATGATAAATAATGTAGAGATTGGTGACCACCTAGGAAATAGCCATCATAAATCTATTTATTTTAATATACAATGGATAGGGAATGCTAAAGAGAATACGACACTTATCCCAGATTTCAGAAAAGCCGATTATGGTGGGATAAGAAGAGCCTTAAGGGTGGACCCTATTGTTAAGCAATTAAGTCAGGATATGCCAGAGTTAAACTTGCCACCTACATATAACCAGTTTATTGCTTCACTCCACAATGCTCAAAATAAACATATCCCTAAAAGAAGATTTAGATCGCCGCAGAACCAACCAAAATGGATGACTAATAAGCTAATAGATCTTATAGGAAAAAAGAAAGGAATATATAGAAAAGTAAAGAAAGGCGAAAATCATCTACATATATACTATCAGACTCTATCAAGACAGGTCAAAAAGGAAATCAGGAAAGAAAAAATAAATTATGAAATAAGGATAGCCAGTGACTCAAAAAATAACCCTAAAGCTTTTTACCAACTATATAAATCTAAAGTTAGAGATGTAATAGGCCCCCTAAAAACTCCAATAGGAGAAATAACAGAAAATTATTTCGAAATGTGCAGTACATTAAATAGTCAGTTTCTTTCCGTTTTCACTAATGAAAATTTGGCACAGATTCCAGAAGTCAATATGGTATATAGTGATAGTATAGAAAATATGTTAAGTACAGTTAATATAAGTAGAAATGATGTGCTTAAGGAAATTGACAGACTGAAACCTCAAAAATCGCCTGGTCCTGACGAGGTATATGCTAGAGTATTAAAAGAATGCAGAGATGAGTTAAGTAGCCCATTAGCATTTTTATTTAACAAGCCTTTAGAAACAGGTTTAGTTCCAGAAGCTTGGAAGCTTGCAAATGTAGTTCCGATCTTCAAAAAAGGTGATAAATCGATAGCATCCAATTACCGTCCCATTAGTCTCACATCAATCATAGGAAAGTTGCTAGAGTCTATTATTGCTAGGAAAATTAGAAGCCACTTAGACAAATTTAACTTAATAAATTCTTCTCAGCATGGATTCACTCAGGGACGTTCTTGCCTTACTAATTTGCTTAGCTTTTTCTCAGAGGTATATGAAGCAGTAGATAGTGACACGTCATATGATATTATTTATTTAGATTTCAGTAAAGCTTTCGACAGAGTCCCTCATGAGAGATTGATGAGAAAGGTTGAGGCACATGGAATAGGAGGATCGTTGTTGGGATGGATTAGGTCATGGCTAATTGGTAGGAAACAGAGAGTCAGCATAAATGGTACCAAGTCAGAGTGGGGAGCAGTCAAAAGTGGTGTCCCCCAGGGATCAGTATTAGGTCCCCTATTGTTTCTTATATACATAATTGACCTAGATTTAGGTATAACTAGTAGGATAAGTAAATTCGCAGACGGTACTAAAATGGGGAGATCAATTGATTCAGATAGCGATATAGAGTGCCTCCAAAGGGATCTAGATACCTTACATGAATGGTCAGTAAATTGGCAGATGAAGTTTAACATTGACAAATGCACGGTATTAAAGATAGGGAAGATGCAAACAAATGTTAAATATAAACTAGCTAATTTAGAATTAGAAAATTCAGACTGCGAGAAAGATCTAGGTGTGTTTGTTAGCAATGATTGGAAGCCTAGAAAACAGTGTATAAGCGTTCGTAATAAGGCAAACAGGATTCTCGGGTTCATCTCTAGGAGTGTGAGTAACAGAACTGCTGATGTTATCTTAAAACTTTACTTGTCATTAGTGAGACCCCATAAGGATTATCCTGTCCAATTTTGGTGTCCTTATTACAAAATGGACATAGATTCATTGGAGAGAGTACAGCGTAGAATGACAAAAATGATTCATAATATTAGAAATCTTTCGTATGAAGAAAGATTGAAGAAATTAGGTTTACATTCGTTAGAGAGACGCAGAGTTAGAGGGGATATGATAGAGGTGTTCAAGTGGGTTAGTGGGATTAACAAAGGGGACATGACAAATGTACTAAAGCTCAGTGATAGCGAAAGAACTCGTACCAATGGTTTCAAATTAGATAAATTTCGTTTCAGAAAAGATATAGGCAAATATTGGTTTGGTAACAGAGTTGTAGATGGGTGGAATGGACTACCAAGTGCCATAGTGGGATCTAAAACGGTAGGGAGCTTTAAGATAAAATTGGATAAGCATATGGACGAGAAGGGTTGGGTGTGAAGGGGGATCAGCCGGGTTGGGCCAATCAGCGCTCTGCAGACCCCCATAATCCTGCGTTAATCTCTAACCGTTTTGGTAAGATGATCCTCAGGGTATTAGAGTGTTGAGCCTATAATTGGGCTTTGTAATTGAACTGGGGTTGTGTGGGACAGGGATCTGCCTTGCTTAGGCCAATCGGCTTTCTGCAGACTCCCATTTTCTTATGTTCTTATGTACTATCAATGGAAGTTAAATATTACTAAGCTATAATGAATCAAATAAATCAATCTAAATGAAAACTACTCCATATCTAAATTGAATTCAATCTGAAACAAGCTAATTTATATCCAAAGGTCTCACATAATAAATTTATATATAGGGTAAGGTTATAAGGGTTAATATTAGCAAGGAATTAACTCACCAATAGTTCCACGTGGCAATGAGGCAAGGGAGAACGTTTTACCCAATATGGCGGTGGACAATGGGGAACGAGACTTCGAGTCAGGTTAAAGAAAGAATAAATGATTACATGGGAATGGACATGAATATTATGCTTATCTGTCAGTCAGTCATGGCGTCGATGAGAGCGTCGTGATGGTGTAGCTGTGTGTATTGCTGTATGTGTATTGTGATTAGAGGCACAAAAGCACGATCAACTGAGGGCGGAAAATTAGATGTTAACTGGTTGGTGTTCATGAAGGCTCTGCCGTTCCTCGAAGGCACACCTTGCTGCCTTGGCAAAACGCCAGGAGCCCAAATTATCGTACCGCATCTATGTTGCTCTATACGATAAATTATATTAATATATACGATAAATTCATATATACTACATAAGACCATGGCAATATTGCTTAATAGCATATTAGGCCTTTTATAACTTAACTTATTTACAATCTTATAATATACGATCTACTCGTCCTACGTCGTGCTGTAGGAGCGATCGTGACGTCACAGAGACATACGAGATCACAAAAGAGTCATAGCCTATCGTATTTACGATATACACTCCCCCCACAAAAAAAGACCTGAACCCCACCTTAAACCTAAAGTTGCCCAGTGGCTATCTTCTGACGCCACAAGTCGACGGCGCCAGCAGCAGCGCGTCTGGGACGCGTCCCGGTCCGAGAATGATCACCATCAGTAAGAGGTGAGTCGTTCCTTTGAGAATCCTCGGACCCAGCAATAACAGGTGGAGCATCAGATTGCAATGCGGAATCGAGCTCCAAAGCGTACAAACGTGCGATAGGACGAACAGTAGTTCCAGTGGCTGTCTTCAATAGCGCCACCCGCTCTACAGAGTCTGCCCCCTTGTATACCTCCAACACGCGGCCCAATTTCCAGTATAAACGAGGACTATCTTCTTTAATTAAAACAACTTCACCAACTGTAGGTGCCGTTGGTCTACCAGAGGGAGTAACACTCCTTTCCCTCAATGCTAGCAGATATTCACTAATCCACCGTTTCCTAAAATCCTCGATTATCCTGGATATATACTGGTATCTCTTAGACACCGCTACCTCAGAGTACAATGAGGGATCCTCTAACTCTACTATAGATTGGAAATCAGATGGAAACACAGTCAATGGTTTTCCATATAGCAAGTGAGCTGGCGTTAATGGTAGTGGTTCTTGCAGGTCGGTGTACACATATGTAAGCGGGCGATCATTCACGACTGCCTCTATCTCTGTGAGGACTGTCGTCAACTCACTCTTCTTTAATAGAGCACTTCCTACAACAGCTCTGAGTCTTGATTTTACTATGCCGACACATCGTTCCCACATTCCACCAAACCAAGGTGCCTTAACTGGAATGAACCTCCATTCGCACTTCTTCTCTCCCAAAAAAGTGATGATAGTAGGATCACTACTCATATCCTTTAGATATTTTGATGCTTGGACATAAGTGGGAGCATTGTCGCTAAGAATGAGTTGAGGGAATGAACGACGGGCACAAAACCGTCTGAACGCCAGCATAAATACTTCGTTAGACATATTATCACATAGTTCTAGGTGTACCGCTCGAGATGTTGCACAGGTAAACAATAATATATAAACCTTTTCATGCTCCCTCGTCTTCAATGCCCCTGTGTAATCTAATCCTACCGCTTGGAAAGGTTCTACGTGCTTTACACGGCATTCAGGTAGAGGTGGAGCTGGTCCAGTTGCATATGGTTTACCCTTTAATATCTGGCATATTACACACTTTCTTACTACGCGTCGAGCTACTTGTCGAACTCTGGGTATCCACCATGTGAGACGAAATTTGATATAATATGACATACCCTGTAGTGTTTTACTTTCCTATGTGCACGTATGATCAATAGATCAGTAACGTGATGTCTTGTTGGCATAAGTATAGGGCAGTTTGTGCCGTCTGGTACACCCGACCACTTCAGGTGACCCTCACACCTGATGAGGCCATTGTCTAGGTGCAACCTTAGTTGACGCACTATATTAGGCATTAATGTCTTATTCGAGTTTTTCAAGGATTCTAATTCATTGGAAAAGGTTTCTACTTGAACCCATTTGATCAAAGTTACTTCAGCTGCTTTAAATTCACGAGCATCAATGTTGTGACCCCTGTTGCAGAGTTGGCCCTTACTTTAAGCTTGAGATTGGATACATATCGCAATACCCAAGCTACAACTCTGACTAGTTTATTATAGTCACCGAATCTTGCCCACTCTATGATAGGACCCGGTGACTCATTTGGTTGGGCTGTAACTGCCACTGTTTCCAGTGGGAGAGGTCCCTCACCAACAGCATGCCAAATCGTCCATTCACTTTCATGGAGCAGCCACTTTGGACCATGCCACCACAATTCGGACTTCATTAACTGGCTAGCCGTTATACCCCTAGTTATGAGATCACTAGGGTTTTCTTTTGTATTTACATAATGATAAGCAACGTCTGGCAAAAGGGCTCTAATCTCATCTACCCTATTCCGCACATAAACTGGCAGAGACTTCTTGCTATGTATCCAGTTGAGTGCGACCTGACTATCACACCATACGTGAACTATTTCAATATTTAATTCGCTCTTGTATGCTGCGCGTACATGTTGCACCAGACGTGCTAATAGCAGCATGGCAGTCAATTCCATTTTAGGGATAGTTACCTTTTTAACCGGGGCTACCTTGGCCCGGGCTGTAACTAAATGTGCCCCAAATGAAGTAACGACATATATGGCTACCCCGTATACCGTGGCGCTAGCATCGCAAAACGTGTGTAACGTAACGTCACCGAACGCCGCCACTTTACGAGGTATAGGTTTAGTACATAGGATGGCATATTCATTCAACAACATGTCCCTTGGTCAATCAGGTCCTCGGGCAAACTGTCATCCCATCCTATTTTACGTCTCCAAACTTCCTGCATTAGAATCCTAGCTCTTATGGTAACGGGTAATGCTTAGACCCAAAGGATCAAAAAATTGCGCAACTTTGCTCAACAGACTTCTTTTGGTGTGCCCTCCTGTCTGCTGAGCAAAAGACCTTGTTTGAAAAGTTAGTATGTCATGTTTAGGTTGCCAGATCATCCCCAAATTTCTGGACTTTTCCTGGTTAAGAGATGCCGTACCGTCCACCTGTATCAAACTCTGAAGATCTTCACTATTAGTAACCCACTCGCGGAGAAATAGATGTGCATCCGCAAACAATCTGCGTGCTTAACAGTATGCATATAACAAATCATCCTGACTATCGCTAGAACCCTGAAAATTGTCAATATATAATCCGCGAGATAGTTTACTTGTGTCCTCATGAGTGTCAGCTAGATGTTTTCTGATTGTGGCATTTAACAAAAACTGTGAGCACGTGGCCCCAAAGAGTACAACCCGAAAACGGTATATTATGATTGGACTTTCAGAGTCGCTAATGTCGCTGAACCAAAGAAAGCGGGTAACATCTCTATCTTCCTCCTTTAGCTTGACCATCAAGAATGCTTTCTCAATGTCACTGGTATAGGCGTACTTCCCCAGCCTGAACCGCAATAGATGTTGGGACAGGTCCGACACCATGGACGGACCTGTCAACAGGCAGTCATTTAGACTGGGTTGTTGACCTTGGTGGGCAGAGCAGTCATACACCACCCGTATTGGTGTGGTGACGCTGTCTTTCCTTACCCCATGATGGGCCAGATAGTGAACCCTACCCTTCTTAAACGGTTCCTTGACATCGACTCTCTCAATAAAGCCCCTATCTTCATAACTCCGAAATACATCGTCATACGCCTGGCGCATGCTCGGTTCGTTAGACAATTTACGCTGTAATGCGCTCAAGCGACCTAATGCCAAACCATAGTTGGTAGGCAGGCTTATCTCACTGTTCTTCCAGGGTAAACTAACTTTATATTGCTTGTCTGAGGCACAGTAGCACACAGACTCGTCAAACCTTTGTAGCGCAACTTCCGAGTCATAATCAGTCTCCATAGGATTAATGCCTATGTGATCCAATCTCCACAGTCGTTCCAGGTCGAACTCGGCAGCCATCTTAGGGTCACTATGTTGGGAATCCTCCCTTCCCAACTCCTCTGCCGTGGTTACATTGACTCTATATATTGAGACCGTGTCGACCAGGACTTTTGACTGTGTAGTATGCACCTTTCCGCTCATGCAATATCCAAATTTAGTGGGGATTAAAATTACACCACACATCTTTTTAAATCCAGGGTATACTACTTCATAATAATGATCCACACCAAGTAGAACATGCACCTCACTCTGATTTCCCATGGGATCTGACAAGTTAACCCCTTTGCTACGTAATGCGTGTTCCACCTTCTTCACACCCACAGATACATATTCTGGTAGGGTGTCTACTACGATACAAGTCATAAAGTACCGGTTTTTACGGTAGAAATATGAAATCTCCGCTATCTCGTAGTCTTGTTTATCAGTAACCCCTGTGAAGCCCTGTAGTCGAAGAGTCTCAGCCCCTACGATTCGGTGCTTCAGTCCCACCAGTACGGACCTCTTTATAAAGGAACGTTGAGACCCTTGATCTAGAAGTACCCGACAAACTTTTGTTACTGTCATTACTTCCATGGGAATCTGTATTGTGGGCAATATAGTGGTGTCTTGCGTGCTACCTAGTGCCACAGTTGTAGTACCCTCTGTTTTGACATCTTTGACTTTATCTGCAGTAGGACACAACTTATCAAAGTGATGTCCTTTGCAGTGGCGACAGGGCCTTAAGTATGTAGCAGTACATTGTCCCTGCTTACCATGTTCTTTACTTAGGCAACCTACACATAGCTTCAATCTTTTCACCTGTGCTAGTTTTGTCTCATTTGTTGGGTATGTAGCAGTACATTGTCCCTGCTTACCATGTTCTTTACTTAGGCAACCTACACATAGCTTCAATCTTTTCACCTGTGCTAGTTTTGTCTCATTTGTTGGGTATTTGATGCAGAAACTCCATTTATGTTTGTTGTTACATAGCTTACATAGAATCTGAGCAGGTTTCTTATATGTACACTCGGCCGCAATTCCGCGTGGGCCACCTAGTCGTAGGGTTTGGGTAAATCCGTTGTGTAGTTTGTTCGCTCTGAATATAGTAAGATCTCACACTCCCCTCCCTGAATCAATCAAAGATTTTGCCCCATAGATGGCGCAGCTTGATGGGAAGGGAGGGAGCTTGTCGTAGTGTTAAAAGGGTAGGACACAATGGGAGGAGGTGACGTTCTATAACATACAGTGACGAATGTTAAACTTATTTACTTTTACTTGTTCATACAATAATGTTCCCGAAACAAATTCGTAATGAACAGTAGATTCCCTCTTTCAGTAACTGAAACGTCACTCTCTCTCTCTCTCTCTCTCTCTCTCTCTCTCTCCACCCACTTTATTGGTATGAATACAATAATAGTACAGGTCATACTATATAATATATAACATACACCTTTTGTTAGCAAACTACAAACTAGCGACAAATTAGATTAACAGAAGTAGTAAACTATTATTATTTAGATGAGTTACCTTTGTAGTGTCAAAATATGTCGATCTGTGGATGACTTACCTCAAGCATGAGAGTCACAGTTAATACTGAGTCGGTGGGATATTGATTACATTGATCAGGATTCATTAAGATTGGTAATATCATTATCAAGATTCTAAATTACCTGTGGCCAGAAAGAAAACATTGCATATGATCACATTGATACATTAAGCCAAATGGTAGAGGTATGGCATGTCTGATTTATATATTTAACAATTAATTACATCGAGGCAAATTTGTTGATAAAGCATTTCCCTCAGGAATATCAGTATATTTAGAGTAGCTGGCAACAGTGTTTAAACTTAGATACAAAATTCCTCTCTGTTTATGGCGATTTAAAGTCGATTTTCCTGCGCATCAGGGTAAACTACCCCTTCCCTCCCCCAAATGGATAGTTTGAGTCTCGTTTCACCTTTATTGCTCTCTGACATTAGGTTGAAATTAGTATGGATCTTCATAAAGAGCTCCTTACCAAAACTTCTGCTGAAAATACACACTTCCTACTCGACAGGCTTATCAACATTTATCAGGGTAAATTCTATGACCTTAACTATTCAGCTATAGTATACCAATCTAATTCTTTCTGATTAACTTGCTCTATAGACGAATGCTAATAATTGATGTGTGCTAACCTAGAAACAATAAATAAAATAATTACTAAAGTATATGAAAAATCTGTTGGTATCACGGAAGAGCCAAGTCTGGTTTCTCAGAGAGAGAGAGAGAGAGAGAGAGAGAGAGAGAGAGAGAGAGAGAGGTTGCACTGTGTTAATCGATTTATGTAGTAAATATGGTATTGATAAATAATGTGTGCATTACCTTGGTAACAGTGAGACTATGAGTAACTACATGTAAACTCAGGTTATTAGATATCACAAATAGACCAGGGTATACACAGATAATATTATTCCACACATATAGTTATTTATACTGATATGTTATACTCTTTGCATGTGGTTTGTTACATATTGCCAAGTCTGATAATATAAGATAATGTGATACAGGGGGAAATATTTACCTAGAGTAAATTACCCTCGAGAATTGCAATCCATTTTTTCCCCAACACATTATTTCCTTGATATATTTACTTTACTATGACTGTCTAATAAATATCAATTAAATAAATATAATTACTGAAGTTAATTGAGTATACCTTTATCAATTGTTCATATTACCGCAAACATAATGTTTATCAACAGGACAATTAATATTTGTCATTGTTATATTGCATTGCGCAATAATCTTGTATGATCAAGCTACACATTTATTTTGAAATTAATTGAAAAAAAGCTAGATAATCGAATGAGTTACCTCGGCATATAGAAGCTTATGAAGGTGATACTTTCACGTCCACCTCCTCTCGGGAGATAAGGTTGTCTGGCAATAGATGGATATATAGATAGATAGATAGATAGATAAATCAGATTAGCGAGTTCACGAAATATGATATGACATCAAGATTTGTGTGCAATGATTAACCGAAGTTGTAAGAGGAAGCATAAACAAGCGAACAGGGGATCGTCCAAAGGGATCCTAATGCATCATTCATATAAACATAACTATATTTAAGCCAATTAGTGAAATATGCTGAAAATGTGTGCAAAACTAATACAAAGTAAAGAGTAAGTAAGGCCATGCCAGTATAAAAAGAGATACAATATATAGTACATAAATAAATTTAGCTTTATAATTTTCCACCCGTCCACGAACACAAAACCTCTATGCATTCGTGTCCCGATCGCCCTTTAAGCACACACACACACACACACACACACACACACACACTGAAATATCCTAAATTTAGTTATTATACATTCATCCACCAGTCTAAACAATCCCACCACAACTCCTCCACCTCCACCCACCTTGTTAGTCACCTCGCCACCCTTACCTCCCTCCATCCCTTAGTGACAACTATACTCTATTTTTTCCAGCTGATCGTAAATTGAATCTTTTATTAGCTCATTTCTCGATAGTTCAAGGAAATATATGAAATTACTATGGCTGTGTGTCATATTAATGCCAAGTTTTCAGAATAAACATCATCTTTCGCTACAAAATCTACCTTATAGCCGAGTAACAAAGATAGAAACATGACAATTTACCCTCAGCTGGGAAAAAATAGACTAGAGGATAGAAAAAAGTCCGAGCTCGGAGAGGGAGAGGAAGGTGGATAATTATACATGGCCGCGTCAGTATAATGTTACTTCGTGGTCTCTATCTATCTATTGCCTGACGCCGTGATCCCCGAAGGGGTGGCCACGAACGAACCGCCCCCATGCACCTCTGTCCCCAGTCAGTCGACGCCCCTCCCCCCAACCAGCACCACCTTCGTTCATGTACTTCCTCACTCCATCCTTCCACCTCATATTCGGTCTACCTCTCCCCCTCTGTCCCTCCACCTCGCTCTCATACACCCTCTTAGTCATTCTCTCGCTTTCCATACGTTCCATATGGCCGAACCATCTCAAGTTGTTCCTTTTCACACTTTCCAGCACATCTACCTCCACACCACACCTTCTTACTTCCTCATTAGTCTGTCTATCCCTCCATGTAACTCCGCACGCACTCCTTAAGTAATTCATTTCCACTGCTCTCACTCTTGGTCTGAGTCTCTCAACCAACGTCCATGCTTCGCTTCCGTAAGTCAGTGTCGGGATTACCACACTGTCATGCAAGGACTTCTTCACTTCCATACTGACCACCCTATTACTTCGTGGTGCTACTTCAAAATATATTCTTCTCAAGTTCTCATCATATTGCTGAATAAATTTCATAATGTGATTCATTAAAGGTGTAAATGGATATATATAATAGTGTTAATTTCAACATTCTGTATACCTCTTATAACCTAGAGAGAGAGAGAGAGAGAGAGAGAGAGAGAGAGAGAGAGAGAGACGTTTCAGTTACTGAAAGAGGGAATCTACTGTTCATTACGAATTAGTTTCTGGAACATTATTGTATGAACAAGTAGAAGTAAATAAGTTTAACATTCGTCACTGTATGTTATAGAACGTCACCTCCTCCCATTGTGTCCTACCCTTTTAACACTACGACAAGCTCCCTCCCTTCCCATCAAGCTGCGCCATCTATGGGGCAAAATCTTCGATTGATTCAGGGAGGGGAGTGTGAGATCTTACTATATTCAGAGCGAACAAACTACACAACGGATTTACCCAAACCCTATGACTAGGTGGCCCACGCGGAATTGCGGCCGAGTGTACCCTCTTTCTTTTCTTTAGTCCCCACTGTCATGCTTACTGTTCCCCTCTTCACTTTAGTCCCCACTGTCATGCTTACTGTTCCCCTCTTTACTTTAGTCCCCACTGTCATGCTTACTGTTCCCCTCTTCACTTTAGTCCCCACTGTCATGCTTACTGTTCCCCTCTTCACTTTAGTCCCCACTGTCATGCTTACTGTTCCCCTCTTCACTTTAGTCCCCACTGTCATGCTTACTGTTCCCCTCTTTACTTTAGTCCCCACTGTCATGCTTACTGTTCCCCTCTTCACTTTAGTCCCCACTGTCATGCTTACTGTTCCCCTCTTCACTTTAGTCCCCACTGTCATGCTTACTGTTCCCCTCTTCACTTTAGTCCCCACTGTCATGCTTACTGTTCCCCTCTTCACTTTAGTCCCCACTGTCATGCTTACTGTTCCCCTCTTCACTTTAGTCCCCACTGTCATGCTTACTGTTCCCCTCTTCACTTTAGTCCCCACTGTCATGCTTACTGTTCCCCTCTTCACTTTAGTCCCCACTGTCATGCTTACTGTTCCCCTCTTCACTTTAGTCCCCACTGTCATGCTTACTGTTCCCCTCTTCTCCACATTCTCACTCCCTCCCGACACATACATTCTCCCTTTGTTCAACTGTAGAATATTGATTTCCTTACTGAACTGAGTTTTGAACTCCCCCAGCTCAAATGATCTTACCTTGTCAAGTATTGCCATAGGAAGCTTCTGACGCAAGATAATGACTATCATTTCCTGCGTGGTAAGCCCTAGGGTGTCTAGCGATCGAGTATGGCACTCCATATTTGCCCTGAAGTTTGTCAACTCATCAACCTTATACTGTGGTTCTGTGAGCCCCAACAAGGCAGCGACATGGGCCATCTTCAACTGCTCTTTATCCCCGTGTGTGGACTCTAATAAGTGTACTGCCTCAAGATAACTACCACCCACTACTGCAAAACCCTCTATCAAATGTAAGGCCTCTCCTTCCATTTGTCCCTTCAGATAGTGAAACTTGCGGACATTATCCAAAGACACCAAATACACCTATGGTAAACGTACAACGAGTAGGTGGGTAGACTCAGTACATGCAAGAATAAGGCTTGGCTATTGTTATCCATGGCAGCTGAATTGGCAGGTAGAAGAAGAGCACAGGCAATGTAGGGTTTGCAGAGCTCCCAACAAACACTCTCTCGAACACTATATCTTGGAATGCCCAATGATTAGGGAATACAGAAATAATCAGTTAACCACAATTGAGGATCAAGCAACATACATGCTAAAGAATAACGTAATCAATAACATACTAAAAAAACACAAGAATTTTACCCCCCCCCCACAATAATATGTACTGATGTAAATATGCACCGGTATAAGTATCCACCTCTTGTCCTCTACATATCTCTTCTTTCTTACAAGGTCACACTTAAACCCTTTGTAACGCCCTCTACACGACTTCATAATATTTTCATTGATCATGTCACGCTTATAATATCAGTCATTATTTCTTTACTTATCACTGCTATTCTCATCTAATAGATTGACAATGTATATACATATTACATATCCCTCTGAGCCTCTAACATAGCATTTAATTTAATTATCTTTTTGTAAGCCAATATACATGACCCTTGCATAATATTATGTAAGCAATATAATAATTATTGTCCTCAATATTCTGGGCTAATTGGTTGATGTACAAGTACCTCCGGATATGCGGCACATCCCTCCCGGAGGACTACTTGTACCTTCCTTCCGAATATTGTTTTGCTACCAAACATAATTGAATTTTGATCTTTGCATTCATACAGTTTCCTTCCTTACTTATTGATATGTTGTGTCAGGTCCGATGAAACGATACTGCTGATATCTGTAGACTTGCGTTCAAAGTCAAACTTACCCTTTTAAGAAATATTGTATTGCTATCATTTGTTACTGTCATTACTATTATTACTTTCATTACTTTATTATTATTATTATTATTATTATTATTATTATTATCTTCAGTACTATTGCTGGAATTAAACAACTTATGTATGTACATACACACACACACACTTCCCCTCTGACTCACACCTCCCTGGAGTACCTTACCTCCTCCTCCCCCCCCCCCCCCCCCTGGAGTACCTTACCTCCTTCCCCCCCCCCCCCCCCTGGAGTACCTTACATAAGAACATAAGAACATAAGAAAATGGGAGTCTGCAAAAAGCCGATCGGCCCATACAAGGCAGATCCCTGTCACACCCAACCCCAATTACAAGGCCCAATTATAGACCCAACTCACCCTAAAATGCCCCCACCAAAATGTTCAGGGATTAACACAAGATTACGGGGGTCTGCTGAACGCCGATTGGCCCACACCTGGCAGATCCCCCTCACACCCAACCCATCTCGTCCATATGCCTATCTAATTTTATCTTAAAGCTCCCTATCGTTCTTGATCCCACTATATCACTTTGTAGCCTATTCCACCCATCTACAACTCTGTTACCAAACCAATATTTGCCTATATCTTTTCTGAAACGAAATTTATCTAATTTGAAACCATTTGTACGAGTTCTTTCGCTATCACTGAGCTTTAATACATTTTTCATGTCCCCTTTATTAATCCCACTAACCCACTTACCTCCTCCTTCCCCCCTCCCTCACACCACCTCCCCCCCCCCCCCTCCCTCTCTCCCATAACCTCACACCCAACTAAATATTATATTACTATCGGCATGTAAACTTCTCCACTGGTCATATTCCGCTAACTATGCCCTCAATAACCATTATTGTAATGAGGATTTGAACCATGTCCCTCATCCCATCCAAACAATAAGCAATATAATAGTTTACTAATACTCTCTCTCTCTCACACACAAACCCATCCAAACAATAAGCAATATAATAGTTTACTAATACTTCTGAATTGTATAATCTCCCTCTCTCTCACACACACTGTCTGTCTCTGTCTCTTTCTCCCTCTCTGTCGGTCTGGTCTGTCGGTCTCTCTCTCTCTCTTTCTCTCTCTCTCTGAGGTCCTTCCTAATTTGAACAAAATCACCTGGTGGTCGTCACTGTATTAAAATAGTTGATAATGAGAAGTAAATGGAATAAAGGAAGAGAGAGAGACAGAGAGAGGTCGTTTGTCTATCTCCTGTACTAACAAATTACGCCTGATAAGTCTTGGGAAAATGGCAAACCAGTGTTGTCAATCCATGGTCAGTGAGGGCTCTTCGTACATTAGTGCGATAGGTGGCACAGTTGCCGTAAATTCATATTTAAATAATATATTAGTATGTGTTTTGAATATTTTCTGAAATTGTTAAATCTGGATAATATGAAGCATTTATTTTAATTTATTTTAGGACGGATGGAGGCACTACCGGTATATTAGGACGGGTGGAGGCATTACCGGTATATTAGGACGGGTGGAGGCATTACCGGTATATTAGGACGGGTGGAGGCATTACCGGTATATTAGGACGGGTGGAGGCATTACCGGTATATTAGGACGGGTGGAGGCATTACCGGTATATTAGGACGGGTGGAGGCATTACCGGTATATTAGGACGGGTGGAGGCATTACCGGTATATTAGGACGGGTGGAGGCATTACCGGTATATTAGGACGGGTGGAGGCATTACCGGTATATTAGGACGGGTGGAGGCATTACCGGTATATTAGGACGGGTGGAGGCATTACCGGTATATTACATTTGGCCTGCTACATTAACCTCTTCTGTACCGGCAACGTCTTTTTAACTAATGTTGCTACTATTTGACGATTTTATTCAGTTTCAAAAGGGCCTCCAGCAATTGATAGGCTTCGAACAATCTCACTTATTCCTTTTCACTACCACAGATCCTCCTTAAATTGCACAACCTCCTCTAAACATAGCTACAATAAAATATAAAAGACGTCGCCGGTACAGAAGGGGTTAATGCGGCCCTACAATATTGTACCGTGTAATATTTGGCCCGCCAGAGCAAATTAGTTTGACACCCCTGGTATATACAGCACATGTGGCAATTAAATGAGTTTGACACCCCTGGTATATACAGCACATGTGGCAATTAAATGAGTTTGACACCCCTGGTATATACAGCACATGTGGCAATTAAATGAGTTTGACACCCCTGGTATATACAGCACATGTGGCAATTAAATGAGTTTGACACCCCTGGTATATACAGCACATGTGGCAATTAAATGAGTTTGACACCCCTGGTATATACAGCACATGTGGCAATTAAATGAGTTTGACACCCCTGGTATATACAGCACATGTGGCAATTACATGAGTTTGACACCCCTGGTATATACAGCACATGTGGCAATTAAATGAGTTTGACACCCCTGGTATATACAGCACATGTGGCAATTAAATGAGTTTGACACCCCTGGTATAATTGCACATGTGGCAATTAAATGAGTTTGACACCCCTGGTATATACAGCACATGTGGCAATTACATGAGTTTGACACCCCTGGTATATACAGCACATGTGGCAATTAAATGAATTTGACACCCCTGGTATATACAGCACATGTGGCAATTAAATGACTTTGACACCCCTGGTATATACAGCACATGTGGCAATTAAATGAGTTTGACACCCCTGGTATATACAGCACATGTGGCAATTAAATGAGTTTGACACCCCTGGTATATACAGCACATGTGGCAATTAAATGAGTTTGACACCCCTGGTATATACAGCACATGTGGCAATTAAATGAGTCTGATACCCCTGGTATATACAGCACATGTGGCAATTAAATGAGTTTGACACCCCTGGTATATACAGCACATGTGGCAATTACATGAGTTTGACACCCCTGGTATATACAGCACATGTGGCAATTAAATGAGTTTGACACCCCTGGTATATACAGCACATGTGGCAATTAAATGAGTTTGACACCCCTGGTAATTGCACATGTGGCAATTAAATGAGTTTGACACCCCTGGTATATACAGCACATGTGGCAATTACATGAGTTTGACACCCCTGGTATATACAGCACATGTGGCAATTAAATGAATTTGACACCCCTGGTATATACAGCACATGTGGCAATTAAATGAGTTTGACACCCCTGGTTATACAGCACATGTGGCAATTAAATGAGTTTGACACCCCTGGTATATACAGCACATGTGGCACTTAAATGAGTTTGACACCCCTGGTATATACAGCACATGTGGCAATTAAATGAGTTTGACACCCCTGGTATATACAGCACATGTGGCAATTAAATGAGTTTGACACCCCTGGTATATACAGCACATGTGGCAATTAAATGAGTTTGACACCCCTGGTATATACAGCACATGTGGCAATTAAATGAGTTTGACACCCCTGGTATATACAGCACATGTGGCAATTAAATGAGTTTGACACCCCTGGTATATACAGCACATGTGGCAATTACATGAGTTTGACACCCCTGGTATATACAGCACATGTGGCAATTAAATGAATTTGACACCCCTGGTATATACAGCACATGTGGCAATTAAATGAGTTTGACACCCCTGGTATATACAGCACATGTGGCAATTAAATGAGTTTGACACCCCTGGTATATACAGCACATGTGGCACTTAAATGAGTTTGACACCCCTGGTATATACAGCACATGTGGCAATTAAATGAGTTTGACACCCCTGGTATATACAGCACATGTGGCAATTAAATGAGTTTGACACCCCTGGTATATACAGCACATGTGGCAATTAAATGAGTTTGACACCCCTGGTATATACAGCACATGTGGCAATTAAATTAGTTTGACACCCCTGGTATATACAGCACATGTGGCAATTAAATGAGTTTGACACCCCTGGTATATACAGCACATGTGGCAATTAAATGAGTTTGACACCCCTGGTATATACAGCACATGTGGCAATTAAATGAGTTTGACACCCCTGGTATATACAGCACATGTGGCAATTAAATGTGGAAACTATAATAACCATATGAATAATGCCTACCTGATTTATAAACACAAATATGAATGTAGCCAGACGACGATGCTGTTGTTTCAGTGGAATAATGGCTCTTTGAGCAGTATGTATCACTTTACCAGTGGTTGTCCCTTCGCAGGATGGGGGGCGCTGCTCAATAAACTCGACCCTCGGGGCAAAATCAAAATCAAATCTCTCTCTCTCTCTGCACTTCGCTCTCGCTGCTCGAAATTTGACCATAACTTGAGTACTCCATTACTCATCCCCTTATTTGTTTGCATGAGCTGTAGCTAAGCTCTAGCTTAACTGCCCTGTAGTTGCTTTGCATGTAATTTTGCTGTGTTTTTGACTGATAAACGTTTGTTTATTGAGACTGCTTTTGTTTACATTTGTACCGGTTAGTGACGACCGACGCTCTAAAGTAAACAAACTACTTACTTAGATACCTTTAGATACCTTTAGATGTGTTCGCCGCTCTTCTAGCGGCACCAAGGAGTGCGACGCCCCTCGTTATGGGTATTATGGGTTTCATATTATAAAGTTCTAGCACTTATTGTAGATATTTTTTCCTTCACTGTAGTTAAGTGCTTAGCAAACCACCCAGTAGTTATCTTGCATGACATTGTACTGTAGTTTTGACTGATAAACGTTTTTTTTTCAAAATTCTATTTGTCAAGTTAGTAGAGACGCCGCCGATACTAGCGCCACCTGTGTACGCATAAACAAACCCTCTTCTTGTATTTTATATATCAAAGTCTAGCCAGTACTGTACTTGGTTGAACTTTTTATCTTGGTTATCTATATAAATCGCACACACTAACATTTGTCAAGATAGTTTTAATATTGGGTTATAATAATTTAGTTACTGTAATACTTTTTGATAGCCTATTTATTAATCGCATTTCAGATACTTGTCACCATATTAATAGGCCTCTCACACTCTTGCCAGGGATATTACTAACTCCATTACTATTATTATTGTGTCGACCACTGTATAAACTAATATACAGGCTTTAGCCTAACTGTGTCATACTGCTAACATAATTTTATTTTTATTTTCAGGCATAACATTGTGTTCTATTGCTAACATATTCTTTTTGTGATTTACAGGCATTAATTGTACCATATTTCTAACCAATATTTTGTGTTACTGTACTGTATACTGCTTTCCAGTATTCTCACTAGGCTAAATTAACCCTCTCCCACTTTTTTCCAGTAAATTTTGTAACAAATTACTAGTCCATTTGCAATGTTCAGGCTTTAACTGTGTAATACTGCTAACTTCAATTTTTGTTTTATTTTCAGGCATAAATTGTGTTCTATTGCTAACATACTTTTTGTGATTTACAGGCATATTAATTTTATCATATTGCTAACAACATTTTGTGTGATTTTCAGGAATTAATTGTATCACATTGCTAACATAATTTTTTTGTGATTTTCAGGCTTTAATTGTACCATTTTGCTAACATCAATTTGTGTGATTTTCAGGCATATTGTGATTATATCTGTAATGCCCTCGAAAATGTCCCGCACCCACAATAATACTAACCCGAGTTGACGTCAGGTATAGCGTAAAATAGTCGTAGATGGTAAGTCCAATAAACTCATCTCGAGAGACTATCACCGTGGTTCTTAAAAATCGGACTAAGGTTGCTATACTTTTGTACGTCCGTGGTAGTACAGTGGGTTAGCGCGCGGGCCTGGTGGTGATGGTGGTGCGTCACTAACCAGGGTTCGAACCCCACCCAAGGCATCTCAAAACCTGTGGGCTTTTAGGGGGGTTAAATTCCCTTCAGAGGTTCGTACCCCGCGCCAGGTACTAGGAAAGGTTGATCCTAAAGGTAGCCTGGGGATAATTCCCATTCCTATTTAACCTGGAAAAACCTAGCATTTCATTGGGGAAGGGGGGGAACATGGTTGGGTCCCTAGGTCGTCACGCGTGAGGGGAGGATTAACGGCGCGTGTGGGAGGGTCAGGGTGGTGAGAGGTGAGCGAGTTAGGAAACGGGATTTGTTGGGGGGACTGCGGCGGGTTGGTGGGGGAAGAGTTAGGTGTAGAACAGAGGTTATTGGTAGAGGACTGATGTATTGATTTGGGGTTGTTAACAGGACGAATTTGGGGAATTTTCTTGGTGTCAGTCTCGGTCTGGTTAAAGGTTATGTGGGACTGGGGAGGATTAGTGGGGGCAGAGTTAGGCATAGGACATGGGTTATTGAGGGAGGAGTGATGTACTGATTTGGGGTTGTTAACAGGACGAGTTTGGGGGATTTTCTTGGTGGCAGTCTCGGTCTGGTTAGAGGTTATCTGGGACTGGTGAGTTTGTTTGACATGAGAGGGCGAGTCAAGTGTGGGGTTTCGAAGTTTTCTAGGGGTGTGAATTGTGTGGGGTGGAAGGGAGCTACTGACTGAAAACTGTCACAAGCTACCGACGGAAAACTGTCACAAGGGAAATTTTGTTGGTGGGGGGATAGCTGAACATTTCTGGGGTCATGGGGAAAATATGTTGTGGTAGGCCTACATAGGTAGGCATAGCTAGAATACGGGGCTTGTTGGGGGGGCTGCGGAGGGTTGGTGGGGGAAGAGTTAGGTGTAGAACAGGGGTTATTGGTAGAGGACTGATGTATTGATTTGGGGTTGTTAACAGGACGAATTTTGGGAATCTTCTTGGTGGCAGTCACGGTCTGGTTAGCGGTTATCTGGGGTTGGTGGGTTTGTTTGACATGCATAGAAAAAGGAAGGGGTTTATGGGGTAACACAATTGATGGAAGATGCTCGTTGGTGGATGGCTGGGCAGGGGAAAATTTAGGGATGGTCAGAGAGGATAGAGGCAAGGAAGAGTGCACTGGGGTTGGACTTTCACCGGAAGTCATTTTGGAAGGGTGCACGGAGTCTTGGATAGGGGCTGAAGGGTTGGATAGGGGATTCATCGAACTGCGTAGGCATTCTTCTCTGATGGAGAGCATATGTTCTTCGAATAAGCCATACGGGTCGAGATGGGCGGTGATGTGGGGTGGGAGGATGTTTAACAATGCGGTGAATAAGAGTTCATTTTGTTGGTTGTAATCTTCATAGCTATACGTGGTCCTCACGTATCTGTAGAGTTGTATGAGGGTCACATTTATATCCCCTTCATACTTGATCTCGTCGACTTTTATTATTTTGGGGGCGACGGGGGAACCCAAAAGTGGATCTAAGGTCCGGATCACGAAGGATCGAAACTGGTTCCAGGTAAACTCTGGCGTACACTGTGTCACAGTTTGGCGAATAAATTCTTTAAAGGTAGGCCGATCAACAAGTTAGGAAACGGCTTCTCCCAACTGTATAATATGCAAAATTGCAACGGCGATTTTTTCGCGATCATTATGAAGTACCTCATCGTACACTGGCTTTATTATGTCTAAGTAAGTGGTGATATCATACGTGTTTACATCATACTTGGGAATGTGTGCGAGTGGCTGAAAATTTCGCGATGTTGCCATGCTTCTACTGTTCCAAACTTGCAGTGTAATGCAACCTTTTATCCGAATCAAGAACCACCGCTGCCGCCAATGTTATGCTAGGTTTTTCCAGGTTAAATAGGAATGGGAATTATCCCCAGGCTACCTTTAGGATCAACCTTTCCTGGTACCTGGCGCGGGGTACGAACCTCTGAAGGGAATTTAACCCCCCTAAAAGCCCACAGGTTTTGAGATGCCTTGGGTGGGGTTCGAACCCTGGTTAGTGACGCACGACCATCACCACCAGGCCCGCTCGCTAACCCACTGTACTACCACGGACGTACAAAAGTATAGCAACCTTAGTCCGATTTTTAAGAACCACGGTGAAGTGCCATATTTCCCACTGTGGTTTTCCTGTACGGTACCATGTTATCTGACGACATTTTTCCTGCATCACCCCATGCACTCTCTCTCTCTCTCTCTCTCTTTCCAGTGACAATTTTTCTTGTGTTTGTATATTTTTTCCTTGGGTACCTCTTTACAACACCATATTTTTCCCCAGGGGTGCCAACATGTATGGGTCTCCAGTCCTGGCGGACCTCCTGGGCGTGGGCGAGGCAGAGGGTGGAGGCAGTGTGCGTACTGTCACAGGCGGCAGCGGTTTGGGCATCACGGGTACTACCACCAAAGTCGCTGCTGTCAACTGCCGCCCCCGCATGTGGAAGGTGGCAGTGGTGGTGGTGGCCTTCCTCATGACTGCACAGTTCTCCATGAGTCTGATCTTTTCCAGGAACTACGACTCCCTCTTTTACGTCAACACCACCTCGTCGGCGTCAGACCCGCCCATCCATTCCAGGGTAAGGTGGAGAGAGAGAGAGACAGAGAGAGAGAGAGAGAGAGAGATTTACTAGATTCATTGACCACAAAGACCTTGGGACCCAAGCTAGGGTGGTCAAGACGTATAATTCTTGGCTAGAGATAGCAAACATAACCCCAAATAAAGAAAAGTGAAATAACCTGATAGCAGAGCAGAAATCCTTCTTCGCTTCGGGACTCAAACCTATAATTTATTAGTGGCCCCATCATCATTGACGATATGCCTGATATCATAAGTCTGGAGGGGGATATTCGTGACAAATAATATATTTATCCAACCACTAATAGAAAATAGGATGAAAATAAACCCAGAAATAGAGCTCTAAATTTTCTTTATTTGTGTATACAAAATACAGGAAAAATATAAAAAGAATGTACAGGTAGCGCACTATAAAATATACCTGTGGGGCAACATATTCTGAAATCTTAGGATAGAGATTGTAGAACAGTTGTATTGCATATAAAACATTTTATATGTACCAACGATTTATCTTGCATATATACAGTACATATATAGATCTGTTGTAAAAATAAATGTCTTATCTAAGTATTTTTGCTTATACCTAAACCAAATATATTAATTACTCATGACTCTATAACAAGTTCTTGAGAAATATTAGGATGATGACTATCACAAAGTATTTGGTTATGTATACAAGGTACATTTTTGTTTTCCTTAATCTAAAGTATTACCTGTTATTAAGTAATACATATCACAGTGCTTTTGTACGCGCCTACCACGTTCCGGCAGGGGTGAGGGTCTTAGCTATCATGTGCCCCCCCACCCCCTCCCTCCTTCTTAAAATTAACAAATAATCATAAAAAGCACCAGACCTTCAGACCTGTTGCCTCAATGCGACATAGGCCATACATGGTTTATCAAGGGTAACAGACAGGTAACACGTTAGGAAGGTGTGATTGGATGCCCATAACTACATCTGTTCTATGTCAGTGACTGAATGGTTATTTTAAAATCTAAGGGACACTGCCCATTTCCTTATGTCGTGAGCCATGTCCCACGGCTCCAGGGTTGCTTTCCCGTATCACATCGACCAAGAAAGCTGCTAAGTGCCGCTTTGTAAGGCATTTACCTGTCTGACTTACCCACAGGGCTCCCGGTTGATTAGGCCAGGACACCCCGATATAAGTCATTAGAGATTTCACCGGGCATAATTTATGGCAAGAATCTCCTCTCTTGAGCACAGGAACCTCAAATTCCGAAAAAACATGATCACTGTGCTCGTTCTTTGCACCGGGCAAACCTGAAACAGTTAGGTCCGTTGCTCATCGCCGCCAGCTCAGATACCCGGTTTCGTGTAGCCAAGGCCATAAGGAACACAGCCTTCTTTAAGGTCAATTCAAAAGTAGGATTGTGACTATATTTCTGAGAATTTAGTAATGACAAGGCTTTGTCAAGTGACTAGGTAGGCATGAGCTGACTTGGTGGTGGACGAAACTTGAAACATGCACGCATGAAACCCTTCTCCTCCGCCGGTGGTACGGAGAGCCCAATTAAGTAAAAAAAGGGGACTCTTATAGCAGTCATGTGATTCTTTAGTGTTACTACTGACAAGCGTTTATGCTCAAATAAATAATCAAGATATTTGAAAATTAATGATACCGATGCTTCAGTTTGGTCAGTTTCCACTATCCAAGTAGTAAAAGCTTTCCAGTGTGATTGGTACTGACGTCTGGTGGAAAGAGTGTACTGGTTAATTAATTTATTAGTCATGGTTTCCCCATAAGGGGCTAACCATTTGGCCCTTTGAATGTCCATAATGCAAAAGTCAGCGAGGTCTTTAGGTTGCCAATTGTCTCCAAGTGGAAATACGAGATCGGGAGCGACACCGGGTTCTCGCACCACGTCTTCAACTGGGAGTACCACACCTGGGCCGGCCACAGGGGCGCGATTAGCGAGACTACACCTCGATAATCGCGTAGTTTGTGAACTACTTGACACATGAGTGAAGCGTCTGGTGGTGGAAAAAGATAGATGGAATTCCATTTGTTCCAGTCCACCAATAAGGTGTCTGGACCTCCCGCCGGAGTTCGCGTCCGGAGGGTAAGGAAGAGAGGGAGCCTGTGGTTCTCTTTGGACACAAATACACCCACTTGTGGACGGTACGGCTCTACAATCATCTTTTGAAATATGGTTTGCTTGAGCCTCCATTCTACTAGGGTGCTCTGTCTCTGAGACAGAGCATCTGCCCAAACGTTGGCCACGCCCGGCAGATATGATGAGCGTAGATAAATGTCTAGCCTGTCCGCCAACACAAAAATCTGTTCCGACAACTCTAGCAACATTCGAGACCTCGTTGACCCTTGCTTCTGAATGCATGTGACTGCATTCAGATTGTCCATTCGAAAGGCTATTGATTTCCCCACTAGAGTCGAACCGTAAGCCTGAAGGAAAAACAGGGGAAGTAGTTACTCTTTTGCATTGATGTGAAACTCCTTGAATCGGGACCAAAGACCTTGACTCTGATGTCCTAGGTTTGACTAATAACCCCAACCCAGTGTCCCCGAAGCATCGGTATCTACCCATACCGTCGGAGGAGGAGAAGTCTACGTCATAGTTGAATGCAATGTTTCCGGCCTTGCCCAGACCGCTAGTAAGTTGTGGATTAACTTTGGGATATGCCATGACTTGTCCGCCGGCAAGAGCGGAAAATGTCTGTTTCCCTCCAAGATTAACCTCTTTACTTTCAACCGGCCCTACTTAACAGTAAGTTGAATCCAGTTGAGAGAGCCGGCGAGGGACTCCCACACTTTTCTCGTCGTAGTCAAGCTGTGTAGAAAACGAAACAGTTTCTTGCGGAACCTGTTTCGATTGTCCACACTCTGACTGAGACTTAGGTGCGTCGTGTCCCACACCAGCCCCACCCACTGAATTACCCTTGGTGGGACAAGATTCGACTTTGCCAAGTTGATATTGAACCCTAGGGATTTGACATGGTGTAGAATGATGTTTATATGTTAGAGGCATTGAATCTCGGATTCTCCTACCACCAGCCAGTCGTCTAGGTACCACATGATCGTGATTCCTTGTTGCAAAAGTGGTAACAGAGCCTGTCAGACTAATTTGGTGAAGATTCTCGGTGCCAGGTTCAGACCGAAAGGCATGCGTTGAAAGACATAAGTCTGCTGCTTGATCCTCATAGCGAGGAATTTTTGGAAACTTTTGTTGACTGGGACATGCCAATAGGCTTCTGTCAGATCTAACGAGCACATCCAACCTTGCGGCGGAAGAGTTAGTCTGATCTGATTCACAGTGAGAATTCTGAATGAAGGGTTGTGAATATGGCGATTCAGATGAGACAAGTCTACGACTGGCCTCATCTGAGCGCTGTCCCTCTTTGGCACAAGAAAAAGTCTGTACGTGTAGACAGGGCAAGTGGAATTGACCAGAACTATGATACGCTTGGTTATCATTTCTTGGACTAGTGACTACACCTCTAAAGAAACATTGTTGACTTCGAAAGTTTGACATAATCGAGGTCGCCGGAGCCACAGCCAAGTGATACCCTTGCGTACCACAGTCATTACCCAAGTCCGCCGAGGCCAAGCCCGGTGACACGTCTGGAATTCTCCAGTCACGCAACTGGACTTGTCCAGCAGAGCTACACTCTGATCCAACTCGCCCTGCCTGGGCCCTGGAAGTGAGAGAGCTTTGTGTTCTAGTTTTTTGACTGGGGAGTGGTGGAGGTAGACGGCTGGCTGGTAGTAGGGGTCCGTAACTCATTTCCTGACTTACCCTTAGACTGACTTCTGTACCACTTTCCCGACCCTTTTCTGTGACTTACCTTTGGTAGAGCCACTGCCCCCCTGCGGAGAAGGAGATTTGAATGAGGGAAAAATCTTTGAACTACTGGGATGACTCTTAGGAGTATACTTTGGCTTAGTAGAATTAGGAGCCTCCTTCCGCGGCACAGTGGCAGATGTCCTATGAGAGTCAAGAAGGCTAAATACAGTCCTCCATGTTTCCTGACAAACAAGAGTAGGAGTTAACACTTGTGACAGCACAACCCGACGTCCTATCTCCGCCGGCAACTTCTTTACCAGAAACACCCGCAAATCTTGCCTAGCCCGGACTGCCTCCAAGAAGGCAACCCGAATGTCGCCAAGAGTCTGAACGGAGTTCTGCAGAACAAGCCGCCGGGTGAGAGACAGGGCTTTCGTGGCCTGTGGTGCCGTTATTGCCTCAGACGTTCTAATGAGAGATTCAGCAATTTGACGACTTAGTAAGAATTGTGAAAATAACCTCCAAGCTTTCTGACGCAATTTATAGTCTTAATCAAGTTGAACAGGGATGGGACTAGAAAAAGGGTCATTGATATCACAAAGGGACAACTTCGGTGCACCAAGGAAATCTAACGCAGCCTGCGATATTCCTCCGGTTATGGCAACGGGAAGGGAAAATCAGTTGTGATTCTCTTGGGGTATTTGATGGGAAGACTTATTAGTGATTGTTCCCGCAAAGTTCTAGGCCTCAGCTGCCCACTCAAGCCACGGACCCGAACCTACCGACCCTATCTGTAACACTGCACTGCCGGACTGATCTCGGATAGACTTAGTGTCCAATTCCCGTGTGAGACTAAAAAGTGAGTTGATATCATTAAGGCCATCATGTCGAGACCAGTCAGAGTACAATTATGCTGATGTGGCCAGCGGAAGGGCCGGAGAAGCTGAATATGTGAAAAAATCAGGGGCATAAACATTAGGTATTGCCTTTATCAGTACATCCAACACTTCTCCCGACATGTTCTTAGCTCGTAATTTCTTACCTTCATTGACCTGATTAATCCAATAATCCGGTACCGGAATTTCTGCAGGCCTTTTCTGAGGGGAATTTTCTCTAATGGGGGAGGAATTACGTCTGGAACGATGCGTACATTGGCGGTCGGTAAGAACAACGTCAAGGGGGCAACAGTAGGAGTAACAAGGGAGGGAGTAAACTGCTCTTGTGTAGAAATAAGAACTGATCCCAAACGTCGTGCAACCGAAGGTGCCGGAGGGTCCGGTACTGATCTTCCTTCACTAAATTTACTCCTAAAAGACTCAAACATGCTTTCAAGATCTGCCCTAGTTTCATATTCCTTAGATGTATCTGTAGACACTTGTGACTCAACATCGGATCGTCCATCAGAAGTGCCTCTCTGGCCAGAGTCCAGATGGTCCGAGACCTCATAAATGGATTGAGAGTCCATCGATACTTCCGACCTTTCCTCCGGCGACCGGGGTGAGAGGAATCGAATCTCTTCACTCCGGCACTCCGGACTTCAGGTTCTATAGCCTCTTCAGACTCGCCTCTAGCTGCCGGGATAACCGGACAGCGGGCTCCAGGACGTCTCGGGCCAAATCACCTTAGTCTAAATCAGGTATGGAAGAGGGTAGTTGTGACCCATTAGCTTCTTTCACATTAACTGTTGGATTATAGCCCCGATAGTGTTCGGCTAGAACCTGAGGTGGTACTCTACCTTGAGGCGCACTGGTACCTAGAGATCTACCATTAGGTGCAATGTTCCGTGGAATCACAAACTTGTGCCTTTCCAATGGCAAATTCACCCTGTCCCTCGGTGTGGTCTCCACCGACCCTGAACCCGACTCTGACTGGCCGGATTGCACATTCGACTCAGGCAGAGGGGTAGAGACGGTAGGTGTCAACTCATGCGGTTGCTTGGGACGTATACTCGACCCAGCCATACGGGATGTAGAAGAACCCTGTTCGTGAGCCTTAGCCGGCATCACTTTCCTCTTCTTTGTTGCCGGTGGTACTGCCCGGGTGGAAGATTGGAGAGAGGATGATTTTCACAGGGGGGACCTAGATCGCGACCTGGTCCTTCCTTGCTCATATGCCAATCGGGCTTAGGCCTCTTTGAGGAACGGCAGGGAGGACTTGCTTTTCTAACCTCATCCGAGGACTCGCTAGAACTTACAGTTTCTTTAGAAAGTACCTTAGATTGTTTCTTGTGGCTACTAGAACGACTACTGGCTTTGACAGATTTAATGTTCGGACACTTAATAATCAATAGTTCCCACAAAACATCATCACAACATAACGCCTTATGGGCTACATCTTTCGCATAGTCATTGAAACATGTGCGAATACGTTCTAGTACCCCATGACATCCCGGCTCCTTGTGTGTAATAAGGCCATTACGGAGTTTTGTGCACACGTGACTTTTCTTAGTTACCCACTGCCCTCTAGGCAAGTAACGCATATTACGCATATTTTGTGACCAATGATAGGTATGTCATGACACAATGCTGTAGCACATAACGTAACGAGATCCATGATTGCAAGTCCAACTCCCCCCCCCCCCCCCCTCCTCCCCGGCTAGCTATCGGCTACCCGGTCCGGGGCTCACTGCCGAGGAGAACGTGCACTTCTGGAAAAGAAAATTCAAAGAATCAATGCTCATAAGGCTAACCTGAGACATTTACACGTTACCGTTACCTTGAATACACCAGAAAAATAGACATAGTTAGTCTCACCATTCTAGGATTGCCGTGCATTCTCCTGGAAAAAAACATTACTGCGTTTTTTTTCCCTCAGAAGGAATTGAGACTACTTATCTATGATATTGGATATCACCGACCTATATATATATACCAGTCCGCCGGGACGAACTTGGTCAATTGCTCTTCTGCCGCTGACTGAATTGGACCATGCATCTTCCGTCGCGCCGACAGATTAGAAGTCTCCCCGCCGCGTGAAGAAGATTAATATTATATAGGTGAGGCATTCCGGCTCCGCCGGAATCCCTGTGGAAGCCTTCCCCTTCCGTCGGGAGTTCGTTCTTGGCTCAAGACTACGAACTGGTTAATTGGATCAAAGTGCACTAGACCGTTGCCAGCGATAATTCCGTTGGGGGCAGTACTCAACTTACGTCCCGCCGGGAAACAAGATCCAAACCCTTGCATGTTTTAACTAGTTTGCAACCAGATAAATCACACAAACATATACAGTACATACGTCAGGATGTCTCCCAACACCCTCAACTCTAACCACAATATATCAGAAGAGAAGAGGGTCACATTATGGCTTAACCCTTTTGCTGCGGGTGACATTTTGGAACGTCCTGGCAAGTTACAGCAATTTCCAGGCTTTAAAAGCCTGTAAAAAACGTAAAAATTGAGTGTCAGTGGGTGGGAGCGTGAGGGGCCCACCTCCGACCCTCAGAACACCGAGCGGCTCACTGAGGTTGACTGTGTCTCGTGCGGGTCTCTCTCTGTGTCTCCCAACAGTGTAGCCAAGCGAGCAAGTGTTACATAATAGCGGGTTTCCCGCGTTTCACTGGCACCACTGCTGGTGAACCAGACCACGTACGGGGCCCGTTCTGGTGTCATTTTGAATCTATTCTCGCCTAGTTTTCGGCAGAATACACTTCATTTAATGCAGATGCTTGATTTATCATTCAGGAGTGCCTGAATATGCCCTAAATAGCCCAAACATGGCCGCAGCCAAAGGGTTAAAATTATCTATAATAATAATCATACAATAACATCCTGGCCATAAAAATTTCCTACACAGAGGCTGGCCACGTGGCCTAGGGCAAGGTAGACGACCATCAGGCGACACTCTTACCTCCAGGATGAACCAGCAGCTGCCACCACACGACGACAGGACCGTAGGGAAAAAAGACGGAGCAGATACCTAAAGAAGGCTCCCCACAACGTAAGGCCACCGTTAAACTTTAGGCTCAGCCGAAGCATCAACAAATGCTTAACCCACCAGAAAGATGGCCGAAAAGTGGTGCCTTGCATAAAAAAGCCTCCAACACTGCTAGCTAGGCTTAAAATAAGAGCAACAATAATAAAATTAAATGGTGTCACCTCAGGTCCGAGGCCACGGGGACCTGAGGTGACACCAACACATAACACCCTTAATAAACACACTCCTAGGGGTCGTGTCGACTGCACGCCTGACCTGTCTAGTCTAAACCTATTCTAAAACATCTCAAATAAGACAAATGAGCCTTATGGAATAGTGAGTCTTATACTCACTATTCCAGACGCTAGAATGAAGAATGCAGAGAGGTCGGAACAACATGTCCGTCGACAGCGAGCCCCGAAGCGAGAAGGAGGAATGACGCATCACCGTCTAGGGGCAAACCCACGCTATCAACATCCACACGATGGCAAGCATAGCAGATTTAGAGTACTAATACTTTTTCTTTTAATTTCTTTTTTTTCGTAGTTGGCATCCGCTTCATAATGACGAGTCCGTAAGAAATTATGAGTGTACACTTACGATGTTGGTCTCTTACGCTTCAGGGGCGGGTGATTTGAACATTCCCCTTTGGGTTCAAAGAGTGCCATTAATGTTTAAGGCATATCGTCAATGATGAAGGGGCCACTAATAAATATTGCTTTTAAGCCAGCAGGCTGGTTGCTTGCCTTCTGCCTGGCCAGTTCGGCTGCTTGATCACACTGGATGTGGCTCGGGGCAACAAGGGCGCGTGGTTGGAGGTGTTGCCTTCTGCAGGAATAGAAGAGGCAACAAGGGGGGCAGCTACCTTTTTAGGCAGCTCTTGTAGTCGCGGTGTTGTAGAACTGCGTGGGGCGTCTCTGGCTGGTGTTGGTGCGTAGATATTTTGGTTAGCATCTTTCTTGTTTTGTCCACTTTGGATTGGCTTATTTGGGGGCAAAGTTGAAGGTGTTTGAGGTGGTTTGGAGGTGCCGGATGTAGCTTCCCAGATTCCTGTTGTCTTGGCCTTACATGGTGTGCATAGGCTTGGTGAAGGGATGTGTGCATGGTTTGCAAGACGTGTATTTGTTGTTGAGGTGCTTGGTGCTGGTGAACGCACATGTTCAGGGCTTTGGTCCCTTTTCTTCTGTCTTTGAGCTTGTTCCTGGACTGGTTGGTTGTTGTTGTTGTTGTTGTTGTTCTTGTTCTTTTTGTTCCCCAAGCTGCCTGGCCGAACAGCCCCAAGGCCCTGAGCAAGGCCAAGGCCATAACCAAGCGCCCCCACAGATCCCTCCCTGCCGACCACAATAAAGCCTGGGTGACCGAAGCCACTCCATGGCGGGGAGCTGAGGAGGGTGCGGAAACGCCCGGGAAACCAAAGCCCCACCCAGGGCCCTGTGCCCCTCAGCAATTATGAAGAGAAAGTTGAGGGGCAAAGGAAAAATGTGACGCTTTGGTTTCCAATCTTGGTAGATTGGGAGGTCAATCCACGGAAGAGATCCACTTGAGATCTAGAAAACAGATAAGTAAAAGGAACAGTCAGAGTAAGCTATGGGTATGACAGAGATCGCTCAGTTATGTCGTAAGCTGGAGGCATGTGGTGTTGACGATGTGTGCGAGTTTGCAGGTTCTGGGTGTTGCAGGAGATGTGTAATCGGTGTTGGACTGGTCACACGTGTTGGAATTTGATTAGGTTTATAATCGTCTGCCCGGCTATGGAAGTTTGGATCGTTTTCTCTGACGCGTAGTGCTGCTTGTCTGCTAAGGCGGCCGAGTAGAGGGAGTTCTTAAATATATTTCTGACTTCCCCAATGTCGTAGTTCCCAATTGAGGCAATCTTCTCGAAGTTGTTCTGGCTAGATGTGGTGGTATTTTGGTCCGCCCGCATCTCACCATCGCCTTCCTAAAAAAAGTCCCGACCTCGGGGCTGAAGGTGGTAGTGGTAAGAGTTGTGGTCCCGGTAGATTGGGGTCAGATGCTGGAGTAGGAAGTGGTACACACGGTCATTGGTGGTAGGTGGTGCCTGGTGGTCGTAGGAGATGTACAGCAGTAACGGGGCGGCAGAATGTATGGCTGTATTAATCAGGTGGTTGAGCGACTTGAAGTATTGAGGAACACCATCCTGGATGAAGGCTATTCTGGATATCTTCATATCTGGTCAGAGGTTGGTGCTGTGGCTGTTGATGGTGTGGTGGTCAGGTCGGAAGTGATGCTCTGGGTCATGGTCATGGGGCTTTTGAGGGCTGTTGCAGACGCCGAAGTACCATAGCTGGAGGAGGGGCCAGCGCGTGGAGGCATGGCTTGGGCAGGGGGGTTGACCTGGTTTGTTCTCTTGATCCTGGGTTTGGATTGATGGACTGCTGGTTCCCATTTTATTGGTCGCTTGATCAGGTGGCCACGTCTGGTTTGTGTTGGAAGTCTGGGAAAATTGGGAGACGGAGTTAATGGTGGTGTTTGACGGAACCTAATTTGCGAGGTACTTCTCGGGGGCATAGGGGGAATAGGTTCGGAGTTAGCTGATCTAGGGCTAGGGCGGAAAAGTGGAGTGGGTAGAGTAGTTACAGTTGGTGAAAGAATAAAATGGGATAGAGTTTTAGGAGGGATAGGTCAGAAAGTTGGTGATTTTGGGCTAGGGTGAGTATTATGGGCAGGTAAAATTGTTAGAGGTGATGAGGCAGACGGATGTAGTGGTTTGGGGGGGTGATTTAAGGATAGTGGTGGTGCTTGGTTTTGGATGAGATGAGGTGGTAGGTTGAGGTGACTTGGGTCTAGAGGTAGGTTGAGTGAGACTTGGGGAAGAGATGGGTGTGATAGGGTTGGAGACAGGTTGAAACTGGGAGAGGGGTGTTTTTAGTTGAAATGGGGTGGAACTGGAAGAAAGAGAGGGTAATTCGGCTGTGAAGGAGGTTGGGCTGTTGAGAGGTTGAGTAAGCGTAGTTGTAGGAGGAGGCGGAGGTTTAGAATGAGAAGAGGGTTGAGTGGTAGTGTTAGTGAGAGCTGGAGGTTTAGGTTGATAGGTGTGAGGCGGTAGAGGAGGTGAAACAGGAGGAAAAGTTGTGTAGACCGGTCGATCAGCTCGCTTAGATCCCTGAGAGAAGGAGGAAGTAGGGTTGAGATTATGGTTAGAGGTAGTACATATGTCATCAGTTTCAGTTAAAATGGTGATGTTCTTATCTAAAGATTGGAAACGTCGCACAAACCTGTTTCTGTATGTGCGTGACTCCCCATTATTTCTCTCTGTGACTTGAGAATAGTTCGGGTCCTTGTGGCTTTTGTAGGGTCCTTTTTCTGGGGTTTTGGGCTGACATTCTCCAAAGGCACAGGCGCGACACACTTCGAGAATTTCTTAGCCGTAAGGTGTGGTCTGGGCGTCCAGTAGGTGTCTTGGAAGGTCTCGAGTAGCTTTATGTGGCCGAGATGGGTGCCCTGGTCGGAATGCAGGAATTCCATGATGGTTGTGGCAATATCGGGACAAAGGGCAATTTTCCCTTTGGTGGTGAATAGGGTGTCGTCCCACTTGGTATCGAACATTTCCTTGGAAATCCAGGGGGGTCGGTTGTCCTGGAAAACCTGCCTTAAGTGTTCTTGGGGGTCCTCGTCGGGTGTTTCGTCAGCTCCTCTTGTGTTGTCTTCGAGGTAGGTGATTTCAGGTGATTTGGTAATGGTAGCAGGCTCATCATCTGGTTCTAACTCGTCGATAGTCAGGTCTCTGGGTAGGGTGACGGTTGACCTGATATGTTGGCAATTCTGACAGAGTTTTACGGAGCAGTGCTGGAGCTGTTCGGCAATCCCTGTTGATTGGGTTTTGCAAGGTGGGCGTGAGTATGAAGTGTCCTGGTAAGGTGGGTTGTATAGGAACCCCCTGTTCATGATGCGGAGGTAATGTGATGTTCTTGGTGGTGATGGCTTGTGAAATTCTGATGGGTTGGATGGTTTGTGGTAGGCTTGGGCGAGGAGACGGCGGCTTTTTGTTCTTCGAAGGTGGTGTTTTTGTTAGCTGGAACGTTAGTTTTCGTTCGTCACAGTGGATGGTGGTTTTCAAAGCTGTGAGGAGATCAAATCCCAGGTATCCATCGTACGATGTCTCATGTGATGGAAACACCATAAAAGCGTAGTATCAGCCATGGTTGGGTGTGATGGTAGCCACGTAGAGGGGGCTGTCATTTCTTGGCTGGGGATGATGATGTCATTGGCAGCGATAAGTGTAGTAGGTGATGATTGGAGTGGTCCAAAAGTGTGTTGGTGGTTTTGATGAAAAGAGGTGAAAATACATGATTTAGAGGCCCCAGTGTTTATGAGGAGCCGGGACTTGACCCCTTGAATGGTTAAGTGCGTGTGGATGGGAGGTTTTATCGAAGTGGTGGTGCCCTCTTCGCGAGCCCTTGCCAGTCTAACAATAGGTGGGCGGGGGTGGTTTAAAAACCCGGTTCTTCATCTTGAAGGGAACTGGCCACGTTTTCTTCAGCTTCTGTTGTAGGGAATTCTTCACTGTTGTCTTCTGCTCCCCCTGTTCCGTCTTCGAGGATGGTGGCGACCCTCCTGGGTGGCCTGACCCAGGGAATGTGACCCCAGAATTCGGGCACACGAGGGCGTCTGGCCACCAAGTCTGCGAAAGACTTCTTCATGCTCACTAGTGGGCATTGGGGGCCACAAGTTTGCCACTCGACCGGCTTCACTCTAGCCCATTCCTCCGGCTTATCTGAGTTGCGGGTTTTTGGGTTGGAAGGATGCTGGACTGGCTGCTTGTGGTTTGGTGGGAGCACGACTGATTGCAGCTATTTTTCCTGGTTCTCGGGACTTCTGGAGAGCCAGGATCCGATGTATGATAGGGAGATCCTCGTCATATCCCCTGGGCTCCGTTATGGCGAAGTGATCCCGGCCGGCCGCAGGAAGGATCCTTAACCCTTCCTGCCCGGATGTAATTTTAAAAGGACACACCTTCCGAAGGCCCGCAGCCCGGATGTCCTTTTAAACTCTGTAAGCTTGTAAGCTTCCTTAAGCGTGCTTTGAAAGCCGTGCGGCAAAACGTTTGTAAACAAACCCGATCGGAGCGCCGCCAAGCGTTAACAACAAGAAGGAGAAGTCCGACCTTGTCCGCCATTACCAGTTAGTGTGAAAATTAGTCTCCAAAAGTGTCCGACATTGCTAAATTCGCGGGAAAACAGCCAAAACTCTCACGGAAATCGTCATCACACCTGAACCAGTTGACCTAGAGAGCTCTACTTAATGCCAGTCTACAGATACAAAACAGGGCTACATTTTGAGATTTGTATGATTTCTGTAGCAGTTAAAATAACAAAAATAGGCCTATGTTTACATACAACGTTTTTGGGCTATATCACCCGGATAGAAGTGCCATCATTTTAAAGGCCAGCCCGGGAAGGAAGGGTTTAAGAGAGTCCTTCTTACGTTTTCATTCCTCTCTGCAGCTGTAGCATTGACGAAGGCTTTAGTTGCAAACAGATTTAGCTGACTAATGGTGGCGTCCAAATCTCCTGTAAAGGTCACCGCATGAAACTGCTGGTCCGTGATGACAGTCCCAAGGGCTGGGGCAATAGCCACCCTTGTATACGCTTCAAATTGTTCCCAGGTCAAGTTTGGGTTCTCATGCACATATCCAGAAACCAGGGACATGTGGCGTCCTAGTTTCATAACCACTGTATGAATCTTTGAGGAGACCTCATCTTTAAAAACAATGTCAAGTATAGGCTTGACGACTTCAAGGTACGTCTGAATATTATGCTCCTCCGATTTGAACGAAATAATGTCTAGTGATTTCCCAGCCATTGTGTCCGTTTGTTGCCTGTTCTTAGGTATCGACATATTTTGGAATAGGAAACCCAGAAAGACCGTCTTCCCGAGAAAGAGACACCGCTGCCACCAGTGTTATTGCCACGTTTCTGGAGAAACGTGAGATATTCTGTTACAACTTTTAACTCTCTAACTGGGCGAGGGCTGGCACTTAATTCCAATACTATACACTAACAACAGGTAATAAATAAAGACACATGACAAGTCAACTCAATATTTTATTCAATAGTAGCAGAGGTTCATAATACATATACGTCTCAATAGATTAAGAATGATAGATGATAAAATAGTTACAAAATAATTATTAGTACAACATAGAGTTAGAAGTCTCGCAAGCATAAATAATCAATATAAGACAATATAATAGTGAGGTCAATAGAGACAAATAAATTGGTATTACATATAGAGGACTTTATCCTCAAAGTAGGAAATAGGATCTCTTAAATGGATCCGCAGAGGGTGCATAAAAGGTTAAAGATACCGTCCGGGCCAAAGGGGCTTAAGTCCATGGTATATATTGACAAAGACTGAATGGCTACAGCAAAACACAAGAACGATCTAAAACATCAGAAGATGAACAATAGTGATTATAATTCACTGACAAAGAATTAAGAACAGATGGATAGTAAACATACAACAAAGATTAACTTACATTTATATAATAGAGATTCAAATCATAACATAAAATCATTGATAATGAAGCACTCAACTCTGCTAGGCAAACGCTCACTGATTTTAATTATGAACCTGGTGACATAGACGAGTAATCTCAGGTACCTAGCGAGTTATCTCAATTACGTGTAAAGGTGTTTTGTTCATAAATTCACTGGAGTATCTGATATGTATATTTTCTCAATAACGAGCTATGGGAATCCAATAACTCAATAAGGTATATATATATTGATACTCGGAGAGAGAAGTGTAATGTTTCCCTAAAATGGGTCTCGGAATTAACCAGAAGAGAGAAGAGAGACTTCTCTAATTACGTTAATTATTTATTGAGACACTCGATATTCCTGAGACATTAACCCTTCCCAAAATTGCATTACCACTACGAAAATAAAGTTACTTAAAGGAGCTCTGGAGTCACGGAGAGGGATACTGGCTGAAGTCTTGGACTGTAGATTCACAAGGTCACGAGGATCCTACTCGGGGCCAAACAACTCCTGGAACAGTTCCTCTCGTCTCTGGACTCGGCTTCTTTTCTGTTGGTCCGATCGGCAGACACGTGCTCTGAACTCGGGAACAAAACACCTTCCTCTGGACCTGGAGATCTCAATGAATTTCTCTGGGGTAGAGGGTAAGTTTGTTAGTTCGACTTGAATATTGTCTACCTCTCGCTGTTCTTTAGCTGATGGACCTGCTAAAGGTGAACAAGGTGCAGACGATATTTGTTGTCTTTGGTGTTTCTGCTTAGGTTGGAATTGTTCCTCAGAGATTCCCGAAGGATCTACACGAGCAACAATCCGAACTCTGTTTTTCGCTGAATCCTCCCTTGCACGATCACCTTTCGGGGATTATCGTGGTCGCTTGGATTGCAAGTACTTCCCGGAGTTCTTAAGTCTCTTTGGATTATGTTCTGCTACAATCTGTCCTGGCACATCAAGCGGTCCAGGCAGAAGATCTGCGGCAAGCAATAACCCAGACTGTGTGAGATGACAAACCTTAGAGTTCTTTGGATTATATTCCACTGCAATCTGTCCTGGCGCATCAAGCGATCCCGGCAAATGATCTGCTTCAAGCAATAACCCAGATTGTGTGAGATGATAAGCCTCAGATCCTTTAATCCTTTCTGCCCTAGGATAACCTTTACAGGATTCAAAGATTGCTTTTAAGCCAGCAGGCTGGTTGCTTGCCTTCTGTCTGGCCAGTTCAGATAGTGTCTCCTTCGGCTGCTTGATCACACTGGATGTGGCTCGGGGCAACAAGATCTTCTTGGATCTGGCTTGGATCTTCTGATCACTGTCCGATACAGGCCACCTGTCTATCACCTACCACACCTTCCCACTCTGAACCTGTTTTGGTGACTAAATGGCATTACGATAGGGAAGACTGGGAGGGTCTTCAAGGTTTCTTTATTGATATTCCCTGGACCTCTTTCTTTTCTAATGATGCACACTCCACCTTGAGCCACATACAAGATTTTGTAAAAATTGGAATGGAAACTTTTATTCCTCATCAAAAGTACAGTAAAAGATCTAATTCACCTAAATGGTTTGACCATAATTGTGCTAGAGTAACTGAACAAAAAACAATAGCCTACAATGCATACATAAGATCAAAAACACATGAAGCCTTTAATTACTTTAGAAACATCAGAAATCATGCCAAAACTGTATTAAACCTAACTAAATCAAACTTTCTCCACAAGCAGGCAAATAAACTTCTAAATAATCCAAATTATAACAAAATGTGTTGGCCTACTCTTAACTCATTCAAATCCAACTTCACTACTGCTTCATCCATTCCACCATTAAAAGTCTCTGACTGGCAATCTTGTAAGTGACCCACGAGGTAAAGCTAACCTTCTTGTGGATATTTTCTCCACCAACTCAACCTTAGATGAAATAAATCAAGATGTCCCTGTACTTAATTTTAATTCGCCTGAAATTCCCTCACTTAAGATCCACACCAGACATGTCAAAACTGTTTTGCAGAATCTCTCAGTAGATAAGGCTCCTGGTCCAGATGAAATTCCTCCAATAGTACTTAAGAATTGCTCCTTGGTGCTCGCTCCTGTATTGGCAAAAAAAATCCGTCTGTGTACTCATACCTCATGCTTCCCAGTACCCTGGAAAGAAGCAAACATCCATCCAGTTCCTAAAAAAGGTGCCTCTTCAGATCCATCAAACTACAGACCAATAGCTATAACTTCCACTCTTGGTAAAGTCTTTGAAATTATATTAAATAATCACAAAATTAAGCATCTTGAGAATAATAAATTAATCAGTGATAGGCAATATGGTTTTAGACGATGTCGATCAACTGCAGACATTCTTTGCCTTCTTACGCATCAAATCAACCAAGCTACAGACCAACATGGTGAAACACATACAATAGCACTGGATATATCAAAGGCATTTGATGGAGTCTGGCGTCAATCCTTATTGTCGAAGATGTCACACTACGGCCTTGCATCATTAGTTCCACTAATTTCTTCTTATCTTCATAACAGAAAAATATGTGTAATGGTAGATGGTCTTTATTCTCAATTTCACTCAATAAATGCTGGTGTTCCCCAGGGATCAGTTTTGGCCCCAACTCTGTTCCTCATTCATATCAATGATCTCATATCTACCACTCATAATCCAATACATTCCTACGCAGATGACTCAACACTCCACAGTTCCTTCACATTTACCAATTCTTTCACCCAACCCGATCTTATAAATTCAAAAATAAACACTGCAATTTCTCTGAACCAGGACCTTTCTAGAATTAATGAATGGGGACAAGAGAATCTAGTTTCCTTTAATGCACAGAAAACCAAGTACATTTAATTTTCTAACCGACAGAATCTCACTGACTCCCATATATTTTTTAATGATGTAAATATTCCCACTTCCCCTAGTATTGACATTCTCGGTGTAACATTAACTACTAACTTGAGCTGGACACATTATGTTAGAAGCATTGCTAAGAATGCCTCTAAAAAACTGGGACTCCTGTACAGAGTTCGAGAATTCTTCACTGACGAGCAGTTGGCCGTAATATATAAAAGTCATGTGCGTTCTCAGATGGATTACTGTTCACCTCTGTGGGGTGGAAGTGGAGTGGTTGCATTGAGGCAGTTGGACAAAATTCAAAATAAAGCTATTAGATTAATCAATAACCCTGCAATCACACAGGACCTTCCTACATTATCCATACGAAGAAACGTTGCATCCCTTGCATTATTCTACAGATATTTTCACAGCAATTGTTCCGAGGAACTTGCTTCAATTGTGCCGCCTCTCCACATCTTTCCCCGTAGAACTAGGGCAGCTGAGAGCGCCCATGAAGTTACACTTTCTCCTCCACAATGCAGAAATTCTGCTTATCAGAATTCATTTATCCCCAGAGCTACTACTCTTTGGAATTCACTTCCCTCGAATTGCTTTCCACAAACTTACAATCTACAAATGTTTAAATCCAGTTGTTACAAACATTTTATGAATGGAGGATGCCTTTAGGCACATGGACATGGCACATGGCACATGGCACATGTTTTATCTGTGTTTTCCTTCTTCCGTTCATTGTCTCTTAAAAAAACAAAAAAAACAAAAAAAAAACGTGCGTGGTTGGAGGTGTTGCCTTCTGCAGGAGTAGAAGAGGCAACAGGGGGGGCAGTTACCTTTTTAGGCAGCTCTTGTAGTCACGGTGTTGTAGAACTGCGTGGGGCGTCTCTGGCTGGTGTTGGTGCGTAGATATTGTGGTTAGCATCTTTCTTGTTTTGTCCACTTTGGATGGGCTTATTTCGGGGCAAAATTGAAGGTGTTTGAGGTGGTTTGGAGGTGCCGGATGTAGCTTCCCAGATTCCTGCTGTCTTGGCCTTATGTGGTTTGCATGGGCTTGGTGAAGAGATATGTGCATGGTTTGCAAGACGTGTATTTGTTGTTGAGGTGCTTGGTGCTTGGTGCTGGTGAATGCACATGTTCAGGGCTTTGGTCCCTTTTCTTCTGTCTTTGAGCTTGTTCCTGGACTGGTTGGTTATGTCGTAAGCTGGAGGCATGTGGTGTTGACGATGTGTGAGAGTTCGCAGGATCTGGGTGTTGCAGGAGATGTGTAATCGGTGTTGGACTGGTCACACGTGTTGGAATTTGATTCGGTTTATAATCGTCTGCCCGGCTATGGAAGTTTGGACCGTTTTCTCTGACGCGTAGTGCTGCTTGTCTGCTAAGGCGGCCGAGTAGAGGGAGATCTTAAATATATTTCTGACTTCCCCAATGTCGTAGTTCCCAATTGAGGCAATCTTCTCGAAGTTGTTCTGGCTAGATATGGTGGTATATTGGTCAGCCCGCATCTCAACTATAATCTACGGTAAATTGCGATTCCAAATGACAAAAGAAAATGTGTATGTGTGTGAAGGAGAAGGAGTGTCAAGGTGTGTGAATTTCCTTTTGTGTTTTTTTATTTTCTTTAGTTTATTTTTTTCTTTTCTTGGCTTTTTTGTTTACTTCTATTGGCCACCTTGTCCAGGAAGGAAGTGCTTTGTCATATAAAGAACAAAAACGAACTGTATATAATATTATAATACTCTTATTTGTTCTACAGCTGCAATGGTTGAGCTCCCGGTTGTCGTGGATGCAGCCCGTCCCAGTCACCCCCTCATCCATCTCCTCATCCATCATCCACACCAACTCATCATCCACACCGGGTGACAGTCGGACTAGTAAGGAGGGGAGCGGAAAAAGCCTCCCCTCGGAATCCAAAGCAGAGAGTGGTGCGAAAAAATTATATTCCGCCAAAACTGGAAAAAGTAAAGGCGAAGCGCGGACTTCCAAGCCTTTACATGAAGTGTCTACGAGTGTGCCGGTGAACTCTAATAATAATACTACTAGTGGTGTTGGTGGTGATAGTGATATTGGTGATAGTGTTAGTGGTGGTGGTGATATTCCTACTGTGGAGAAACCCATCTGTCCTCCAGTTCCTCCTAATCTAGGTGAGTATACCAGTGTATTCATTAATTGTGTCTTTCTGTAATTATTTATCGATAGATCTATTGCCAGACGTTTTGATCCCCGTTGGGGTGGCCACAAATTAATTACCTCAATGCACCTCTGTCATTTGTCTGCCGGTGCTCCTCATCCCACCCAACATAACTTTCACTCATATAGGCTTACCTCTCGGCTCCATCCCTCCACCTCACTCTCGATCTGCCTCTCCCTCATTGCCCTTCTACTTAACTCTTAAACACTCTTTTTAGTAGTTCTCTAACTCACCATACACTACATAGGATTGGGGATTATTTTATGCATTAACAGCTCATTTTATTCTTCCTCCAAACATACAGTCGGATGCATGAAGGTAGAGCAATGTCTCCCACATTAGACGCGTAGCCACACAGACCTGTGGTTAGCGGGACAGTACCGGCCCCCCACCAGCTGGGTCTGACATAAAGAGGCTGTTTTGATACCTTACACAGGCTGCCATACAAGATTATCTATGTTTAAGATATGTATGCAGTAACCCAGGTTCGAATCCGGGGTGGATCATATTCTTTCATTAATTTCATTGGGAGGTGTTTGGTGTTGGGAGTGAAATGAATAAATTAAATTAACGTATATCTTCCACCCCCGTATATCTTCCACCCCCAAAATAAACTGTTAGACAAATGCAAACTCTTACCAAAATACCTTTATTTCACAGTCGGTCGCATGAAAATAGAGCGCACGTCCCCCACCCTAGACGAGCAAGAACGCAGCCACACAGAGCTGGAGCCGGGGGGACACTACCGGCCCCCAACCTGCCGGGCCAGACACAAGGTGGCCGTCATTATACCCTACAGAGACCGTGTGCACCATCTCTCTGTCTTCCTCCACCATATGCACCCCATGCTGCAGCGTCAGCAGGTTGATTACGCCATCTTTGTGGTGGAGCAGGCAGGTATGTGCAAAATATGATGAGTATAATAGTTACAACTTGTAAAAGTAGGTTTCTGTATTAGCCAAAAGATAAACAAAATACCATATAATAGCTCTGACTCATGATAGACAAAGTTCTAGTATAGCTAAAAGATCAAGATGGGAAACGGCTAGCTCTCCCCCCAATGATAGTAAGACAGGGAAAGTAAGATCTCGTGCACCACCTCTCTGTTTTTCTCCACCACATGCACCCCTTGCTACAGCACCAACAGGTTGACTACACTATCTTGGTTGTGGCACAGGCAGGTACAGTAGGTGTAAAGTGGGAAGGGTTATTTATAAGATCATGTAAGGCATAATAGCTCCAACGTGATAGTACGATTCTATATTACCTAGAAGATAAGAAATATTTACAATAGGAATAGGTCTTACTCATGATACTTAAGGTTTTAGGATAGCTAAAAGATCAAGATGGGAAAGGGATAACTCTCCCCATGCCACGGGCCGTGGCATGGTCGGTAGTGCGTCTGATTGCTGATCGAAGGGTTGGCAGTTTGATCCCACCCCATGCAGTGGGACATCAAGAGTTTGGATGCAGGTCTAGCGATTCATAACAAATGTCCAGTATAGTCCTTCTAACAAGGGCAAGCCATAGCCCTGTCAATCAATGGAGTGTATGGCATAAAAAACTGCATCAATGCTAGTACAGTTAGACAGGAAGGTAAGATTGCATCCATCACCCCTCTTGTCTTCCTCCACCAAATGCACCCCATGCTACAGCACCAGCAGGTTGACTACAATATCTTTGAGCTAGAGCAGCCAGATGGGTACAGAATTTAAGGGTTAGTTAGGTCATGTTGTAGCGTGTAATAGCTCTGAGCTGTGATAAAATAATAGTTCTGTGTCAGCTTGAAGATAAACATAAAGGCATAGACTACAGTAGATCTGGATTGACACGAAAATGGAACTTTGCAGTAAGGGACCCAAAATCGGAGAACGAACCCTCAAGTTCGAACCTTGAAACCGCAAAAATATCACATTTTCGCGGTTTCGAGGTTCGAACTTAAGGGTTCGTTTTCCGATTTTGGGACCCTTACTGCAAAGTTCCATTTTCGTGTCAAGTCCAGATCTACTGTAGTCTTATTATAAAGTACAGTATAATAGATCTGACTTGTGATAGGTAAGGTTCTAGGATAGTTGTTGTTGTTGTTGCTGTTCCCCAGGCTGCTTGGCCGAATAGCCGCAAGGCCATAACTGAGCGCCCCCACAGAACCCTCCCTGCCTACCACAATGAATCCTGGGTGACCGAAGCCGCTCACAGGCGAGGAGTCGAGGAGGGCGCGGAAACGCCCGGGATACCGAAGCCTCACCCAAGGCCCTGTGCTCCTCAGCAATTATGAAGGGAAAGCTGAGGGGCAAAGGAAAAATGTGATGCTTTGGCCCCCAGTCTGCCAACCTCGAGAGTTGGCAGTAGGGAGGTTAATCCACGGAAGAAACACCGCCACTTGAGATCTAGGAAATATATATGTAAAAGGAACAGTTTGAGTAAGCTATGGGTATGGCAGAGAACGCTCAACTCTCACTCTGATAAACCAGCAGGAAAAGGGCTAATGCTCCCCCAAAGATAGAAAGACAGGAAGGTAAGATCGTTTCCACCACCTCTCTCTGTCTTCCTCCACCACATGCTTCCCATGCTCCGATGCCAGCAGGTTGACTATGTTATCTTCGTGGTGGAACAGACTGGTGGATTTAGAGCAATAATCTTAACCCTTTGATAATGATAAATTTGTAATTTTTTAAAAGCCATATGCATGTTAACATTAAAATGAAAGCCTGTCAACATCATCAGTTTTCAATTACTGTGTACAAATACGCTACTCGTTAGTTTATCAGCTTGGTGATGAAGCACTCGGTTTGAGGAAGGATGATGCTTCCTCTTTTCACGTCGACATTGTCAGTTTCTAAGCATTCTTCGATACAATGCCTGAACACAGAACACCACACTTGGAAACTGATCACATGGACAAACCTTTGCACGTATTCACCTCTTAATTTGAACTTTATTTGGTCTTTCAGAAATGATTTGAAAGGTTCAGGTAAATGTCTGAACACATGGTTCTAGTCCCGACTTTCACCTCAGTTTTTTAGACAAAAGTCGAAACATCTAACTCACTCGCTTACTTACTGTTATTATCCCCCCAGGCAGCGGTAAGTTCAACCGAGCAATGCTGATGAATGTGGGGGCCCTGGAAGCACTCAAACAATATCGCTTCTCGTGCTTCATCTTCCACGACGTAGACTTGCTTCCCGAGGATGACCGCAACCTGTACACCTGTCCAGAGCAACCCAGGCACATGTCCATTGCCATCGATATCATGAAGTACAAGTGGGTAGTAATATATATTAGGAATTGTTATACAGTATTGTTTTGTTTTTCAAATTATTAATAAAAATATGTCAACAGCCTACTTCTGAAAAAAGTGCTTATTTGGCTGGAAGTATTGTTTTGTGATTTAGTGGTCTCCCAGCTGATGCAGTAGAACCAGTCTGAAGTGGTACCGCATCAAAAAATTTGCGACTGGGACTTAACATAGCAGTCTGGCCTCATATTTATGGCCTGCATTTTTGTCATTATACACTTATTTTGTGCATAGTAATGTATGAAGTACATGCTAAATGTTAATGTACTGTTAGAGTGACTGTGGTTGGAAGTGTTGTCTTAACCAATGTAATCAGCTTCATCATGGTAATCAGGAGCAAGCATTAATTTTGAAAATGCAACACTTATGTGTTGTACCTCTGATGACAACAACAACAACCTCTGATGTCTGCCATTGCAGAGTTGCAGGCCATGAGGATGAGTGACAAAAAAACACTCATCCAGTGAGGTGTATGCCATATGTAACTTTATGTAAAAATGCAAGATAGTAAGAATGCAATTCTAGGATGCTAGAATTGCTCTTGTGTCACTGAAGCATCATAAGAAAATTCAGCAAAGGAGGCCAGTGGTGAAACAAGACTTCTAGTAATCCTTATACTCCACCTAAACCTTTTCCTGTAATTAATAAACTGAATAGCTGTTGCCTACAACCTGGTATCTGGTGTTGCCGATATAGAATGGGCATAGCAAGATTCCCGAGGCATGGTGCCCCTTAGAAACTGTTATATTGAGAGACTGGTAAATCAGAATCAGAATAAAAGCAGAGGGGAACCATCAAGGTGCCTGGGGGGCCCTGGGTAGGTACCAAAGGGTCAATAACTGGCAGGGGGTCTGTCGGGGACAAACTCCAAGAGATATAATAATTATACAGTACAATAATTCTATCTATCTAGCTATAGCCGGATCCCCGAAAGGGTGGCCACGAACATATCGCCCCCATGCACCTCTGTCCCCAGTCAGTTGATGCCCCTCCTCCCATCCAGCACTGCTTTCATGCATATACTTCTTAACTCCATCCTTCCACCTCTCTCTCAGTTTACCTCTCCCTCTTTGCCCTTCCACTTCACTCTCATATACTCTCTTAGTTATTCTCTCGCTTCCCATACGTTCCACATGGCCGAACCATATCAAGGTGTTCCTTTTCACACTTTCCAGTACATCTACATCCACACCACACCGTTCTCTTACTTCCTTATTCGTCTGTCTATCCCTCCATGTAATTGCATGCACTGCTCATGTAATTAATTTACACCCCTCTCACTCTTGGTTTGTGTCTCTCCAACAACGTCCATGCTTCACTCTCGTACGTCAATGTCGGGATTACCGCACTATCATGCAAGGTCTTCTTTACTTCCATACTGACCACCCTATTTCTTGTTACTGCTTTCAGTGTTTCTACAACCCTCTTCCCCTGTTGCACCCTCTCCCACACTTCTTCGTCCATACTCCCGTACTGCGCAAATACTTAAATGAGCTGACATTCTCCATAGCCTGACCATTCAACCTCACCTCATACTCATTGACTGCACCCCTTTCAAAGACCATAACCTCACTCTTCCCCGCATTTACCTTCAGATTTAGTTTTTCACACACTGTTCCAAACATATTTACCAGACCTGTAACTCCTATTCACTATCACTCATCAGAACTGTATCATCAGCAAACAGCAGTACAGGCAACTTCCACTCATTTCCTTCCTTTATCAGCGGTACACCAACATCCACTGCTCTTCCTTGTATTTCGTTCATGACAACAATTGGGGACATCACACACCCTTGCTTTAACCCAACATTCAGATCAAAGAACTCATTCTGTTCATTATCCACACATACCAACGCCTTTGCACCCTCATACATGCTCTTCACTGCTTTCAGCAACTTGCCATCTACTCCGTATATTCTAATTACTGTCCACAGACCTTCTCTATCAACTCTGTCATTGGCCTTCTCTAAGTCCATAAAGGAAGCATACAACTTTTGTACCTTCTCCAGATATTTCTCCACAGCACATTTTAAGGCAAAAATCAGGTCTACATATCCTCTTCCCTTCCTAATCCCACCCTGCTCGTCACCTACCCATTTTTCTGTTCTCGCTCTCACTCTCTTGATCACTACCCTACTGTACATTTTCCATACTACGCTTAAAGGACATATCCACCGGTGATTACCACACACTCCTCTTTCCCAAGGGGACTATTATGCCTGTCTTCCAGTCATCAGGCACACTTCCTTTCTCCCATGCTAGTTTACACATTTTCCATACCCATTCAATAACTATACAGCAATAATAATATATATATCATTACATGAATTTTTAATTTTAAAGACTAAGTGTTCCACACGAGTGCTTTTTCATTCTCGCTCGCGTCCAAATGACAAGATTCCAGGCCTGCCTCTGAATGAGCTATATTCAGAGCTGCCTTACTTGTCAAATTTAAAAATTTAAGATCAGAGTGTATTGTCTGATCCCACATCATTCTAGCAGTAGGCTCACATATCTCGATCAATCTCATCTCGATATTTCGCATCTCGATGCCACCTTCAAGTTCTCCCCAATCACAAATCTCGATGAAAAAACGTTAATCTCGATAGCTAAATATCGATGCTAGATGCTTATATACTAATATAAACAGAGTAATCTTGACCAAATCGATGTGTGAACCTCAGAGTCATTGTGTTTTGTTTACCTGTATACTAATGTACCGCTAGTATCGATCGTTTTCGAGCGGTAGTCTAACCTGACTCATCTCTGCCGCTTTCATTTACATCTATCTATCTATCTATCTATTGCCAGACGCCTTACTCCCCTTACAAGGGTGGCCATACACAGAATGCCCCCAAGCGGACCTATTCCCTGTGAGAGGGACAACCCGAGCCAGTTTAGTGAAGGACTTACAGGATTGACCACTCAATTCAGGATCCGTCCCACTCCGAGGCCCTCTGTGTATCTTGTTAGCACTATTTTTCTACAGTGGTGTTCGGCTAATCCATCCACTAACCTGCCTTACCCTTAGGTAAGCAGTACGGATTTGTATCAGGTTTACTCCCCTAGACAGGTTGCCAACCAAGGCTGACGAGTCCCATCCACCCGGAAAATAGAATTCATTTACATAGTAATATAAATTACTTTACCATGTTTTAATATACATCATTATTTGTATGAGGAAAATCTAATATATAATAATAGTAAAGACAAAAGAAAACTTGATTAAACTTTATACCATGGAAAATTGATTGAGTCGGTAGATTTGCGGCCATTTTAGCAACTTGTAGCTTCACGATACAACACATGTTGATCACCAGTCGACTAGCGCACTGAAGTTGGTTACTTATTTACTTTTTACTGGCTCCTTTTTCATTTTTATATCAATAAGTAATAAGTAAATAGTTTTAGTTACATTTTACGTATTCATCCTTCTAAAACTTTGATTTTTTTTTCTATCTGTTTTTACGTATTGGATTTGTATCTCGAATACGTAAAATGTAAAAAAAAAAAAAAAAATTTCTAGTTGTTTTCCCGTATTGAATTTGTATCTCGAATACCTACAATTTAACTAAAAATTTGATATATTTTTTTAGCTGTTTTACGTATTCGATTTGTATCTCGAATACGTAAAATGTAACTAAAACTATTTACTTGTTACTTATTCGAGCTGATTTTAGTTATTGGAGTCTCCTGAACCGGTAAAATCTAGCTGTTTTTACGTATTCGATATTTCTTGAATACGTAAAATGTAACTAAAAAAAAAAAAAATACTTTTTCTAGTTGTTTTCCCGTATTGAATTTGTATTTCGAATACGTACAATTTAACTAAAAATTGGATTTTGTTTTTTAGCTGGTTTTACGTATTCGATTTGTATCTCGAATACATAAAATGTAACTAAAACTATTTACTTGTTACTTATTCGAGCTGATTTTACGTATTGGAGTATCCTGAACCGGTAAAAAATTCTAGTTGTTTTCCCGTATTGAATTTGTATCTCGAATACGTACAATTTAACTAAAAAATTGATTTATTTTTTTAGCTGTTTTTACGTATTCGATATTTCTTGAATACGTAAAATGTAACTAAAACTGTATTTATTACTTTTTCTAACTTTTTTCCCGTATTGGATTTGTATATCGAATACGTAAAATTTAACTAAAACTATTTTTTTTCCTAGCTGTTTTTACGTATTGAATTTTTATCTTTAATACGTAAAATGTAACTTAAACTATATTTATTTATTTTTCGAGTTGTGGGTCTTGAGTGGCTGCCTTTTCAGCTTGCAGGCCGTTGCACTTGTTGACACAACTTTCCAAGGGGCTTCACGATCCCTGGGAACACTTCCGGTAGCCTCACACTTCTTCTCCACCATAGCTAGTCTCAAGGCCAAATTTTCATCTTTGAGACACTGAATCTCCTGCTCCACACTCTCCAGTCTTTCTTGCAAAGCAAGACAAAGCTGGAGAGTATGGGAGGAGACAGCAGACTCATCAACAACAGCCATCACTAAGAAAGTTCACTAGGACCTCACTAAGGTTAACAGGTACACTAGCGGTCACTGGGGACGTCCGCACTGGTCAAGGGTCAGAGGGCAACTGGATTTCTCCTGTGAATGGCTGTGATAGTGCCCCCTGGTACCATGTTTGAGCTGTATGCCCAAAAACATAATCATCTCCTAGAGATGAACCCGAGAATCCTGTTTTCCTTATTACGAACACTTATACACTGTTTTCTAGGCTTCAAATCATTGGTAACAAACACACCTAGATCTTTCTCGCAGTCTGAATTTTCTAATTCTAAATTAGCTAGTTTATATTTAATATTTGTTTGCATCTTCCCTATCTTTAATACCTTGCATTTTTCAATGTTAAACTTCATCTGCCAATTTACTGACCATTCATGTAAGGTATCTGTTGTTGTTGTTGTTGTTGTTCCCCAAGCTGCCTGGCCGAACAGCCCCAAGGCCCCGAGCAATTCCAAGGCCATAACCGAGCGCCCCCACAGAACCCTCCCTGCCGACCACAATAAAGCCTGGGTGACCGAAGCCACTCCATGGTGGGGAGCTGAGGAGGGTGCGGAAACGCCCGGGAAACCAAAGCCCCACCCAGGGCCCTGTGCCCCTCAGCAATTATGAAGAGAAAGTTGAGGGGCAAGGCAAAAATGTGACGCTTTGGCTTCCAATCTTGGTAGATTGGGAGGTCAATACACCATAAAGACGCCGTCACTTGAGATCTAGAAAATATATAAGTTAAAGGAACAGTCAGAGTAAGCTATGGGTATGGCAGAGATCGCTCAGTTCTCACTCTGATAGACCAGCCCATCACCACATGACTAGAACCCAATCCTCTCAGCATCAGCTAGGAAAGGCCCTAGAAAGCCGCCTTTGGCGGGGGGGATAGCTCCCCTATTTCAACCCCTTTCGGGGTCGGGCACCCGCCCATGTAAGGTATCTAGATCCCTTTGGAGGCACTCTATATCGCTATCTGAATCAATTGATCTCCCTATTTTAGTATCGTCTGCGAATTTACTTATCCTACTAGTGTGGGGAGGTTCCTCTCACACCGCTCTCCTAGACAAAGTTGAAAGGAAGGCCTTTCGTATCATTAACTCCCGTCCACTCACCAACTCTCTGCAATCTCTCTCTCTCCGCCGCAATGTTGCATCTCTCTCGCTATTCTATCGCTACTATAATAATCAGTGTTCCTCAGAGCTATCCCAGTGCATACCACCTCCTTTACGTAGGACACGTGGTACCCGTCTTGCAACTCAATCCCACCCCTACTCTGTGCAACTCTCCAACCCAAGAGTGAAACGTTACTCTCAAACTTTCTTCTACTCAACATCTGAGCTCTGGAACTCTCTCCCAGAATCAGTCTTTCCCTCTTCCTATGACTTAAATTGCTTCAAACTCCGTGTGTCCAGGCATTTTGACTCGAACGTCCCTTGATTTTGGCCCTGTCACTCTTTCAACTATGGGGGAGGCACTCGCTATAGGCAGTTATGCCTTTTGCCTCCCTCAATCACATAGAAAAAAAAAAAAAAAAAAAAAATACCTAAATCTAGGTCATTTATGTATATAAGAAACAACAGGGGACCTAATACCGATCCCTGGGGGACACCACTTTTGACTGCTCCCCATTCTGACTTGGTACCATTTATGCTGACTCTCTGCTTCCTACCAATTAGCCATGACCTAATCCATCCTAACAACGCCCCACCTATTCCATGTGCCTCAACCTTTCTCATCAATCTCTCATGAGGGACTCTGTCGAAAGCTTTACTGAAATCTAAATATATAATATCATATGACTTGTCATTATCTACTGCTTCATATACCTCTGAGAAAAAACTAAGCAAATTAGTAAGGCAAGACCGTCCCTGAGTGAATCCATGCTGAGAAGAATTGATTAAGTTAAATGTTTCTAAGTGGTTTCTCATTTTCCTAGCAATAATTGACTCTAGTAGCTTTCCTATGATTGAATTGAGGCTAATGGGACGGTAATTGGATGCTATTGATTTATCACCTTTTTTGAAGATCGGAACTACATTTGCAAGCTTCCAAGCTTCTGGAACTATACCTGTTTCTAATGACTTGTTAAATAGAAATGTTAATGGGTAACTTAACTCATCTCTGCATTCTAAACGAGTTGTATCCTACCTACTTCGTAATGAGGGTTATGCCCTATGCAGTCAAAACAGTCTGGGTAACTTATCCCCTTGGAATGAACCGCAAGACCTGTATGATAGTGAGTATTCCTTGTAAATCAAACAGCTGTCCCATTATATTACCCCCCCCCCCTCCACACCCCTTCTACCTATTGCCTTCCTTTGTTGTCTCTCTACTCCCCACACCTGCATCCCTCTCTCTCTCTCTCTCTCTCTCTCTCTCTCTAGCAGTAATATTGAGTGCAGTACTGTTCAAACATTCAAAAATCGTCTATAGTCATCCTCCTATGAAATGAGCTACAAGGTGGAGTCCCTCGCCCTGTGCGGTGTTGTCAAATATTCAAAGCTTTAACAACAAATGTTAGTTTTTCAGGCTATTAACAAATTAATTTTAGCTTTTATGACTATATATATTATATTACAATTTTTAAAGGTTATGTGGTGTTAAGAAACATATAATTTTAAGGATATATAGAAGGAATTTATACAACATATGGCACGCTATTTAGAACATGCTGCCATTTTTCTGGGGACAGCTATAAATAGATTTAAGGAATGGTAGGATATGCGACGTTGCCAAGTAATGTCAATGCGGTTCTGTTGGCTACGCACGCACTCACACACACCCCTACAGATACACACACATACATCCACAATCTCCAAAATGCAATATAGCACAATGTAATCCCATCAAAAGAGAGAGTAGTTGATCAAGTATCTCTCCCCTAAATACTTCCAGTATAGCCAAAATAGTACCTCTTACTAAGGCTCAGTTATATCACATTATGAAGGCTCCATATAGCCATGTGCCACAACAGTAATCACCACCTTACCTAGTTCCCGTATCCATTGAGAGCTTAAATAAATCCATCAAAACTCGAGATCCCTATGGCCTACAGGGTCCAAAACCGCGCCTATAAACCAAGCTCCAGCCCCCAGTAAAATCAGTTGAAAGATAGACACCAACCAGTGGCTGGTCCCTTAAGTTGACCTCTAGCTCTGCCCTTGTTTTGTTCCTGAGAATTGAGTTCCAGAGCCGGCAGACTCCGTGGCAGATTGAGATAGAAGAATCTGTCCACGTAAAAGAAATCTATGTGCACCTTATAACCTTCACATAAACCAGTGGGGATATAAGAGTGTAACCAGCAACGATCGCTAAGAGATCCGTCTTGAGAACTTCTACATATGGACCATCTGGACGGCTGCGGAACCAGTTGCTAGCCCCCAACCTCACGGACGCAAGATAACCAGGACCAGACTAATCAAATACGACCCAAGATTCACTCTATCAGCACTACAGTGTTACAGTGCTATGTAGAGACTCACTTATTAAGATTTCTACGAAGTGGCTATATCTTTGTCCCAGTATAATTCATATATGACCATTCCATTAGGAAGTGCTAAACGTATCAGTGTTTATTAATTAACAGGCGATATTAACTCTCGTAATTACTCATATATCCAGATACTAATACATAACCGTGAAACCCTAGTGATATCTGATGTTCGCCCACTGATTTGCGTTCTATGTGTTTCTGATACAAGCAGATAAAACTTAGACCAGTACCCCCCTGAGGTTACTAGAATTCCCGTGCTCTAAAATACGCGTGTCTAATCTAGTCTATGAATTATTCCTTGTGCACCATAACTACTAGTGATCAATATAACATCGAATAGGAATCTAGAAGTAATATTTATGGTCTCCAATATATAAACTTGTGAATAAAGCCAGTGATCAGAAGATTAATACCTGAACGTTGGAAGAGGGAGACTAGGCTCCATCCAGATCCACTTAATGCTAGTTTTTGCCATTTTAGCAGGGATTTGACTCTCAAGTCACAGTGATTTTTAGTTTGTACGTATTGGATTTGTAGGCCCTATCCTGAACCAGTAAAATCTGGCTGTTTTTACGTATTCAGGATACTCCAATACGTAAAATCAGCTCGAATAAGTAATAAGTAGATAGTTTTAGTTACATTTTACGTATTCAAGAAACAGATCCAATACGTAAAAACAGACAAATTTTACCGGTTCAGGATACTCCGATACGTAAAATCAATTTGAATAAGTAATAAGTAAATAGTTTTAGTTACATTTTACGTATTCAAGAAACAGATCCAATACGTAAAAACAGCTAGATTTTACCGGTTCAAAACAGGATACTCCAATACGTAAAATCAGCTCGAATAAGTAACAAGTAAATAGTTTTAGTTACATTTTACGTATTCGAGATACAAATCGAATACGTAAAAACAGCTAAAAAAAAAAAATCCAATTTTTAGTTAAATTGTACGTATTCGAGATACAAATTCAATACGGGAAAACAACTAGAAAAAGTTTTTCTTTTTTTTTTTAGTTACATTTTACGTATTCAAGAAATATCGAATACGTACAAACAGCTAGATTTTACCGGTTCAGGAGACTCCAATACGTAAAATCAGCTCGAATAAGTAACAAGTAAATAGTTTTAGTTACATTTTACGTATTCGAGATACAAATCGAATACGTAAAAACAGCTAAAAAATATAATCCAATTTTTAGTTAAATTGTACGTATTCGAGATACAAATTCAATACGGGAAAACAACTAGAAAAAGTATTTTTTTTTTTTTTTAGTTACATTTTACGTATTCAAGAAATATAGAATACGTAAAAACAGCTAGATTTTACCGGTTCAGGAGACTCCAATACGTAAAATCAGCTCGAATAAGTAACAAGTAAATAGTTTTAGTTACATTTTACCTATTCGAGATACAAATCGAATACGTTAAAACAGCTAAAAAAAAAAAATCCAATTTTTCGTTAAATTGTACGTATTCGAGATACACATTTAATACGGGAAAACAACTAGAAAAAGTACTTTTTTGTTTTTTTTTACATTTTACGTATTAGAGATACAAATCCAATACGTAAAAACAAAAAAAAATCAGTTTTAGAAGGATGAATACGTAAAATGTAACTAAAACTATTTACTTATTACTTATTACTTATTGATATAAAAATGAAAAAGGGTATATTTTGAATACGTAAAATGTATCTAAAACTATTGACTTATTACTTATTACTTATTGATATAAAAATGAAAAAGGAACCAGTAAAAAGTAAATAAGTAACCAACTTCAGTGCGCTCAGTGCACTGAAGTTGGTTACTTATTTACTTTTTACTGGTTTCTTTTTTATTTTTATATCAATAAGTAATAAGTAATAAGTAAATAGTTGTTACATTTTACGTATTCATCCTAAAACTTTGATTTTTTTTTTCTATCTGTTTTTACGTATTGGATTTGTATCTCGAATACGTAAAATGTAACTAAAACTATTTACTTATTACTTATTCGAACTGAGCCTCTGCTCAAAAGGCTTCCTAGGGGGATTTTTGCCTAGGAAACGCTCTGAGGGCGCGGTCGGATTTTTTTCGCAGAGTGATGAACAAACACTTTTCTGACCTAGTTTTCGATGGGGAATCCAAATCATGCCTTACATTTGAGGTACGTCGAACATTCAACGAAATATAGAGCTCTAGTACCTCGATTTCACCAGCCTAGTTACATTATACATATTCAAGATACAAAGCCTTCTAAGCCAACGGGCGACGGTGTACGAGATCGTATATAGTTTTTCCAAGGAGCGCTGCATGAGACCCCTTTCTTTTTTAAAGGATTTGACTCAAGTCACGGTGGATTTTAGTTTGTATGTATTGGAGTTGTAGGCCCTATCCTAAACCGGTATAATCTAGCTTTTTTTACGTATTGGATTTGCATTTTGAATACGCAAAATGTGATTAAAACTATTTACATATTACTCATTCCAGCTGTTTTTACGTATTGGATTTGTGTCTTGAATACTTAAATGTAACTATAGCTGATGAAATCGAGGTACTAGAGCTCTATATTTATCTGAATTGTCGACGTACCTCATATGTAAGGCCAGATTCGGATTCCCCATCGAAAACTAGGTCAGAAAATAGTTTATTGATCACTCTGCGAACAAATTTCTGACCGCTACCTCAGAGCGTTTCCTAGGCAAAAATCCGCTTAGGAAGCCTTTTGAGCAGAGGGGCGACGATGTATGAACCGGTAAAATCTAGCTGTTTTTACGTATTCGATATTTCTTGAATACGTAAAATGTAACTAAAACTATTTACTTGTTACTTATTCGAGCTGATTTTACGTATTGGAGTCTCCTGAACCGGTAAAATCTAGCTGTTTTTACGTATTCGATATTTCTTGAATACGTACAATGTAACTAAAACTATTTACTTGTTACTTATTCGAGCTGATTTTACGTATTGGAGTCTCCTGAACCGGTAAAATCTAGCTGTTTTTACGTATTCGATATTTCTTGAATACGTACAATGTAACTAAAAAAAAAAAACTTTTTGTAGTTGTTTTCCCGTATTGAATTTGTATCTCGAATATGTACAATGTAACTAAAAAAAAATAAAAACACTTTTTCTAGTTGTTTTCCCGTATTGAATTTGTATCTCGAATACGTACAATTTAACTAAAAAACAAAAAAAATTTTTTTTAGCTGTTTTTACGTATTCGATATTTCTTGAATACGTAAAATGTAACTAAAACTATTTACTTGTTACCTGGTACATATTCGAGCTGATTTTACGTATTGGAGTATCCTGAACTGGTAAAATCTAGCTGTTTTTACGTATTCGATATTTCTTGAATACGTAAATTGTAACTAAAAAACCAAAAAAAAAACTTTTTCTAGTTGTTTTCCCGTATTGAATTTGTATCTCGAATACGTACAATTTAACTAAAACATTTTATTTATTTTTTTTTAGCTGTTTTTACGTATTCGATATTTCTTGAATACGTAAAATGTAACTAAAACTATTTACTTGTTACCTGGTACTTATTCGAGCTGATTTTAGTTATTGGAGTCTCCTGAACCGGTAAAATCTAGCTGTTTTTACGTATTCGATATTTCTTGAATACGTAAAATGTAACTAAAACAAAAAAAAGTACTTTTCCGAGTTGTTTTCCCGTATTGAATTTGTATCTCGAATACGTACAATTTAACTAAAAAGTGGATTTTTTTTTTTTGCTGTTTTTACGTATTCGATTTGTATCTCGAATACGTAAAATGTAACTAAAACTATTTACTTGTTACTTATTCGAGCTGATTTTACGTATTGGAGTATCCTGAACCGGTAAAATCTAGCTGTTTTTACGTATTGGATTTGTGTCTTGAATACTTAAAATGTAACTATAGCTGATGAAATCGAGGTACTAGAGCTCTATATTTATCTGAATTGTCGACGTACCTCATATGTAAGGCCAGATTCGGATTCCCCATAGAAAACTAGGTCAGAATATTGTTTATTGATCACTCTGCGAACAAATTTCTGACCGCTACCTCAGAGCGTTTCCTAGGCAAAAATCCCCCTAGGAAGCCTTTTGAGCAGAGGGGCGACGATGTATGAACCGGTAAAATCTAGCTGTTTTTACGTATTCGATATTTCTTGAATACGTAAAATGTAACTAAAAAAAAAAAATTCTAGTTGTTTTCCCATATTGAATTTGTATCTCGAATACGTACAATTTAACTAAAAATTTGATTTTTTTTTTAGCTGTTTTTACGTATTCGATATTTCTTGAATACGTAAAATGTAACTAAAACTATTTACTTGTTGCTTATTCGAGCTGATTTTATGTATTGGAGTATCCTGAACCGGTAAAATCTGGCTGTTTTTACGTATTGGATATTTCTTGAATACGTAAAATGTAACTAAAACTGTATTTATTACTTTTTCTAGCTTTTTTCCCGTGTTGGATTTGTATCTCGAATACGTAAAATTTAACTAAAACTTTGATTTTGTTTTTCTAGCTGTTTTTACGTATTGGATTTGTATCTCGAATACGTAAAATGTAACTAAAACAAAAATTATTACTTTTTCTAGCTTTTTTCCCGTATTGGATTTGTATCTCGACTACGTAAAATGTAACTAAAACTTTATTTATTACTTTTTCTAGCTTTTTTCCCGTATTGGATTTGTATCTCGAATACGTAAAATTTAACTAAAACTATTTTTTTTTCTAGCTGTTTTTACGTATTGAATTTTTATCTTGAATACGTAAAATGTAACTAAAACTATATTTATTTATTTTTCGAGTTGTTGTGGGTCTTGAGTGGCTGCCTTTTCAGCTTGCAGGCCGTTGCACTTGTTGACACAACTTTCCAAAGGGGCTTCACGATCCCTGGGAACACTTCCGGTAGCCTCACACTTCTTCTCCACCATAGCTAGTCTCAAGGCCAAATTTTCATCTTTGAGACACTGAATCTCCTGCTCCACACTCTCCAGTCTTTCTTGCAAAGCAAGACAAAGCTGGAGAGTATGGGAGGAGACAGCAGACTCATCAACAACAGCCATCACTAAGAAAGTTCACTAGGACCTCACTAAGGTTAACAGGTACACTAGCGGTCACTGGGGACGTCCGCACTGGTCAAGGGTCAGAGGGCAACTGGATTTCTCCTGTGAATGGCTGTGATAGTGCCCCCTGGTACCATGTTTGAGCTGTACGCCCAAAAACATAATCATCTCCTAGAGATGAACCCGAGAATCCTGTTTGCCTTATTACGAACGCTTATACACTGTTTTCTAGGCTTCAAATCATTGCTAACAAACACACCTAGATCTTTCTCGCAGTCTGAATTTTCTAATTCTAAATTAGCTAGTTTATATTTAATATTTGTTTGCATCTTCCCTATCTTTAATACCTTGCATTTTTCAATGTTAAACTTCATCTGCCAATTTACTGACCATTCATGTAAGGTATCTAGATCCCTTTGGAGGCACTCTATATCGCTATCTGAATCAATTGATCTCCCTATTTTAGTATCGTCTGCGAATTTACTTATCCTACTAGTTATACCTAAATCTAGGTCATTTATGTATATAAGAAACAACAGGGGACCTAATACCGATCCCTGGGGGACACCACTTTTGACTGCTCCCCATTCTGACTTGGTACCATTTATGCTGACTCTCTGCTTCCTACCAATTAGCCATGACCTAATCCATCCTAACAACGCCCCACCTATTCCATGTGCCTCAACCTTTCTCATCAATCTCTCACGAGGGACTCTGTCGAAAGCTTTACTGAAATCTAAATATATAATATCATATGACTTGTCATTATCTACTGCTTCATATACCTCTGAGAAAAAACTAAGCAAATTAGTAAGGCAAGACCGTCCCTGAGTGAATCCATGCTGAGAAGAATTGATTAAGTTAAATGTTTCTAAGTGGTTTCTCATTTTCCTAGCAATAATTGACTCTAGTAGCTTTTCTATGATTGAAGTGAGACTAATGGGACGGTAATTGGATGCTATTGATTTATCACCTTTTTTTGAAGATCGGAACTACATTTGCAAGCTTCCAAGCTTCTGGAACTATACCTGTTTCTAATGACTTGTTAAATAGAAATGTTAATGGGTAACTTAACTCATCTCTGCATTCTAAACGAGTTGTATCCTACCTACTTCGTAATGAGGGTTATGCCCTATGCAGTCAAAACAGTCTGGGTAACTTATCCCCTTGGAATGAACTGCAAGACCTGTATGATAGTGAGTATTCCTTGTAAATCAAACAGCTGTCCCATTATATTACCCCCCCCCCCCCCTCCACACCCCTTCTACCTATTGCCTTCCTTTGTTGTTTCTCTACTCCCCACACCTGCATCTCTCTCTCTCTCTCTCTCTCTCTCTCTCTAGCAGTAATATTGAGTGCAGTACTGTTCAAACATTCAAAAATCGTCTATAGTCATCCTCCTATGAAATGAGCTACAAGGTGGAGTCCCTCGCCCTGTGCGGTGTTGTCAAATATTCAAAGCTTTAACAACAAATGTTAGTTTTTCAGGCTATTAACAAATTAATTTTAGCTTTTATGACTATATATATTATATTACAATTTTTAAAGGTTATGTGGTGTTAAGAAATATATCATTTTAAGGATATATAGAAGGGATTTATACAACATATGGCACGCTATTTAGAACATGCTGCCATTTTTCTGGGGACAGCTATAAATAGATTTAAGGAATGGTAGGATATGCGACGTTGCCAAGTAATGTCAATGCGGTTCTGTTGGCTACGCACGCACTCACACACACCCCTACAGATACACACACATACATCCACAATCTCCAAAATGCAATATAGCACAATGTAATCCCATCAAAAGAGAGAGTAGTTGATCCAGTATCTCTCCCCTAAATACTTCCAGTATAGCCAAAATAGTACCTCTTACTAAGGCTCAGTTATATCACATTATGAAGGCTCCATATAGCCATGTGCCACAACAGTAATCACCACCTTACCTAGTTCCCGTATCCATTGAGAGCTCAAATAAATCCATCAAAACTCGAGATCCCTATGGCCTACAGGGTCCAAAACCGAGCCTATAAACCAAGCTCCAGCCCCCAGTAAAATCAGTTGAAAGATAGACACCAACCAGTGGCTGGTCCCTTAAGTTGACCTCTAGCTCTACCCTTGTTTTGTTCCTGAGAATTGAGTTCCAGAGCTGGCAGACTCTGTGGCAGATTGAGATAGAAGAATCTGTCCACGTAAAAGAAATCTACGTGCACCTTATAACCTTCACATAAACCAGTGGGGATATAAGAGTGTAGCCAGCAACGATCGCCAAGAGATCCGTCTTGAGAACTTCTACATATGGACCATCTGGACGGCCGCGGAACCAGTCGCTAGCCCCCAACCTCACGGACGCAAGATAACCAGGACCAGACTAATCAAATACGACCCAAGATTCACTCTATCAGCACTACAGTGTTACAGTGCTATGTAGAGACTCACTTATTAAGATTTCTACGAAGTGGCTATATCTTTGTCCCAGTATAATTCATATATGACCATTCCATTAGGAAGTGCTAAGCGTATCAGTGTTTATTAACCCGGGAACTGCGGGGAGACTCTTAAGAGTTCCCCCGGCGGACTGCGGGGAGACTCTTGAGCGAGTGAAAAAAAAAATCAACTTTTGACATCGAAAAAAATTGCATGGCCCCTGGGCCATGCAAAATCTCAGTCCTCTACCTCCCCTCTTTCCCCACTTTCCTCCTCTCCTTCAGTTATCACCTATTTTCCCTGTTATTCCCTTATTCTGAGGTATATTTTCGTGCTAACATTAGAAATCCGGTTGGAGGGTGTGGTCATCACTGATAGCAAGCGAATGCAAGAGAGAGAGAGAGAGTATCGATCGACTGTGTCTCAGTGGCCTTGGAGGAAATTGGCGGGAAAGCAGCTTGCCTCACCCATACATTATACAACTCGCGGGCTATATCTCCGATTTTGACCATCCAAACGCTGTTTTCACTCGTTTTATTGTTGTTTCAGGTTAATACCTTTATAATCAACCCATAATAGGCGCATATGGATAAGTATTAATGCTATTAATGGCACAATGAATATTTTAGTGACGGAAACACCTCAAATACGTCAGCACAGGGGGATGTTTCCAATTACCCCCATGCGCACTTGTTAGGTTAATTAACAGGCGATATTAACTCTCGTAATTACTCATATATCCAGATACTAATACATAACCGTGAAACCCTAGTGGTATCTGATGTTCGCCCACTGATTTGCGTTCTATGTGTTTCTGATACAAGCAGATAAAACTTAGATCAGTACCCCCCTGAGGTTACTAGAATTCCCGTGCTCTAAAATACGTGTGTCTAATCTAGTCTATGAATTATTCCTTGTGCACCAGAGCTACTAGTGATCAATATAACATTGAATAGGAATCTAGAAGTAATATTTATGGTCTCCAATATATAAACTTGTGAATAAAGCCAGTGATCAGAAGATTAATACCTGAACGTTGGAAGAGGGAGACTAGGCTCCATCCAGATCCACTTAATGCTAGTTTTTGCCATTTTAGCAGGGATTTGACTCTCAAGTCACAGTGATTTTTAGTTTTTACGTATTGGAGTTGTAGGCCCTATCCTGAACCAGTAAAATCTTTCTGTTTTTACGTATTCAGGATACTCCAATACGTAAAATCAGCTCGAATAAGTAATAAGTAGATAGTTTTAGTTACATTTTACGTATTCAAGAAACAGATCCAATACGTAAAAACAGACAGATTTTACCGGTTCAGGATACTCCAATACGTAAAATCAGTTAGAATAAGTAATAAGTAAATAGTTTTAGTTACATTTTATGTATTCAAGAAACAGATCCAATACGTAAAAACAGCTAGATTTTACCGGTTCAAAACAGGATACTCCAATACGTAAAATCAGCTCGAATAAGTAACAAGTAAATAGTTTTAGTTACATTTTACGTATTCGAGATACAAATCGAATACGTAAAAACAGCTAAAAAAAAAAATCCAATATTTAGTTAAAATGTACGTATTCGAGATACAAATTCAATACGGGAAAACAACTAGAATATATTATTTTTTTTTTTTAGTTACATTTTACGTATTCAAGAAATATTGAATACGTAAAAACAGCTAGATTTTACCGGTTCAGGAGACTCCAATACGTAAAATCAGCTCGAATAAGTAACAAGTAAATAGTTTTAGTTACATTTTACCTATTCGAGATACAAATCGAATACGTAAAAACAGCAAAAAAAAAAAAAATCAAATTTTTAGTTAAATTGTACGTATTCGAGATACAAATTCAATACGGGAAAACAACTAGAAAAAGTATTTTTTTTGTTTAGGTTACATTTTACGTATTCAAGAAATATCGAATACGTAAAAACAGCTAGATTTTACCGGTTCAGGAGACTCAAATTCAATAATTCAATTCAATAAATACAAATTCAATACGGGAAAACAACTAGAAAAAGTACTTTTTTTTTTTGGTTACATTTTACGTATTCGAGATACAAATCCAATACGTAAAAACAGATAGAAAAAAAAAATCAAAGTTTTAGAAGGATGAATACGTAAAATATAACTAAAACTATTTACTTATTACTTATTACTTATTGATATAAAAATGAAAAAGGGTATATTTTGAATACGTAAAATGTATCTAAAACTATTGACTTATTACTTATTACTTATTGATATAAAAATAAAAAAGGAACCAGTAAAAAGTAAATAAGTAACCAACTTCAGTGCGCTAGTCGACTTTTGTTTTTGTTCAAGTGAAGATGCTTTCTTTTATTGATCAATTACATGGAATATTGTAGATATAGTTGTAGCTGAAGGGTTAGAGAGTCATAAGATACTGTACACATATTGATCCAGATTGAGGAAAAAGGGGGATAATACAGCTGCTTAGTGATCGTAAGTACAAGTTACAGGGTCAAAAGTGGTGATTGTTAGATTTGATGTGGGTTACTTGCCGACTCGCTGGTCCCTATTGTATTTTTCCCCATAAGAAGTTAACTTCGCATCTCGATATTTCGAATTTCGATTGCTTTTTTCGGTCCCAATACCCATCGAGATAGGCGATCCCACTGTTAGGTTTACCCTTGGTGCAGCTTCCTCCACGTTCATGGACTTGCATCTTTTTACCCAGTTTTGTTCATCCATCCACTCTACATGCCCAAACCATCCATGCCTGCTTGTATGCATCTCACCACTGATACTCTTGATACCTAACCATCTTGTCATCTTCTCATTGGATATCCTATCTTACAGTTTGACCTTTACACATTCATCTCACAATTATCATTACATTACGTTCCATCCTGTTGATATTTTCCACTTTAATAAGAATTGTAATGACAATGACCTTCCAGGTTGCCCTACAACGACATCTTTGGTGGCGTGAGTGCCATGACGGTTGACCAGTTCCGTTCCGTCAATGGGTTCAGCAACAAGTTTTGGGGCTGGGGCGGCGAGGACGATGACATGTCTAACCGCATAAAGTACCACGGCTTCTTTATCTCCCGCTACCCTGCCAATATTGGACGCTACACCATGTTGTCCCATAAAAAAGATGAGCCGAATCCTAGAAGGTACTGTAGACTATAGTCTATTCACTATAAGTAGGCGATAAATCATGACCTGTATCCACTGTAACTCAAAAAGGGCCAGAGCAAATTGGCTGTAAATTTCCACATATATTCCTTGACTGACTCTTCCCTAATGGTAGAAATATTAGCTCAATTACTCTAGTCGTTTTTTAGGTAGGCCTACAGAGGTTAGTAGTCATGCTTTCTCGCCTACTTACAGCGAATAGACTGTAGTATATGATTGTTCACTGTTTCTCTTTCTCTTAGTGATATGTATAGCAGCAGTAGGATGGAGGATGGAGAAAAAGGTTTGGGTTAATTTCGTAATTGTACAGGTATTTTACTTAACTTAATAATCTTTCTCTCTCTCTGTCTGTCTGTCTCAGCGACTTTATCTAACCTACCACTCCATATACCCGAACCATCCAAGCCTACTAGTATGCATCTCATCACTGATACTTTTGATGCCTAATCATCTCCTCAACTCTTCACTAGATATCCTATCTTGTAGTTTCGTTCCACACATCCATCTCACCATTCTCATCTTGCATTTCATTCTGTTAATATCATCCACTTTGACCAGCCACGTTTCTGAAGCATATGTCATTGCGCTTCTAGCACATGAAGCATACACCTTTCCCTTCAAGGGAAGAGGGAGTCTTCTCATAGTGAGTAGTGGCAACAGGGCAAGAATGTAGAGTTCGGGCGTACCCCTTTGTTTACACTACGCAGAGCAACGGCGGCAGCGGAGGACGCTTGCGATCATGTTCCCGTCTATTTTGACTGCAGGTGGAAACAATAATATGTTGAGGGAGGGCTTTGCCCCCCCATGACATATTGTCATCATCATATATATTGCCAGCAGGGGGCAAATAACCGATAACATCCATCGCCGTCAAATTAGATGCGAACTTAACCGCGGCGATCGACCTATGTAAACATGGCGGCGGCGGACGCTTGCGATCATGTTCCCGTCTATTTTGACTGCCGTTGGATTCAATAATATGTAGCCCCCCTCACCCCTCCATGACATATTGTCATCATCATATATATTGCCAGCAGTGGGCAAATAACCGACAAAATCGCCATCAAAATAGACGCGAACTTAACCGCAGCGATCGACTTATATAAACATGCCGACCGTAGGCCCGGACTCTACATCCTTCCCGGCAACAGTTCTCTGAACTTTCCCCAGCCACATCTAATTCTAGCGATAGTGGCGGCCTCGGCCCCACCACCGGCGGAGATGGTATCTCCCAAGTAGCAAAACTTGTCCACCATCTCTAGTGCCTCATTGCCAAAATTAACACTCTCGAGCTGATCATTGATCATAAGCTCACCTTTGCATACTACTGTATGCATAAAAATGTCTCGACTTCGGACTTCTGCCTTGATTAGAGGTCCCTTTATTCTAGTGCAGCACTTCTTCCGGTGGCGTACCCAGCAGTGGCAGACGCTACACTGTATTGAGTTTGTGCTCACCCCTTTTCTGCATATTGCACATGGGTATGCATCACTTTTGGAATTATTCTATAATTGCACCTATACGAGCTAAACAAATTATTATTGTATTTAACGGGAGGTACGACGAGGTAAGTGATGGGGTATACAGTAGGTGGCAATATGCGGAAATGGATTATAAGGGCATTCCGCCCCCTCTGACCCCCTTACGGAAATCTACGGTTACTCACTCCACCCCAACTGGATTTCTACCGTTTTACCCAACCAGCGGGGGTGTCGGGGCGGCAGTCCCCACCTATAATACTTGGATAGGTTAGGTAAGCTTGTTAGGTTAGGCTAATGTCTCTCTGAAACATTGTAAAATCCATGTCACATCTAGATTGATAGACTTTTATCAGAGGGGGCGGAATGCCCTTATAACCCATTTCCGCATATATTGCCACCTATAACACATCACTTACCTCGTCATACTTTCCTGTTAAATACAATAATATATATTTTTTAGCTCGTATACTGTAGGTGCAATTATAGAAATTTACCCCACTTTTTTCTACCTTTCTAAGCCCTATTCTGCTATGTAAAACCTTGGTTGTAAATATTTACTCTTAATCCTTTACTTGCCATGCCCTCCCTCCATCTTCTGAACTTGGACCTCGGCATCCCACACACTATCTGCGATAAGTACTAGGTCATCTGCATATAGCAGTTCCCAGGGGAGTCCAACTCTGAAATCTCCAGATAGTGCCTTCAGAACCATAACAAAGAGGAGGGGGCTGAACACAGAGCCATGGTGGACTCCAACTCACACTGTGAACTCCTCACTCAGTACACCTTTCAGCCTCACTGCCAATAGCTGCCATTCATGAATTCTCATTAATTTCATTGGGGGTGTTTGGTGTTGTGGTGAAATTAATAAAATAAAGATTATTAGTAGGTTCAAGGATATTTCGTCGAGAGGCCGGTCTATATGATCTGTGCCCCATGAATATTCTTTCCTCTCACTTAAACAGTAGGCTACCATAGCACGGTTGGGAATATGAACATGATTAGATTAATATCCAGTATTCGAGAATGGATAATAAGTCATAGGTGTGTGCATAAACCTTTAACCGTCCTGGTGGTGTAATGGTTAAGGTGGCAAAAATCTGTGTGTGATAACCCAGGTTCGAATCCCGGTGGATCATATATACTTTAATTAATTTCATTGGGGGTGTTTGGTGTTGTGGTGAAATTAATAAAATAAAGATTATTACATCTTCATTATCACACGCACCAACCACTCCTCTACGCCAAGTTTTCTCATAGCCCACTGTACAACATCTCTGGTCACCCTATCAAAGGCCTTCTCCAGGTCTACAAATACAAGGTACCAATCCCTTTTTTAAAAGTAAATATCTTTCCTGCAGCTGCCTGACTATGAAGATAGCATCTATTGTACAGTACCACGTCCTGGCTTAAAATCGAACTGCATATCGTCCATAGAAATGCTATCCCTGATCATACCTTCAAAGACTCTCTCACAGACCTTCATGATTTAACCCGAGAACGGGGAGAAGACTCGTAAGAGGTTTTGGTGGTGAAAGGCGACGAACGTCTTAAGATCCAAGGCCTAAAAAACACTTTTAAAAGGCCACAGTAGCACTTAAAACAAAGGAATAGATGATTAAGTGAGACAATTCGGTAAGAGTATATGACCAACCAGTGACGGGCCCCATCGATGATTATTAGTGTGTTATCACTTTCATGAACGATACTTTGTTGGTGTACATGTACTTACCGTCGCAAATTCGCTATAAGTGAAATACGAGAAACTGTAAAAAATACCTCTCTGTCGATGGCCGCGCAGCAATAGTACACATTGGCCGTCATTCAGGAGCTCTTACCCTCAATCTTTCAGTCGAACGTCACTACACCTAGCGGTCTGTTTAGGAATCATGAACCATAGCATGAACCAATCACAATGCTTCCCATCACTCATGGAACCAATCACAGCCTTCCATAAAATTATCAACCAATCACACAGTCTTTCAGTCATCACGACACGCGCCACCGGCCCGGGCCGGCTCAGTTTGAAGATGGAGCCCTAAGATGGAGGTCGTGCTCGTATGTGCTACGAGTTTTTCAGGTAATTTGTTGTAGTTTGGTATTTTTATTTACTGGATCAGTCTGAAGATAGTATTTTTATTTACCGGATCAGTCTGAAGATGGTTTTTACTTTGATATAGGCCTACAGTGTTGTTTAATACCAAGGACTGTCGCATTTTACTATTTTCCCATTATCCATCAATCTTAAGACACGGCCCCCGATAGTTGGGAGGGCTATGAAGATCAGAGAAATTGCGGGGTAAAAGGCGTAAATAAAGTGGTAATATTGGAAGAACTCTGAAAATACAATATTTAAAAGTAACAAAACCTGAAAATGGAAAAACCCGAGCCAAGTTTTGACCAAACTTGGCTCGGGTTTTTCAATTTTTCAGAGTCCAAAATCACAGTAACCTCATTTCGAAAGTTGGCTCGGGTTTTTTTGGCAAAAGTTGGCTCGGATTTAAGGGATTTAGCGGGGGTGTGGGGGCAGTAGCCCCCACCCATAATACTAGGCTAGGCTAGGCTAGGCTAGGCTAGGCTTGGCTTGGCTAGGCTAGGCTTGGCTAGGCTAGGCTAGGCTAATGTTAACCCCATAATACTAGGTTAGGTTAGGTTAGGTTAGGCTAGGCTAGGCTAGGCTAGGCTAGGCTAATGTTAACCCCATAATACTAGGTTAGGTTAGGCTAATTGTTTGTTTGTTTGTTTTTGGCGCACTCTCCCATCCAGGAGTTCGTTCTATGAACGATGGCTGTTTCCTTATTGTTATTTGTATTTGTTAAACATTTTCATATTACTTATATATTTCTTTTCTCAAATTAACGATAGTCTCCCTCCTTTTTAGAACTGTTCTTATAGTCTCTGCTACCCTTTTTAATTCATTTTGTTCAAATATTTCCCTCAAGTTGTCCCTGCCTCTCAGATCTTTGTATAGGTCTTCGTATGATTCACAGTTGAACAGGTGCATTTGATTTTCATTTTCATTTTGACAGATATCACACAATAGGTTAGGTTCATATTTGTTTTTGAAGTTTTTTTTTACTTCTATCATTCTTGTCCTTGTCATAAAAATTGTTCTGGCATTTTCAAAGCTTAACCCATTGGCTGCGCCTATGTTTGGGCTATTTAGGGCATATTCAGGCACTCCTGAATGATAAATCAAGCATCTGCATTAAATGAAGTGTATTCTGCCGAAAACTAGACGAAAATAGCTTCAAAATGAAACCAGAACGGGCCCCGTACATGGTCTGGTTCACCCGCAGTGGTGCCAGTGAAACGCGGGAAACCCGCTATTTGGTAGCACACGCTCGCTTGGCTACACTGCTGTGAGACACAGAGAGAGACCCGCGCGAGACACAGTGTACCTCAGTGAGCCGCTCGGTGCTCGGAGGGTCGGAGGTGGGCCCCTCACGCTCCCGCCCACTGACACTCGATTTTTACGGTTTTTACAGGCTTTTAAAGCCTGGAAATTGCTGTAACTTGCCAGGACGTTCCAGAACGTCACCCGCAACGAAAGGGTTAAGTCCTCAATATAATTACTTGATATGTCTTGTTCAACAGCTTCTCTAGTTTTACTTCCACTTCTCATACCTTCTATTATCTCTTCCCTATTTTTGATTTGCACTTTATCTTTAATCAATTGTTTAGCTTCGATTTCACTCATTCTTTCAAGATTTTCAGTTATATTGTATTTTTCTTTAAGATTACAAATTTCTTTTTTGTATTTTCTTTCATTGTCTTCACTGTTTGTTTTAATTTTAACCTCAATTGCTTCATTGTCTCGGTTATTCAAATTAATGTAATATTCAATCTTTCTTTGGGTTTTTTTATGTTCAGTTTTTATTCCCTTAATTTCATGGAGTAGGGCACATTTTGGGGTCGTTCTGGGGACTTTAAACAGCTTAGTTAAATAATAATAATAATAATAATAATAATAATAATAATAATAATACTTTATTTCAGACTCACACAGTACAGAGGGGACCATACTGGGGTCCATATATACCTTACAGTAACATAAATATATATAAGCTACTGTACATAGGCTACATCAAATAAAAAGAAATTAAATAATACCCAGCTTGATATCATGTACTGTAGTTCACAGCACTGCCTCAACCAAAAACAGTGGTCATCAAACTACTGTGTTACCAAAACCACTGTCCTAATTGTGTACAGTACCATGCCTCACATCATTTAGCTTCCGGTACAGTATGTTGCTACAGTACAGTATAGGAATACCGGTACTGTACTGCACTATGAGGTTCAGTACCGGTATGCTAATTCTGTAGAGTAGCAGACCTGAAATCATTACTTAAGGTTAAATATAGAGCAACTTCCTCCAGTGTGCCTGGATCCTAGAGGTGTACCGGTACACTATGCTTGGAGTTTGTAGCATTTTAATGATACTGTTCTCAGAATTGTTAAGGCGCTGAAATGAATTTAAATGTTAGCTTTCTAATGAGTGATTGGTAACAGTGTAAGTTCATATAGACACATAGCATACTAGTCTTGTACTCTCATATTTTGAGAGCCCCAGAAACATTTTCATGATATTGTGATATGAGATACTTAGTCTATTTACTGTCATTTTCTTATAGTTCCACCATAGTTGTGCTGTATACATTGGTGAGCAGTAGGAGTTGAACAATGTTATTTTTGTATCCCATGTGCACATATGAAATTTTCGTAATATTGAATTTCCCTGCATGTAAAGTTGCCTTCGCTGACGACCCATATCCTCATCATCTGAGCGATCACTTGAAATATAGTGTCCTAGATACTTTACTTTACTTACTTCTTCTATAATTTCTTCATACAAATGGAATTTAGGTAGCTTTGATTTCAATAGAAGGTTAGATTTAAATATTATGATATTGCTCTTTATAGGATTAAATTTGACTGAATGTTCGATTCCAAATTTTTCACATACTCTTAATAGTTTATCCAGTCCTGCTCCAGAAGGCGCGATTAAGGCTAGGTCATCAGCATGCATGAGATGATTTACAATGGTGCTGCCAATGCAGCACCCAGTGCGAGTCTTGTTCAGCTCCAGACTAAGATCATCCATGTAGACGTTGAAAAGATACGGAGACAATATCCCCCCCTGCCTAACACCATTGGTTACGGCGCGAAGAGCCTGACAGGATGTTGCCCCATCTTACACACATTTTTTGATTAGCATACCAGAAAATAAGTATCCTAACAATATAGCTAGGCACTCCCCTGTGTGGCAGAGTGGTCTTGCCACTGGACTGGTAATCCAATGGACCCGGGTTCGAATCCCAATATGTCAATGGGGAGATATTATTGGGATAGAATTTGTGCTGTACCTAGTATCAGTGCATTACCACAGCACACCGAAATGCCAAACAAAATACCCTCATTGTTCCCTGATTAAATAGCATTGTATCAATATTCCCATATTCAAAAATATGCTACAGGGGGGCAATGCCTAGTGAGTTAATTGCTCAATAGGTGGCGTTCTGAGAGTGAGGGTCCGAGTCTGCGGGGGTGAGACTGTGAGGCACAGAGGCGAGGGGGTTTCAGAGATGGAGTTGCTTCGAGCCGTGAAGCTTCGCATGTCTCACTCCCTAGACTGGAACATGACCTCACGGGCCTCACCGTGTTCAGCAGTTGAGTGTAAAGGCTATCAGCCTATGCCCGACAGGGAGTACACTAGTTGGGGAAAAAAAAAAAATCAAATAAGGTTTTGTGACACACCCTATCAAAAGCCTTACTTGCATCAAGAAAACAAGAGAAAATTGAGCTATTTAGCTTGTTGTATGTATCAATCACTTCTGTCAGCACATATATGCATTGGTCTGTGTCGTGATTTTTCTTAAAGCCAAACTGATTGCTGCTGGTGACAATATATGCAGACATTCTTTCTAGCAATATCATTTCAACTACCTTACTCACCACACTAGCAAGTGCTACTGGGCGGTAGTTGTCTTTAGCTGTAATTTTACCTGATTTATCTTTAACCCGCTGGATCCCAGCGTCGCACGTGGTGCGTCGGCAATGTTCGATCACCAGAACCCAGCGACGCAACGTTTGCGTCAGTGTCACTCCGGTCCCAATTACTCTGGTCCTATGGCACCTAGAGGGCTCAGATTTGTATGGGAACTGTGTAAGTATCCCACGCACCCATGCCGATGGTTGAAAACTCTCAAAGTCCAACCGCGTGCGCGTGAGCGTGCAAAAACATGTTTTTTTGGGGAAATTGCCTTCAATTTTTTATTCTTGTAAAATCCGTTTTCGGGGGCTCTGTAGGACCATTTTTTGCACTTTTTGATTTTTTTTTTTTTTTTTCCTTCATTCCTAACCCATTCGCTATTGTTTCTGGGAAAAAAAATCAAAACCTGCTGGGCCCTGGTGGTACATTTATTAATAACTAGCTGGGGCTCAGCGGTTTAATGACAGGAACAAATATTACGGATATCATAGACTCCGGCAGGACACCATGCGTAAATAGACTGGTGATGCAAGAACTAAGTTTATCTGTTAACAACTTATCTGCATATTTAAGATGTTCTGCATATATACCATCCAGCCCACAAGCTTTGTTTAGGTTAAGTTTTCTTATGGCATTCTCAAGATCACTTTCAGTCACTTTAATGTCTTCATAATTACTATCTTTCACATATTGAATTGCACCATTAGTAGACCTTTGGTTTACACTGTTAAGTAGTTCCTTAAAATGAGTTTTCCATAAGTCAGCAATGTTCTCTTCACCCGTAACCCCCTCAACACTGACAGGTAATGGTGTGTTACAATTTTGCATGGATCTGATGTCCTTCCAAAAACAGTTAGTATCCTTTTCTGCCAGACTCTTTGCAAGGGCTTCCTTCCTTAATTGGTTTTCATTTTGCTTAATAAATCTAATGGCATATTTAGTCCTAGCCTTTGCTCTTTTGTGAAGTTCAAATATAGGCCCCTGTCTGGGCTGACCTACCTCAAGCCAATGAGACCTAGCATCTCTGGAAGCCTGATACAGGTCAGCCTCATAGTCTTGCCAACCTGGCTTATTGAATGAGGACTTATATTTATGGCTATTAAAAATACTTTCCCTCGCTTTTGATGAATCTATTATACTATTGTAAAATTTAATAATGTCCTTTCTGTGTTGTGCATCACTATATTTTGGATCCCTGCATTGTGCTACCGTACACCATTACCATCATATTGCACCCTATTTAATAAGTCTTTGGTTTTATCACAGTACATTTGGCACTCTTCATTTGAGATTACATTCCATGGAACTTTTGCCTTGATTCTATTGCTAGTTTCTGTTATTTCCGGTGCCTTATTAATTTGGATTGTTAATTCTATAGGTATGTGGTTGTCATCCGTAATGTCGTATCTTATGGCCATTTCTGAGATAGAGTCATGAAAGTCAGAGCTAGAGATTGCATGATCAAGCCACGACCTGGTCTCCCATGCTTCACTAACATATGTATAGCTATTTTCTGGAAGCAGGTTTTTTGAGGACAAAATTAAACCTTGCTCATCACAAAACCTTAACATATGTTTAGCAAACATGGAACCACCCAACTCGTGAGGGGTAGCATTCCAATCACCTACCACTGAGTAACACGTTATCTCTAATTCAGAAATTAGGCCACCAAGCTCCCCTAACTTTTCCAAATAAAGTTCTTCATTTTCTGCACCTTGATACGGTAAGTAAACACAAAATATTGCAAATTTTCTGTCCCACTTCCAGCTGTATTCCCGCACACCAGCTTAAATTTGTCTCAATGGTTTTAATTACACTATCTAGGCACGATCTCCACATTATTGCAACTCCCCCTGGGGGGTGACCTGCCACAATACCATCACGTGTGTCCGTAGTGAAGACCCCGTACCCATGGAAATCTTTATCTAATATGTTCAAATTACCTAAGTCCTGTTTTGTGTACCAGGTTTCCTGAAGGCAGACTATGTCACTGGTCCTTAATGTAGATATGATGTCAGGTCACAACAGGAGATTCCTCTTTGTTTTGGGGAGTCCTTGCTGCTGTTGTTGGTATAGCCTCCATTACTGCGGGTTGTATAGTGGTGTGCGTTGCCTCCAAGTCCCAGAAGCCTCTGCACTGTCCTCATTGGGATATTGTCTTGGTTCTCTGTACCAGTTGACATATGCATCTTCTGGCCACAGGTCAGGATTCATGAAAACATCTGGATCTGGACATTCACTAGTTATACAAAAGGAGGCACAGGTAGTGGAACTGGATAGGGTGGTCAGCTGTCTTACCTCTATATTTATATGTAGATTATCAGCCAAGTATATTTTGAGATTCTCAGCAGTAACACTAGGGTTGAATCCTGTGGCAAACACCCTAGCTAGTCGGGGCCTTTTGATGGTATTGAGGCCAGTATCCTTGCCCCTACCTTTAATTCCTAGCTGTTTTCTCGGTCTAGGGTGAACCTGCTCGCCTTCCCTAGAGTAGCGAGGCTTGCCATTCACCCATTTGACCATAGTCCAGGGTTTTCCCTTGCATTGGCTCCTTCATTTGGTTCAGTTTGTGTAGGTAAATTTGAGGATGGTGTAGCTGGCACTGTATTATCTTCTCTCGTTGCCGACGATAAAGATTGCTGTTGTGTTCGGTGTTGTTGCTGTTGTTGTTGTTGTTGTTGTTGTTCCCCAAGCTGCCTGGCCGAACAGCCCCAAGGCCCTGAGCAATTCCAAGGCCATAACCGAGTGCCCCCACAGAACCCTCCCTGCCGACCACAATAAAACCTGACCGAAGCCACTCCATGGCGGGGAGCTGAGGAGGGTGCGGAAACGCCCGGGAAACCAAAGCCCCACCCAGGGCCCTGTGCCCCTCAGCAATTATGAAGAGAAAGTTGAGGGGCAAGGGAAAAATGTGACGCTTTGGCTTCCAATCTTGGTAGATTGGGAGGTCAATCCACGGAAAAGACGCCGTCACTTGAGATCTAGAAAATATATAAGTTAAAGGAACAGTCAGAGTAAGCTATGGGTATGGCAGAGATCGCTCAGTTCTCACTCTGATAGACCAGCCCATCACCACATGTTGTTGCTGTTGTGGTCGCTGCTGCTGCCACACCTGGTGTTGCCTTTGATATGAATGCTGCTGCTGGGTTCGTTTGGATTGTTGTTGTTGTTGCTGTTGTAGTTGTCGCTGGTGTTGTTGCTTTTGTTGATGCTGTTTCTGCTGCTGCACCTGCTGTTGTTGCTGCTGCACCTGCTGTTGTTGTTGCTGTTGCACCTGCTGGTGCTGCTGCTGTTGTAGTTGTTGCTGCTGCTGTTGTTGTTGCTGATGCTGTTGTTGTTGATGCTGTTGTTGTAGGGGTTGCTGTTGTGTTTGGAGTTGTTGCAGCTGTTGCTGTTGTAATTCAGCCTGCTGTTGCTGGTGGTGGGGTTGTAGGCCTATACTGTGTTTGGATGTTATTTATTTCTTTTTTCTCTTTTTCTTTTAGTTTTTCCCAAACTTCTGCCCCAAACAGTATCAAAGGCGTTACACAAGTGTTATATAGCTTAATTCCCACTTTTATTCTGTTTTTCTTCATTTCTCTTTTACTTAATATGTTTATACTGTACACTCATTTGCTGCTACTTTTGACTTGTTTATTCTGTTTTCAATATAATTTTTTTGTTTTCCATTTGCCTGAATTATTTTCCCTAAGTATTTATGCGATGAGTTTTCTTGGATTTCTTTACCATTTATTTCAAGTTTCATGCCTTTTCCTACAAGTGCGGTTTGTTTAGTTTTCTGTTCATTCATTTTAAGCCTTTTAAGTTTTTGGAATACTTCGATGGTATTGATTGTGCTTTGAATATTATTCTTATTCCCTATAGCCATTATGTCATCTTGAAATATTAAGGGGCTTATTTGTATTCCTCCTATTTTCCAGTCATTTCCCTTAGCTTTTATCATTCTACTTAATGAGTCTATAGTTATGGAGCTTATCTTTGGTCCTAATACTGAACCCTGCTTTATCATTCTACTTAATGAGTCTATAGTTATGGAGCTTATCTTTGGTCCTAATACTGAACCCTGCTTTATCATTCTACTTAATGAGTCTATAGTTATGGAGCTTATCTTTGGTCCTAATACTGAACCGCTTTATCATTCTACTTAATGAGTCTATAGTTATGGAGCTTATCTTTGGTCCTAATACTGAACCCTGCTTTATCATTCTACTTAATGAGTCTATAGTTATGGAGCTTATCTTTGGTCCTAATACTGAACCCTGCTTTATCATTCTACTTAATGAGTCTATAGTTATGGAGCTTATCTTTGGTCCTAATACTGAACCCTGCTTTATCATTTCATCGACTCTCACTTCTTTACATTCACCTAATTCTGTTACTGGTATCAACACATTTGCTGAGTTTATTTTATATATTAGTCTCCAGTTCCTTCCTTTTATTCCTTTTAGCCAGAGTTCCTTCATAACTTCTTTCAGAAGCTAATGTTAACCCCATAATACTAGGTTAGGATAGGTTAGGTTAGGTTATTTGGTTAGGTTAATGACAAAACTTGGCTCGGATTTCATGGATTTAGCGGGGGTGTGGGGGCGGCAGCCCACCCATTATACAATACTAGGTTATTTTTTGTATTTTTTGTTATTTTTTTTTTTTTTTATGTGATTGAGGGAGGCAAAAGGCAGAACTGCCTATAAGCGAGTGCCTCCCCCATAGTTGAAAGATCAGGGCCAAAATCAAGGGACGTTCGAGCCAAAATGCCTGGACACACGGAGTTTGAAGCAATTTAAGTCATAGGAAGAGGGAAAGACTGATTCTGGGAGAGAGTTCCAGAGCTCAGCTGTTGAGTAGAAGAAAGTTTGAGAGTAACGTTTCACTCTTGGGTTGGAGAGTTGCACAGAGTAGGGGTGGGATTGAGTTGCAAGACGGGTACCACGTGCCCTACATAAAGGAGGTGGTATACACTGGGAAAGCTCTGAGGAACACTGATTATTATAGTAGCGATAGAATAGCGAGAGAGATGCAACATTGCGGCGGAGAGAGAGAGATTGCAGAGAGTTGGTGAGTGGACGGGAGTTAATGATACGAAAGGCCTTCCTTCCAACTTTGTCTAGGAGAGCGGTGTGAGAGGAACCTCCCCACACATATGAACAATACTCGATACAGGGACGCACTATGCCCCTGTACAGAGCAAGAAGCTGTGCAGGGAAAAAGAACCCCCTAAGGCGGTTGAGCACTCCCAGCTTCTGGGAGGCTGCCTTAGCAAGGCTGGTAATATGGTCCTTCCAACTGAGAGCAGAAGAAAAAGAGACACCAAGAATATTGAGAGAAGATGAAGGATTTATTTTTGTATTGTTGAAGAATAAGGGATAGTCCGCTGGGAGTTCCTTACGGATAGATAGATGAAGAAATTGGGTTTTGGAAGCATTAAAGGTAACAAGGTTTTCTCTGCCCCAATTGGAGATAATATTTAGATCAGAATTTAAGAGTTCTATGGCTTCATTACGTTTGTTGTTGAGGGATTGCTGGCTGGGGCGTTCTGAAAAACTAATGGAGTAGTGTAAGGTTGAGTCGTCTGCGTACGAATGGATGGGAATTGAGGTACAGTTGAGGAGATCATTTATAAAAATTAGAAAGATAATATGAGATAGGACAGAGCCCTGAGGAACACCGGAGTTTATAGGGTGAGGAAGTGAACAATGGCCGTCCACAACCACGGCTATGGAACGGCCAGGAAGAAAATTAGAGACAAAGGCACAGATGGAGGGATAGAAACCGAAGGAGGGTAGTTTAGAAATTAAAGATTTGTGCCAGACTCTATCGAAGGCTTTCGATATGTCTAGTGCAATAGAAAAAGTCTCACCGAATTCCCGAAAGGAGGATGACCAAGAGTTAGTAAGATATGAAAGATCACCAGTAGAGCGACCCTTAACCCGTAAAACACGATAGGCCTCACGGAAGGCTTACCATAGGGAACGTGATAGGCCTCACGGAAGCAAGACCATAAAAAAAGCCTTCCAAAACATCCCAGGGGCTATCAAAACAAAGGAATTTGTCTCTAGGTGAGATAATTCCCCTCTAGTACTCATCCATGTGTTTCTCACCCCCCCCCCTCCCCTCCTTCCCCCCCTTATTCCCCCCACCCCCCCTCCTCAATTATCACCTATGTTTCCTCTTATTTTCATCATTTATCGGTTATTTTTCTCTCCCGCGATAATGTAGCACAAGTGGGTTGCATAAAAGTTCGTTATATAACACCCAGACACCGCCCGCTCGCCTCGTTAACTCACAGACAGGGAGAGGGGAGGGTTGCCTGTGGCTCTCTCTCACCTGAGATTATGACCGGGTGGCCAATATCTTCGTTTTTCACCACCCAAATATTTTTCCAACTTATTTTAGCACTCTTGAAGGTTCATATATACATCATATATGTAAAATAAAAGCATACCGAAAACAAATAATGCTCTATATTGTAAATATAACGAATTCTGTCAGAATCCAAGGCTAGAAATGCACAAATAACTACCCTAGCCCCTAGGTCTATTTCACGTTTGAGAGGTTAAGGAAGCCATACTGGCGATCTGAGAGCAGATTATGAGAAGAGAATTGCTTAAGAAATTTGGAAGCAAGAATAGTTTCAAAAACTTTAGAAAGACAAGAGATGAGAGCAATTGGACGATAATTGGAGGGTTGAGAGCGGTCACCCTTCTTTGGGACAGGTTGAATGTGAGCAAATTTCCAGCATGAAGGGAAGACGTTAGAGGATAGACAGAGACGAAATAGTTTGCCTAGGCAGGGAGTCAGCACGGAAGCACAGTTTTTGAGAACAACAGGAGGAACACCGTCCGGTTAGGTTAGGTTAGGCTAATGTTAACCACATTCTTACTGGCTTTATCGACGTTGAAAAACAAAAAATCCCGAGCCAACTTTCGAAATGAGGTTACTGAATAATGTGATTAAAGGATATAAACAGGGGGCAGTGCTGTAAACATCCAAAATCTTGCTAAGGCCTATCATTTTCATCCAAATATCACCTGGTGATTTTGGATGGCCTTGATGGGCAGATGGAAGATTTTGAATGGTCTCGATGAGCCTCTGCATTGTTGCAAGCCATTAATCACATGATTCAGACAATATGTTAGCAATATGTCAGTTGGCGCCTGACCTTTGATCAGTTGGCGCCTGACCTTTGACGAGTTGGCGCCTGACCTTTGATCAGTTGGCGCCTGACCTTTGACCAGAGTGGACGTCCATAGTGACCGCTTGTGAACCTGTTTACCCCTTAGTGTGGTGCTAGTGAACATTTTTAGTGAAATATGGCTTGTGTTGATGACATTGCTACCTCCTCCCATATTCTCCAGCTTTGTCTTGCTTTGTAGGAAAGGCTGGAGAATGTAGAGCAGGAGGTTCAATGTCTCAAAGATGAAAATTTGGCCTTGAAACTAGCCATGGCGGAGAAGAAGAGTGAGGCTAGTTTTCCTAGGGATCGTGAAGCTCCCTGGAAAGTGGTTGCTACAAGTGCAACGACCTGCAAGCTGAAAAGGGAGTCTCTCAAGACCAGCAACAAGTTCATCACCTTACCTGATGAGTTTGATGGAGAACAAGTGAAGGATAGCGAGACTGGGAGTGATAACGAGGCTGGGAGTGTTTCCAGGGGCGAGGAAAACACGAGAAAGGGAGGTAAGGAGACAACAAATAAAGGTAAGTGCAAGCTTATCAATGTTGTTGGAGACTCTATGGTTAGGTATCTAGGTGACAAACTCTCCACCAAAGTTAGGAAGCTCGAGTGTCTCCCCGGGGCAGGTATAGGTAGAGTTTGTGAGAGATTGGAGGACGTCATTGACGACTTTGGAGATAAACCCATAGTCGTACTTAGTGCAGGTAGCAATGACGTGGGTAAGCTTACCAGTGTTGAACTGCGTAAGTTGTATAGGGTAGCCTTAGAGAAGATTAGGACGAAGGGTGGGATTCCCATTGCTTGCTCTATCTTGCCAAGACGAGGTGTCAGATGTGAATGGTTGTCCAGAGCAATTGGTTTTAATTGCTGGCTGGCAAAGCTGTGCAAAGAGTTGTCATTACCATTCATAGACAACTGCAGCCTCTACTACGGTGACGATAGCTTGTACGCAAGGAACGGGGTGCATTTAAGTAGGAAAGGGGTAGGGATGCTAGGAAGGTTAGTTGATAGAGCAGTCGAGGTGGGGTTTTAAATTGGATCAAATGTCCCATAAAAAGAAATCAAAATATATTAGGTGATAGAAAGAATAGTCAGGACAGGAAATTAGATGTTATTAATAACAGTGAAACAATAGGTGATAATGCAGTAATAGAAGTTAGTCGTATAAATAGTGGTACAATATCTACCTTAGTACAAGATAATAAGGAAAAGGTTATCTTTCGGACCGACAGTAGTCCCATCGATCTTTTTAGGCCTAATAGGTCCGGTAGAGCATATACATCATTGATATATAATTATGTCATTACAAGCTGAAATGTATAATAAGGGATTTATATAATACGATAATAATAGTCTCCCTATAAACGGCCCGGCCACCATCTTCGCTACAGTCGTATGTCTGGCCACTGTCTACTGACTTGAAAGTGATGTGAAATAATCAACCAATAGTAATGGAATTCCCTGGATGACGTCACACCCCTTTAGCCAATCACCTGTCAAGCGCAGCTGCGCACATCCCATAATGCAATATATTGGAGAAGAAGGTGAGGGTGGCTGACTAGTGACTAGTGTACCCACAATGGCGTCTTCAGCTGGACGACTCATAAGTCTTTCGATTTGTTGTGTGTGTACGTGATTTTCATACATATCCAGTGGATTTATATAGACTTTCAGAAGTGAGTGTTTACCTATTATCCAAGGACCTTCGGAAGTGAGTATTTACCCATTATTCAATAATAGGGTCAGTTAGGAAAAATTATGATTTTGCTCCCTGCTGTCTACATAGATGAGGATTTCAATAAATTCTGGGGGGGGGGGAGGTGAGGTGGGCTTGCCCCCCCCTCAACTTATTCAGTATCCAAACGGCAAACGGTTATAGCCAAATACAGCTTATTTTTCGTCTTATATCCTCTTTAACCCCTCATTTTCCCTGATACTCATAGCCCTCCCCACTAGTGGGGAGCGTATTTTTAGACTGTTGGATAATGGGTAAATACTCATTCCAGCTCTTCTTCAGTATATAAGGACACTGTATCTGAAAGGAAAATGCCAACAAAAAAGAAATAGTTGCTGAAATCACTGTCGGTCCAAAAAGTAACCCTTACCGATAATAACAACAGTCAAATAGATACTAATAGAAGTAAAAAAGGTCCACCAGACACCAATAAAAGAAATACATTGAGATTATATTACACAAACTGTAGGAGTTTATGTAATAAAATGGACGAACTTAGAGCACTTGTTAGCAGTGAAAACATACACATAATAGCGCTTACTGAAACATGGATTAATACAGAATCCAAGCATTTTTTAGCAGAATTTGATATACTGTACCAGGATATAGTTTGTTTAAATATGACCGAACAAGTAGGAGGGGCAGCGGAATAGTAGTGTTTGTCAGGAGTTCATTAAAATGCTGTATTAAATCAGGTATTAGACTAAATTATAGGTTTGATTCCTGGAGGGAAGTAGAGAAAACCTAATATTTAGTAGGGGCCCCGGAATCATTGACGATGTTGCCTATTAGAATAATAGTCTCCATTCAACACCCACGTCAGTCGTTTGAATCAACCGCCGCGAGGAAGAAAGAGATTCATCTTCATAAGTGCAATGCTACTTCTCTTATGGTATCGTCATATTGATCGGGTACCCACTACTAAAAAACTTCGCAAAAAAAATAAGAGAACAAGAAAGGGAAAAGAATTTTCCCATCTTAACACTGTTATTAACACGCTTCCCACATTCGGTGGATTTCTCGCGTTGTGGCTTCTTGCCGTCTCTCGCCAAGCGCAACGATTCCTCCTTCAATGCTATATCAAGATCACTCAAAATAACAGCGAATGGGAAGGGGATGGTTGGGAGGGACATCGTCGTCAATGATTCCGGGGCCCCTACTAAATGATAGGTTTTCTCTACTTCCCTCTGGGAATCAAACCTATAATTTAATAGTGACCCCTTCATCATTGACGATGTTGCCTGAATTCCAAGACTGGAGGGGGACATTCGCAGTATCACAAACTCCTAAAAAACGTATGGTTAAATCCAGAATTCTCATAACAGAAAAAGTTCTTTGTATATTGTAGTTGTGCATACAACTTATTAACAAATTATAGACAGAGTGTGAGCAGTGCGTTGCTTCAAAGAAGCCTGCTCCAACAACAGAGTCCTCATGTATGAGGTGTGTGTTGTAAGGGGTGAGATAGAGTTAATTGCACAACCCTTCATCACTCCAAGCCGGAACCTGTGTCGCTGTAGCGAGGTTCGTAGGCGTTAGTCGTATTGACACGTATTAATTTTACTGAAGCTAGTGAAACTAGCCAGAGACATATCGGAGTTGCCAGTCGATCTTTACTGATCGTCTGAATCTAGTGTAACTAGTCTGGGAACTTTGAAATTATATGACCGTAGGACAATCAATCCTTTATTATTATAAAAGACATAACTGGACAGTTAGCTATTGTAATTCTTCACAGAGTTCTAGTAAGCTAGTGCAACTAGTTTGCGAAGATGGAAACACAAACTTTCATTTATTAATTATCATAAAACTGGAGGTTTAAAATTAAAGAACCTAAATTTCTAAATCAAGCAACTTAGTTTGAATTCAGTAAACTAACTTTCTTATTCAAACAACCTAAGCTTCTTTTAGCTTGTACATTTCTAATTTTGGGCACCGCCCGGCGTAAACAGCATCTAGGCTAGCCCTCGAACCCGCTTGCAACCCTGTTAAAGGGGGGAATTCCTTCCTTGTACTGGGATCCACATATCCTCCCCCCCCCCTTTTTATCGTAAGCCTGCCAGGGCGGAACCATCACAGTACATAAAATGAGGAATACAAACAGAGGTGTGCCTATGGGCATACTTAAAAGTGAAATGTCTTAAAAATAGAGGTTGTAGAGAAAACAGGGAAGTCACTTTGTGCCACGACCCACTGTCTCGATGGCACTTAAGTTCTGCTGATCTTTCCCACTCGGACTCTAAATATTAATGTGACATAACAAAAAGTTTATGTATTTCTGGGTCCCGCCTACCCGGCACGGGTCGGTGCGTGACTCAGAACTCAGTCAGGCCGCCGGAACCCGTGAGGGTGACATAACAAAAAATGTATGTATTTCTGGGTCCCCCCTACCCGGCACGGGTCGGTGCGTGACTCAGAACTCAGTCAGGCCGCTGGAACCTGTGAGGGGGTAACGAGGTCTACTTTGGGATGATCCGGCAGTTTGACAGGCTGTCGTCGTGCCCCCCTGCCCCTTATCTTGGAGGCCCATCTTGTTCATAACATGATAAAAGAAAAGTTGATCTTTTTATAATAACATACTTTCGCCTAATCGGCACTCTAAGGGGTAAACTGAACTATATCCTAACACCTCTCCCTCCTCCGGGGGCCAGAGCAGACTCAAGGACAGCGCGGATGATCTCGAAGAAGCAGGATATGAACCGGCGGGACCATTGCGGGACTTAAATGGTGGCGCGGAATTGGATTGAAAAACTGACATGACTTCCGAGAATTACGTAGGCTGAAAACAGATAGTTGGGTGAGCCCTAGTCAACGGCCTGGTTGTCCGAGTTGCAGATTCATTGAAGCGTCTGAGATTTTAAGGGACGCCTGCTCAATGGTCAGGATCAAGATTAAGGTTAAAGATGGCCGGCCCAAGAGTGCGGAAGGGCTGGTCTGCTGATCATGGGATTCTAAAGGAGGGTGGAAAAACTGACCTGCAGCCGGCAAAAGTTAGTGAAGTATGAATGATGACTTGCTGCTGAGCCGGCTCTGACCCTAGTAAAAATCTGTTTTAGTGCACCTTCCCTTGACGAAAGCTAGCGACAGGCACCAGCCGATTGAAGAGCTCAGTTCCCGCCGGGATTATCTAACTTCACGGCTGGGGTGATTGCCCCAAAAACTACGGCAGACGGACCCGCCGAGGACTGGGCTGGCTCAGCTTAAGTAAGGAAAAACATGATGCGTGACTCTGGATTTTACCTTATGCGGAGGGGCCCCAAAGGGTGTTACACAGTATAATCCTTAGGAGAGGCCCGTTATGGGACTAACATATTACAGCGGCCAGCCGGCAGGCCGGGCGCCTCTGATTCTCAGTTTGTTAATAAAATGAGGCACTCCAGATGCGGTACCCCCGGGGGGTGAATGGTTATTGCGAAACCGACCCCGGCCGGTGACCGTCATCCTATATCCCTATTAATTGTGTTAGTTGCCTTATCCCTTGTGCAGAGGAGGGGTGACTAGTCTACCACGTTGTGGAAAGTCGTCAGACTAAATCCGGCGTGCTTAAGTGTAGACCGGTTCCGGTCAGTCAGACTGAAGTTCTCAGGGGGCGCTGCCCTCTGTGGAAACTAACCATTGGTCTAACCTCATGATCCCTGTTGCGCCAGCGTGGCTTGAGGGAGGGAGGAAGACAGACGGAGGACTGGAGGAAGGAGGACAAGCGTCCTATATGTAACTGATTTAATTCTCTGAGCCAGAGGTGAACCCGTTTGCCCACCGCTTGGAGCCAACATGGAGAGTTAATGGTTTGTCTTGTTCTTGCGGCTCAACATAACACGAACATCCCGTTCCGTTTGTTCATCGATTACTCTCGCAGTTAAGACCGGGGAGAACAGTATCCGATAGTAAGCATTCATAGGTAACTCCTGCGCCATACCGAGTCTGAGGCGCTGACGTAACCGGACGGCCTCAAACAAGGCTATTCGGATGTCTGTAAGCGTTCGAGCCGGGGCGGGGAGGAGATATTGTTGGAATACTTTAACTAATTCCTGAGTTCGTGGAGAGGGATTCGGCACTGGTTGGGCAATAGCCTGGGCCGTGTCCCTAGTCAAAAGAAAGCTAATAAATGCTCTATGGGCCTTGTCTCTGACCAGAAATTCGCATTGAAAGTCAATAGGGTCAGGTGCAATGAGAGGCCGAGGGAAATCCTCTGCCGTGAATTGAGGTGGAATAAGAAAATTAAAATAGGATAAGGAACTCCGCCCGGTCGTTGTGCCAGCCAGTCAAACTCGATACGGGGTTGAGGAGGAATTGGGGACAAGGGATTGGATGTAATATCAATAGCAAATTGTTGCAGTTCCTGATCCCACGTACTCCATGGTCCGTCCCCTACCTCACTCAGATTCAACTCCCTGTGGTCTTTATGAGGTCCACACCTGTGAAAATCCTTTGAGGTGTCCTGCCGAATAGTCGGAGCACTACAGCCAGAATGGCTACATTGTTGATGACAATTCGGGCAAATGGGAACGTCTGAGTGAGGGGGTTCCTAGACCGGGGAATCTGCTGGAAGAAGAACTTGCTGACATGGGTCATACACAAAATATTGGAAATGAGCCGGATCCGGTTTGGCATATATCGGAACCTGCAAGACTGTACCGTTCTTATCTTTGGCCCTAAATACATGTTTACGGTTCACTTCAATAGCCCACTCCGCCGGTACCGGGACCTCCCCTTGTATTGACTTATGTTCCTCACCTCGTGTTACGGCCGTAACCGGAAACCAGAGCCTGCCTGGCGCTTTAACTATTTGAGACTGGGGAATAGAAGATGGGCCCGGCAGGTTACTAACCGGAAGGGTCCTGTCTAGTGTGGGGGACAAATAAGGCTGGGTATCCCCTGGGCTCACAGAACTATGTAAATTTAGGAGCTCTTGACTCTGTGTCTAATCTAATCAAAGGGGATCTCATGCCAGGGGGAATTGTCACCCAAGGTTCCGCCGGTAGCCCTTGTCTAGGTTGGCCGGCGGAAGAGGAGGTTGTATTGAGGGGCTTAAACTCATCGATGTCTCCTAAACCAAGGAGTTGCTTCGAGGGTGGTGATTGGATTAATGTGTCTGGCCATGGCCCTGGGGTAGGCGTTTCGGTCTGTGACTGAAACTCTTGTTCCGCCGGCCAAGCATGACTGTTCGTGTAGCTCTGGGCCCGTAGGCTGCGGATAGTCAAGTTGGCGGGCCGTCTCTGGCCCGGCGGTGGTCACTACCGGAGAGGGAGTATTGACGGTGATATAAGAGGGGACCCTAGATGCTACTGGGGAGGAAAAGCCTACATCGGTAAGAAAAGAGGCCTTAAGTATCCTGGGAAGAGGTCCCAGAGCCGGCGTCGGGGTTTTACCTTGTTTAATGGCACACTGATCCATTGCCTTTGGTAATAAGTCACTCAATTGTCCAGTTATTAGGCTGGTAGTTGATTGTGTGTTTGGATTATTATGTTGGTCAGTCTGTAACCTAGGGTCAGCCTGTGTGAAGGTGGTCGTTTGTGTCGTATGAGTGTACGTCTGTGTCAGACCGCTACTCGCCGTACCCGGGTGAGAGCAACCGCCGGCCGGTGACTTCAGGTCACTTGGTGGGGCTGTTAAAGGGTAGGGCGCATATCGCGACCCTGGATTCTGAAGGGTGATTGCTAAGTCGGGTTGGTCCGTAGACGGAGCCGAACGTGTCGCGTGAGACTTTATGGTCGTAACCGCATGTTATATTTTTTCCCCTGGAGACTGAGTAGCACTATGAATCATGTCTGCTTGGTGAGTGTGCGTGTGTGATAAATCAACTTTGAACCTTGGAGCCTAACGTGTACAGATTGTCTTAGTCTAGGTGCACAGTGAGGGGGATCGGCTTCCGGTTCAGGGAGACCAGATCCACCAGTTTGTAAGCCAGAGGCGGTCGCCGGATCCGAAGCTCCCGATTCTGGCAGCTCTATTGGTGCCAGAGTTTCATTAGAGATGAACACACATCGTGGTGGGCTCGAGAGCCGACGTATCTTGTCCGGCAGATAGTCCGTGCTGTCACTGTTCTGCAGAGTGCCCGCCGTGGAGGCCGGCTGGGGCAGATGGTGGTGTTCTGGTGACATTAATCGGCTCTTCTTCGCTGGGGGAGAGTAGCTCAGTGTGGAGGACATAGGAGACCCAATGGTCAGCAAGGGAATAGGGCATGCATATGAATGGTGAGCTACCTGATCATCACAAGAATATAATTGGACTACTCTTAATAGTTCCGGATTATCACATGACATTTCCTTATTGGCTACTTGATAAGCATATGTTTTAAATTTATTCTTTACCTCAATGAGGGTACGTAAACAAGACATATCTTGGGCCGCTAGCCATTTCTCCAATAATACAGAGCAAACCGGACATGTACGAGATGTCCACAAGAAGGAGTTTCTGTTGAAACAGTGAACACATCTGATACATTCGCCGTGAGCCGGAATAGGTAGCAAAAGACAAGAGGGGGTTGAGCAGACTGTAAATAGGGGCATGATGTCGACCCCTCTCCCCGGCGGTAACGACGTGGTAGCCGGGTGTCTTGAGTGTTCTGGAAAGAAAATTTCCAGGAATCAATGCTCATAAGGATATATAGGGAAAGTTCTACCTATCCTAACCTCCCGGTGTAATAAGAATAGGTGACCACCGTCTCCTCCGTCTTATCACTCCTAAGAGGGTGTGGATATCCCCCTCTCCTACCCTTGGTGACATGAGAAAGGAATACCACCCATGCAGGGCCTCCGTGATGGCACATGCCGTAGCACAGAGGTCCGTTTAACTGGTGGACCGTTCCGTGCTCTAAAAAACACACAAGCGGTCGCCGAAATCTACCAACTGAGCCGCCGGCAAGGTGGGGTAGACTTTATTAATGTAATAGTGCTAATTGCTGGATACACGTACTGTGTCCGCCGGGATCTTTTTACTCACTAGGCCGCCGGTCCGGCGAGGTAAACAATCGCACTACCCTTCCCCTCCCCTCCGTTTTCCGAACCATGGTAACAGACCAGGGGTTGGGAGGGGACCCCGAACGGCGGGAAACGGTGTGTGACTTTGAAGAAAACACCACCCGCCGGAGGACTTTCTGCTCTCTGAGCCGCCGAAAGGCGGAGGCACAATCCGAGGGGATGACACTTAACTCTACGATGGCGTCCGCCGGATACCTGAGGGACCGTGGACCAAGAGGCCGTGGCGTAGCCACACCCCCGACGTAAAGGCCCGGCGCGGGAGACCTGAGCTCGAAGCTACGGCGGACCGGCCCAACGGATACAACCGAGGGACGGCGGGACCAGAAAAACGGAGGGGTAAGAGGAACGGACTCGAAGCAAGGCGCAGCCGCGAAGAACCCAGCACCCCCACACCCGCACTCCCACACAAGGAACACGTAGCCGGACTCCCAGGAAAGTGGCACACAACCCTTGGGAGACCACAACTCACAAGGGGTGAGAATAAAAACAAACAAACACAGTAGTAATAAAATCCCCCCCAAACTAGATAACCTCACAGCTTATCCAGGAAAAGTAACAGAACACACAAAAACAAGAACCGTGCCGGAAGGGCGAGGAGAAAAAAAAACCCACGAGGGCCTCTCCACAGGTTCACAAGCCGGGGGGACGCCACAACCACGTGTGGCGAATCTAACCCTGGCACGTCTGCAACAAAACAGGATCCGTAGACCCTCAAGCCGTCCCAAGGAACAGCCAGAAACTTATAGGAAAGCCTCCTAACTAAGTAAAAAACAAAACTAAGGCGCCTAGAAACAAATGGAAAACACCACACGTGGTGGAAACAATGAACACAAGTAAATGCGCCTAAATGTACCCTAATTTTAACACTTCCTGCGGGCCAAACATAACACAACCCGTGCTAGCTAGTCTAACCCTGCTCACTAACTCCCATGTACATACAAATGAGCAAAGACTCACTAGAGGAGAGCGAGCGTCGAATGAAGCCGGAGCGCGGGGGCACTGATGTTGACGTTAGGCCCGCGACGAAGAGAAAGAGGAATCATTGCGCTTGGCGAGAGACGGCAAGAAGCTACAACGCGAGAAATCCACCGAATGTGGGAAGCGTGTTAATAACAGTGTTTCTTCCTCGCGGCGGTTGATTCAAACGACTGACGTGGGTGTTGAATGGAGACTATTATACTAATAGGCAACATCGTCAATGATGAAGGGGCCACTATTAAATAATGATAACGAAAGTGTTTGGGTAGAGGTTAGTGAAGGTAGCGAGACCATAGTTATTGGAGTAATTTATAGACCACCAAATATGAGTAGAAATGAAGCTAAATCTTTATGGCAGGAAGTGAAAATAGCATCAAGGTTTAGCAATGTGTGCATTATGGGGGATTTTAATTTTCCGAAGACAATTTTGAGTAGCAGCATCAAATCGGCGACTCAGATTCTGAAGAGTTTATTGAGGCGGTACAAGATAGTTTTTTATTTCAATTCATTGACTCGCCGACTAGAGGTAATAATATCCTTGATTTAGTTCTCAGTAATAATGAACATATGATAAATAATGTAGAGATAGGGGACCAACTAGGAAATAGCGATCACAAATCTATTTATTTTAATATACAATGGACAGGAAATGCTAAAGAGAATCCGTCACTTATCCCAGATTTCAGAAAAGCCGATTATGGTGGGATAAGAAGAGCCTTAAGGGTGGACCCTATTGTTAAACAATTAAGTCAGGATAACATAAGAACATAAGAAAATGGGAGTCTGCAGAAAGCCGATTGGCCTAAGCAAGGCAGATCCCTGTCCCACACAACCCCAATTACAAAGCCCAATTATAGGCTCAACACTTTAATACCCTGAGGATCATCTTACCAAACCGGTTAGAGATTAACGCAGGATTACGGGGGTCTGCAGAGCGCTGATTGGCCCAACCCGGCTGATCCCCCTTCACACCCAACCCTTCTCGTCCATATGCTTATCCAATTTTTTCTTAAAGCTCCCTATCGTTCTTGATCCCACTATATCACTTGGTAGCCTATTCCACCCATCTACAACTCTGTTACCAAACCAATATTTGCCTATATCTTTTCTGAAACGAAATTTATCTAATTTGAAACCATTGGTACGAGTTCTTTCGCTATCACTGAGCTTTAGTACATTTGTCATGTCCCCTTTGTTAATCCCACTAACCCACTTGAACACCTCTATCATATCCCCTCTAACTCTGCGTCTCTCTAACGAATGTAAACCTAATTTCTTCAACCTTTCTTCATACGGAAAATTTCTAATATTATGGATCATTTTTGTCATTCTACGCTGAATTCTCTCCAATGAATCTATGTCCATTCTGTAATAAGGACACCAAAATTGGACAGCATAATCCATATGGGGTCTCACTAATGACAAGTAAAGTTTTAAGATAACATCAGCAGTTCTGTTACTCACACTCCTAGAGATGAACCCGAGAATCCTGTTTGCCTTATTACGAACTCTTATACACTGTTTTCTAGGCTTCAAATCATTGCTAACAAACACACCTAGATCTTTCTCGCAGTCTGAATTTTCTAATTCTAAATTAGCTAGTTTATATTTAACATTTGTTTGCATCTTCCCTATCTTTAATACCTTGCATTTGTCAATGTTAAACTTCATCTGCCAATTTACTGACCATTCATGTAAGGTATCTAGATCCCTTTGGAGGCACTCTATATTGCTATCTGAATCAATTGATCTCCCCATTTTAGTATCGTCTGCGAATTTACTTATCCTACTAGTTATACCTAAATCTAGGTCATTTATGTATATAAGAAACAACAGGGGACCTAATACCGATCCCTGGGGGACACCACTTTTGACTGCTCCCCACTCTGACTTGTACCATTTATGCTGACTCTCTGTTTCCTACCAATTAGCCATGACCTAATCCATCCCAACAACGACCCTCCTATTCCATGTGCCTCAACCTTTCTCATCAATCTCTCATGAGGGACTCTGTCGAAAGCTTTACTGAAATCTAAATATATAATATCATATGACTTGTCACTATCTACTGCTTCATATACCTCTGAGAAAAAGCTAAGCAAATTAGTAAGGCAAGAACGTCCCTGAGTGAATCCATGCTGAGAAGAATTTATTAAGTTAAATTTTACTAAGTGGCTTCTAATTTTCCTAGCAATAATGGACTCTAGCAACTTTCCTATGATTGATGTGAGACTAATGGGACGGTAATTGGATGCTATCGATTTATCACCTTTTTTGAAGATCGGAACTACATTTGCAAGCTTCCAAGCTTCTGGAACTAAACCTGTTTCTAATAACTTGTTAAATATAAATGCTAATGGACTACTTAACTCATCTCTGCATTCTTTTAATACTCTAGCATATACCTCGTCAGGACCAGGCGATTTTTGAGGTTTCAGTCTGTCAATTTCCTTAAGCACATCATTTCTACTTATACTAACTGTACTTAACATATTTTCTATACTATCACTATATACCATATTGACTTCTGGAATCTGTGCCAAATTTTCATTAGTGAAAACGGAAAGAAACTGACTATTTAATGTACTATATAGTACAGGGGATATATAGGGGAGGTGTGGTGGAGTGGTCATGCCACTGGATTGGTAATCCAATGGACCCGGGTTCAAATCCCGATATGTCAATGGGAAGATATTATTGGGATTGAATTTGTGTTGTACCTAGTATCAGTGCATTACCACAAAGCCCACCGAAATGCCCAAAAAATACCCTCATTGTTCCCTGATTAAATAACACTGTATGAATATTCCCATATTCAAAATATGTTACAGAGGGACAATGCCTAGTGAGTTCACTGCTCAATAGGTGGCGTTCTGAGAGTGAGGGTCTGAGTCTGGAGGGTGAGACGGTGAAGCACTTGAGCGAAGCAACCAGCCGCTTCAGAGATGGAGCTGCTTTGAGCCATGATGGATGCTTCACATGTCTCACTCCCCAGGCTGGAACAAGACCTCACGGGCTTCACCGTGTTGAGCGGTGGAATGTACAGGCTCTCAGCCTATGCCCGAGAGGGAGTAGTTGGAATATAGAAAAAAAAAAAAAAAAAAAAAAAAAAAAATGCACATTTCTAAATCATTTTCTGATATTTCTCCTATTGAAGTTTTTAGGGGGCCTATAACATCTCTAACTTTAGATTTATATAGTTGGTAAAAAGCTTTAGGGTTATTTTTTGAGTCGCTGGCTATCCTTATTTCATAATTTCTTTTTGCTTTCCTGATTTCCTTTTTGACCTGTCTTGATAGAGTCTGATAGTATATATGTAAATGATTTTCACCTTTCTTTATTTTTCGATATATTCCTTTCTTTTTTCCTATAAGATCTATTAGCTTATTAGTCATCCATTTTGGTTGGTTCTGCGTCGATCTAAATCTTCTTTTAGGGATATATTTATTTTGAGCATTGTGGAGTGAAGCAATAAACTGGTTATATGTAGGTGGCAAGTTTAACTCTGGCATATCCTGACTTAATCGCTTAACAATAGGGTCCACCCTTAAGTCTCTTCTTAGCCCACCATAATCGGCTTTTCTGAAATCTGGGATAAGTGTCGTATTCTCTTTAGCATTCCCTGTCCATTGTATATTAAAATAAATAGATTTATGATCGCTATTTCCTAGGTGGTCACCAATCTCTACATTATGTATCATATGTTCATTGTTACTGAAAACTAAATCAAGAATATTAATACCTCTAGTCGGCGTATCTATGAATTGAAATAAAAAACTATCTTGTACTACCTCAATAAACTCTACTGAATCGGAGTCGCCTATTTGGTGCTGCCAATCAATGTTCGGAAAATTAAAATCCCCCATAATGCACACATTGCTAAACCTTGATGCTATTTTAATTTCCTCCCATAACGATTTTCCGCCATTTCTACTCATATTAGGCGGTCTATATATAACTCCAATAACTATGGTCTCACTACCTTCGCTAACCTCTACCCAAACACTTTCATTATCATTATTTAGTCTAGTACCTGATTTAATACAGCTTTTTAATGTACTCCTGACAAACACTGCTATACCCCCGTCCCTCCTACTTGTTCAGTCATATTTAAACAAACTATATCCTGGAATATCAAATTCTGCTAAAAAATGCCTAGATTCTGTATTAATCCACGTTTCAGTTAGCGCTATTATGTCTATATTTTCTGTGCTAACGAGTGCTCTAAGTTCGTTCATTTTGTTACATAAACTCCTACAATTTGTATAATATACCCTCAACCTATTACTTTTATTTGCAACTAATTTTCTATTGTGTTTAGCTAACTTATTATTTCCTGTTGAACTACTAGCTCTAGACGGGAATTCTACTCTATCAGTATTCTCATCTTTACTATCAGTTACATGTGTAGTGTTATCGATACTACTATTACACATCACTATATCCGCACTATCTTGACTGATTATTTCTATTTTACTCACTGGTTTGTCACATGAAGTACCTGCTCCATATGGAGACAGTATTTTACTTACGCACCCAGGTTTTTTTAACGAAACCCCGCAACAATCTTGTCGAGTGAGCTGGCCAAGGTCGAAACTCCTAGTCGAGAGAGATGTACTCCATCCTGGGCATACAGTTCATCCTTACCATAAAAGAGGGACCAGTTATCCAGGAATGGAATAGTATTTGCCTTACAATACTTCTCCAGCCGGCTATTTACACCAATAGCCCTGGAGGACCATTCCTTCCTTACCCCTCTTCTAGGCAGGATACTGTTTACCACAGGAACTCCACCTTTTTCCTTGATCCTCTCCAACATTTCCTGATACTTGGAGAGCAACTCCTCAGTCCTGCATCTCCATATGTCGTTGCTCCCTGCGTTGAGGAAGATGATGGGGTCCTCCCCACTCACTTCCATGACAGCATCTATCTTCTCAGCCACCCTCCCAACTCCGGCACCAGGCACGCAGACAACTTTACCAACCTGAGTGTTTGTTGCCCTGCCAAGGTATCTAACCAATGAATCACCGACAATGAAAACAGACTTAGCTTTTTCCTTTTGTCGGCGTGTAGCAGCAGTTGTTGCAGCAACAGCAGCAGAGTTAAACTTGACAGCTACATATGAACAGTTTATTTCTTCACTTCACAATGCGCAAAATAAATATATCCCTCAAAAAAGATTTAGATCGACACAGAACCAACCAAAATGGATGAATAATAAACTAATAGATCTTATAGGGGAAAAACAAGGAATATATAGAAAAATTAAGAAAGGCGAAAATCATCTACTTATCAGACTCTATCAAGACAGGTCATAAAGGAAATTAGGAAAGCAAAAAGAAATTATGAAATAAGGATAGCCAACGACTCAAAAAATAACCCTAAAGCTTTTTACCAACTATATAAATCTAAAGTTAGAAATGTAATAGGCCCTCTTAAAACTTCGATAGGAGAAATGACAGAAAATTATTTTGACGTATGTAGTACATTAAATAGTCAAGTTCTTTCTATTTTCACTAATGAAAATTTGGCACAGATTCCAGAAGTCCGTAAGGTATGTAGCGATAGTATGGAAAATAGCTTAAGTACGGTTACTATATGTAGAAATTATGTTCTTAAGGAAATTGACAGACTGAAACCTCAGAAATCTCCTGGTCCTGATGAGGTATATGCTAGAGTATTAAAAGAATGCAGATATGAGTTAAGTTACCCATTAACATTTCTTTTTAACAAGTCATTAGAAACAGGTATAGTTCCAGAAGCTTGGAAGCTTGCAAATGTAGTTCCGATCTTCAAAAAAGGTGATAAATCAATAGCATCCAATTACCGTCCCATTAGTCTCACTTCAATCATAGGAAAGCTACTAGAGTCAATTATTGCTAGGAAAATGAGAAACCACTTAGAAGCATTTAACTTAATAAATTTTTCTCAGCATGGATTCACTCAGGGACGTTCTTGTCTTACTAATTTGCTTAGCTTTTTCTCAGAGGTATATGAAGCAGTAGATAATGACAAGTCATATGATATTATATATTTAGATTTCAGTAAAGCTTTCGACAGAGTCCCTCATGAGAGATTGATGAGAAAGGTTGAGGCGCATGGAATAGGTGGGGCGTTGTTAAGATGGATTAGGTCATGGCTAATTGGTAGGAAGCAGAGAGTCAGCATAAATGGTACCAAGTCAAAATGGAGAGCAGTCAAAAGTGGTGTCCCACAGGGATCTGTATTAGGTCCTCTGTTGTTTGTTATATACATAAATGACCTTGATTTAGGTATAACTAGTAGGATAAGTAAATTTGCAGGCGATACCAAAATGGGGAGAAAAATGGATTCAGATAGAGATATAGAGTGCCTGCAAAGGGATCTAGATACCTTACACGAATGGTCAGTAAATTGGCAGATGAAGTTTAACATTGACAAATGCAAGGTATTAAAGATAGGGAAGATGCATACAAATGTTAAATATAAACTAGGTAATATGGAATTAGAAAACTCAGACTGTGAGAAAGATCTAGATGTGTTTGTTAGCAATGATTTGAAGCCTAGAAAACAATGTATAAGCGTTCGTAACAAGGAAGGAGAGCAGTGGAAAGACGACTAGGTGGGTTCGACCTGGAAGTTATGGAGGAAGTGGAGGAGATGAGCAAGGTGTTTAAGGATGAGATCTGTGCAGCATGTGAGGAGGTGTGTGGAGTGAGGAGAAGAGGGAGGGGAGTGAAAGGTACAGCATGGTAGACAGAAGAGGTAAGAATAGCTGTGGAAGAAAAGAAGAAAGCATATAGAGAGTGGTTGGGTAGTAGAGGGAATGAAGATTTCGAGAGACAGAAACGAGCGAGGTATGTGGAGAGTAAGAGGGTGGTGAAGAGAGTAGTGAAGGAAAGTAAGAGAAGAGTAGATGAGGAATTTGGAAGGAATCTGAGTGTAAAATGGAGGGAGAGTAAGAAACTGTTCTGGAAAGAAGTCAAGAAAGTTAGGGAAGGTAGCAAGGGAAACAGTAAGGGTGTGAAAGATAAGAATGGGAGAATGCTAGCCGAGAAGCAAGAGAGAGTCGAAAGATGGAGGGAGTACTTCAATGAGTTGCTAAATGTAAGGAATGAAGAGCCAGCAAACATAGCTGGATATGGTATGGGAGGGAGAAGAAGAGAAGTAGTGGAGGAGGAGGTGGGGATCAGGAGGTCAGAAGTGTGGGAAGCCATGAAAAGAGTGAAGTTGGGGAAAGCACCAGGAACAGATGGAGTGTGTGGGGAAATGTTGAGGTATGGTGGTGAGATAGTGATAGAATGGGTATGGAAAATGTGCAAACTAGCATGGGAGAAGGGGAATGCACCCGATGACTGGAAGACTGGCATAATAGTCCCCCTATATAAGGGCAAAGGGGAAAGAGGAGTGTGTGGTAACCACCGAGGAATATGTCTTCTAAGCGTAGTAGGGAAGGTATACAGTAGTGTAGTGATTGAGAGAGTGAGAGTGAGAACGGAGAAATGGATAGGCGACGAGCAGGGAGGTTTTTAGGAAGGGAAGAGGATGTGTAGATCAGATTTTTACCCTGAATTGTGTTGTGGAGAAATATCTGGAGAAGAAACAAAAGGTGTATATTGCCTTTATGGACTTGGAGAAGGCCTATGACAGAGTGGATAGAGAAGGTTTGTGGAAAGTACTTAGAATATACGGAGTAGAGGGCAAGTTGCTGAAAGCAGTGAAGAGCATGTATGAGGGTGCAAAGGCGGCAGTACGTGTGGAGAGTGAGCAGAGCGAGTTCTTTGACATGAATGTTGGTTTGAAACAGGGGTGTGTGATGTTCCCGTGGTTGTTTACTGTATATATGGATGGAGTCATGAAAGAAATACTATCAAGAGCAGTGGATGTTGGTGTATCGCTGAAAAGGGAGGGAATTGAGTGGAAGCTACCTATACTGCTGTTTGCGGATGATACAGTTCTGATAAGTGATAATAAATGGGAGTTGCAGGGTCTGGTAAATGAGTTTGGAACAGTGTGCGTAGATGTAGATGTACCTACAGCGTAGGTAGATGTGCTGGAAAGTGTGAAAAGGAACAACTTATGATGGTTCGGCCATATGGAACGTATGGAAAGCGAGAGAATGACTAAGAGGGTGTACGAGAGCGAGGTGGAGGGACAGAGAGGGAGAGGTAGACCGAATGAGAGGTGGAAGGATGGAGTGAGGAAGTACATGAACGAAGGCGGTGCTGGTTGGGGGGAGGGGCGTCGACTGACTGGGGACATAGGTGCATGGGGGCAGTTCGTTCGTGGCCACCCCTTTGGGGATCACGGCGTCAGGCAATAGATAGATAGATAGAACAAGGCAAACAGGATTCTCAGGTTTATCTATAGGAGTGTGAGTAACAGAACTGCTGATGTTATCTTAAAACTTTACTTGTCATTAGTGAGACCCCATATGGATTATGCTGTTCAAGTTTGGTGTCCTTATTACGGAATGGACATAGATTCATTGGAGATAGTACAACGTAGAATGACAAAAATGATCCATAATATTAGAAATCTTCCGTATGAAGAAAGGTTAAAGAAATTAGGCTTACATTCGTTAGAGAGACGCAGAGTTAGAAGGGATATGATAGAGGTATTCAAGTGGGTTAGTGGGATTAATAAAGGGGACATGAAAAATGTACTAAAGCTCAGTGATAGCGAAAGAACTTGTACAAATGGTTTCAAATTACATGTAGATAAATTTTGTTTCAAGAAAGATATAGGCAAATATTGGTTTGGTAACAGAGTTGTAGATAGGTGGAATAGGCTACCAAGTGCTATAGTGGGATTAAGAACAATAGGGAGCTTTAAGATAAAATTAGATAGACATATGGACAAGATGGGCTGGGTGTGAGGGGGATCTGTCAGGTGTGGGCCAATCGGCGCTCTGCAGACCCCCGTTTTTGTGACCCCTGACCGTTTAGGTGAGGTCAGTCCGGGATGGATGTAGACTCTGGGCTTACGGTCGTCATGTTTACAAAGGGCGATCGCCGCGGTTAACTTCGTGTCTATTTTGACGGTGATTTTTTCGGTTATTTGCCCCCTGCTGGCAATATACATGATGATGACAATATGTCATGGGGGGGTGAGGGGGGGCAAAGCCCCCCTCAACATATTATTGTATCCAATGGCATTCAAAATAGACGGGAACATGATTGCAAAGGTCCGACGCCTTCCCCGCCGCCGTCATGTTTACATTTGTCGATCGCCGTAGTTAAGTTCGCGTCTATTTTGACGGCAATTTTTTTCGGTAATTTGCCCCCTGCTGGCAGTATATATGATGATGACAATATGTCATGGGGGGTAAGCGGGGGGCAAAGCCCCCCCCTCAACATATTATTGTATTCAAAGGCAGTCAAAATAGACGGGAACATGATGGCAAAGGTCCGACGCCACTACGCGTAGTGTAAACAAGGGTGGCGGTACGCCCGCACTTAACATTCTTGCCGTCAGTCCTAATGGTGTTAGTAAGCTGGGCTTATAATTAGGCCTTATAATTTGGTGTGACCGGGATCTGCCTTGTGTAGGCCAATCGGCTTTCTGCAGACTCCCATTTTCTTATGTTCTTATATTCTTATGTAACTGTGGGCCTTGTATTGCTTCTCCAAATATTTTGAAATAATTCTGTTCATGACTAAGTACTTTATTAGACATTGATATTAGTATGATGACATCATTTACCTTAGGAATGATCGTCACTAGTTTTGAGATTAACATTTATAATTTGTAATTCCTCCATTACAATTGCATGCAACTTTTATTTTCTTCTGGCTAACATTAGAGGATTATAGTCATCTTAAGAAGTACCTCTCGTATCCAAGAGGTCAGTGTTATAAATAATGTTTACATACATACATACATAAAATGTTAAGACTGAGTGCTCCACACATACGTGCAGTTTCAGTCTCTTTGTCCTAATGGCGGCGTTCCAGGCAACCCTGTTAAGGGCTGCTTCACTTGTCATATGTCAAGTTTTTTAATTCGAGATCGGCACGTATAATCTAATCCCAGGTCTTCCTCGGTCCACCCGTTGATGCAGCTCCCTCCACAATCACAGACCTGCATTTTTTCACCCAATTTTGTTCATCCATTCTCTCCACATGCCCATACCATCCCAGTCTACTTGTACGCATCTCCTCGCTAATACTGTACTCTTTATACCTAAGCATCTCCTCAGCTCATCATTAGTTTCTATCCTGCAGTTTGGCCCCACACATCCATCTCACCATTCTCAACTCATTACGTTCCATTCTATTGATATCCTCTTCTTTAACGGCCCATGTTTCTGAGGCATACGTCATTGCACTTCTAACACATGAGGCATACACCTTTCCCTTCAGGGGGAGAGGCATTCTTTTCATGGTCAGAATTGGCAGCAGTTCTCTGAACTTCCCCCAACCACATCTAATTCTAGCGACAGTGGCAGCCCTGGCTCCAACACCGGCAGAGATGGTATCTCCTAGGTAACAAAACTTGTCCACCAGCTCCAATGACTCATTTCCAAAATTCACAGCCACAGGATCATCAATCAACACAAGCTCACCCTTGCACATTACGCACTAAAATTTCTCGATTTCTGACTCATCCTTCGACAGGGGTCCTTTTTATTCTACTACAGCGCTTACTGCCATGGTGCACCCAAAATCAACAGACACTACACCGAATCGAGTTAACGCTCACACCCTTTTCACACACTGCACATGGGTATGCACTGCTCTTTTCCACATTGCCTCGTCTCAGTCTACAATGCATAACCTTGGTTTTGTTAATATTGACTCTTAAGCCCTTGCTCTCCATGCCCTCTCTCCATCTGAATTTGACCTCAGCATGTTAAACATTGTCAACTATTAGGACTAAATCGTCTGCATAAAGCAGTTTCCACGGGAGTCCAGATCAAAAACCTCTAGACAGTGCCTTCAGGACCATAATAAAGAGGAGGGGGCTTAACACTGAACCCTGATGAACTCCAACACTGACTGTGAACTTCTCACTCAGTACACCTTTCACCCTCACCACAGTTCATGAATCCTCATACATCTTCATTATCACACTCACCAGCCATTCTTCCACACCAAGTTTCCTTATAGCCCACTGCACAACATCTCTAGGCACCCTCTCAAAGGTCTTCTCCAGGTCTACAAACACAAAGTAAAGATCCCTGCCTTTTAGTATCTTTCCTGTATCTGCTTGACTATAAAGATAGCATCGGTTATACCACGTCCTGGTATAAAACCAAACTGCATATCAAAATGGAGATGCTTTGCCTGATCAAACCCTCAAAGACTCTCTTACAGACCTTCATGATTTGGTCAAGCATTTTGAGGCCCCTATAATTACCTCTATCTAACGCATCCCCTTTTCCTTTGTATGCATTTACTATTACACTGTTGTGCCAATCCTCAGGGATTTTCTCCTCTTTAATAATGGTGTTTATCATCTCAGTGACTAAGCTGACACCAGTCTCCCCTGAGGCTTTTATCATCCCGGCGACAATGTCAGAGCGCCATGGAGCTTTACCGTCCTTCATTTTATTGAAGTAACTTTAGTAACTCCTTTATTAGAATTATCCACTCATTCTGCATAGCCAATTTTAATAAATTCATTCAAACATTATGCAATTTTATTAAAACTAATAAGTACCTTTTGTAGTCAAGGGGATTAATCACTATACAGTAGTGTAGTTGCATTACTATAGTCTTTGTTTTTAGCTAATTATAAATTGCTATTTCCACATCTTGATATTATGATCTTGTAGCGAAATATGTTGTTAATTATGAAAATTTGGCAATAATATGATATAGAGGCATAATAGTTTCATATTTTTCCACTAAGTATAAAAAATCAGCTGCTATGGATTAAATTTGTCAATACTGTAGGTGAGAAAAAGTAGGCTACAGAAACCTTACACATAAATTATCTGTAGCATAATGCAGACTGAGAGTGAGGTGGAAGGATAGAGTTGAGAGATATACGAGTGAAAGTGGTGTTTGATGGGAGGAGGGACGCCGACTGACAGAGGTGCATGGAGGAGATTCATTCGTGGCCATTCCCTCGGGGAATAGAGCGTCTGGCATTAGATATTTAAATAGATATAATAAGGTTATGATTTTGATTTACTAAATGTTCCTCCCCGACAGATACCAATACCTACACGAGGGCAAGAAGCGTTTCAAGTCTGATGGCCTGACCAGTGTAAAGTACCGAACGTTGGACATACAGCTCCGACGCCTGTACACCTGGGTCTACGTTGATCTACAGCCCTCGTGATCCACCAGCAACCTCTGGAAGCTAAACTGTGAAGCCTAGATAAATATATGGAGGATTTGAATGTAGCATGATAATTCAGGTATATACTGTATATACTGTATGTATGACATTTATGGGGGCTCCAAGTGTAGCATAAAATATATGTATGAAAACTATATGGGGTACTCAAAGTGTACAGACCTGTGAGAGTTCTGTATGGAGCTCAGTGGTCTGGTTAATCTGCTCTACATAACTAACTAACTAACTCAAAGTGTAGCATATAAAATATATTGTATATAAGACAAAAGTATTCATCATGGTAAAGAGTATGAGTGTAGCATAGAAACAAATGTGTGGACTCGAAGTGTAGCATAAAATGGTGCCGGTATATACTGTATATACAGTATAAACATCTTATAATAACCATATTGAACGCCGACTGTTATGACCTGGATAAGGTTAATAGTATAACTATATCATAGAAAAATGTATGTATGTACTCAGGCCCATTCCCCATTATTCCTTTCTATTCTATTTTATTTTATTTTGTTTTATTTTATTTTTTTTGGGGGGACTCGAGACAGAGCCTGAACAGGGACAACACAACACAACAGAAAACAATGAACACACAAAAGCAAAACACAAACCCACACACATCCAGGTCATAGAAAGATACATGGAGAATTTGAGGTGTAGCATTAAAAGTATATTGTATAACAAAAAGTATTCATCCTGGTGTATCATACTACAGTACTATTATTATGTTCTCTCCACCAACCAACTCTACTCCTAAAATCGATTAATGAAATTAACAGACACATGTGGCAGTCCGGGGATTCGAACCCAGGATGCTCACACCGAAAATCAACACACTATGATATAAATGTACATGTACTGTACTTGAAGTATAACCTACAAAGTATATAACAAAAGTATTATGATGTAAAACAGTGAGTAGTATGGAGTCAGTGTCATACAAAACAGCAGTTACCGTATGTAGACAAATATATGGTGGACTTGAAGTGTTACTTTGAAAGTAATGTATATTCATTATAACAAAAGTATTTTGATGAATAACTGACTAATGTTGAGATTATATGATCAAATAAATCTGTTATATTAGGTAAGATTAGAAGCTGATGAAAATATGAATACAAAAGGTATCATGGTAATTAATTGAACCATTTTTTTTTACAGTAACTGTGATTGAGAGTATGATGGGGAAAATATAAAGTAGGTACAATATTTATATTAGATAACAAAGAAAGGATATGGTTAAGAAAAAGATATTATGGTGTTTTTCGGAAGAGTGTGATAAAATCAAGTTATGATTTAGAGTGTGATTGAAAGTAGTACCATAACAATGATATATAAAAAACTTAGAGAACCAAAAATATGGAGAAAATATGTAGTAATTGTTAGGGGTCACTTGAAGCATGCTATGCTTACAGGTACCTACCCGATAGCACTATCGTTAGTGAGTGATATTTGTATTTTGTACTACTGTATTGTTATTATTTTGCCAAGTTGCAAATTTGATTTTAATAGAACATTTTGACACTTAATGTAGTTTCTTTATTCATGCAGAGTTTAGTCAAATTTACCAGAACGTCCCCGACTTCCCAAATTGACTAATGCTTTGAACGTGACTACAGTGCATTGTTATGTGTGCGATTAGTTTGCTTGGGAACCAGATTAACTTGCTCATGTAGTAATGTACACCCTATGTGGTGGATTGTGTTCTTTTATTTATAAATCATTATTTTACTTAAGCGTTGTTTCCATATAGCAATTTTGATTAGTTATTTTGTCTTTTTAATATGTTCGTACACGTTTTGGTTTGTTTATTTTGCAAGTTTTACATTATAATTAAGTGATAGAATTATTGATAACTGAGGAGTAGCAGTGTTTGATGTGACTTAAAATGTAAATTTCTATCTATTAACTTGGTGTATAACTTAATATCTGCACAACAAGCATACGGTAGCCAATACTGGTATATCTTCCTTTATGTTGTACAGTACCACAGTTCAGGAATATAAAGAGTAAGGGAAAGTGAACAAGTTGGGTAAGAGGGAGACACAGGAAAGATCTTTAATTATTTATTTCTCTTAATGTTTTGAGCTACACAGAACCTAAATTACAGAGAGCTTGCATAGCCCAAAACATCAGGAAAATAAAGGTTTTAATACTATCTGGTGCAACATCTTGGGGGTTATCATGAGACACTCATTACAGGCTACCTGCCTTTTGTCTCCTTCATACACATAACAAAAAAAATAAGATTTTATAGAATTATTGAGGGTTTGATTGCTGTTGCCATTTTTGACCAATGTATTTTTAGTTCCCCTAGACTAAGAAATATACCTCCCCAAAACACCTTCAAACTAAAATAAAGCACCACCCAGACCCCTTTCGAGGTAAATATGTACGTATTTCGGTAAAAAAATGCCCCGGCCAAAGGCCAGCTTTTCCCATATAATAGGCTCGTTAACGCTCACCCAGAAAAAAATTGACACGTGAAAGAGGTGGAGTGTCTTATTATCGGCAAACTAATGAGGTGAAACATTTTAAAATCTCCAAACCAGTGTACAAAGGAGTACAAAGGAAATCAAGCAACAACAGATCTAGTGACCCTTCTAGGTTGCTTGTCCTCCAAAACACTGAGGATCAAGTGTCCAAACAGTGGTTTAGAGTGGGTAAGGGAACATTGGAAAGGGAATTACTGCCCTGGAACTAATGTCCGTGGCAGGATTAGGAAGTTAGTAGGGGACAGATGGGTTAGTAACTGAGGGGGGGATAAAATAAAGTTATTCATTTACAAACGCAGTCAGTCGCGGGTTTGATGCGAGATATTTGTCTAGGCGGAGTTTAAATGAATCAACGGTGATGCAGTCTATAACGTTTCGGGGAAGCCCATTCCACAAGTTGACAACTCGATTGAAGAAGAAATTCTTAGATTCGTGTGAGTTAAAAGATTTACCAATAATTTTGCAACCGTTTCCCCGCGTGTAATTAGATTGGTCGATAGTGAAGTACTTACTACAGTTCATATTGTCGATGCCTTTGATGATTTTGAACACTTGAATTAAGTCACCTCTTAATCTGCGCTGGGTTAAAGGAAATAGATTTAATTCTCTAAGACGCTCTTCGTATGGTTTGTTCTTTAGGCTAGGTATCATTTTGGTAACTCTACGTTGAACTCGTTCTAGCTTGTTTATATCTTTTTGGTAATAAGGGCACCAGGATTGAACGCAGTATTCCAGAAGAGGGCGGACTAAGGAATTGTAAAGGGTTAGGATAACTTCTTTGGATTTATGCTCAAATGACCTGCCTATAAAGCCAATGATTTTGTTTGCCTTCTTAACAACTTCTGAACATTGTTGACTCGGTTTTAGGTTACTCGATATTGTTACTCCCAGATCGGTTTCTCTGTTTACATTCTTAAGCTGAGTGCCATTCATCGAATAGTTGCTTTCTCATTTAGGTATCCGATATGTAGTACTTTACATTTATCCGCATTGAAACTCATTTGCCAAATTTGGGCCCAACATGACAATTTATCTAGATTGTGTTGCATATCGTCAACTTGTTCTTTTGAGAGTACGCTATTTGCAATTTTTGTATCGTCAGCAAATTTTGAGATTGTACAGGTGAGACCCTCATCTATGTCGTTGATGTAAATTAGAAAGAGAATTGGTCCTAGTACCGATCCCTGGGGTACCCCGCTACTTACATTGGTCCATTTAGATGCCTTACCGTTTATGACTACTCTTTGCTTTCTGTCGCTGAGCCAATTTTCTATCCATTTCAACACACCGTCTTGTATTCCATGCGCTTTTAGTTTTAGCAGTAAACGTTTGTGGGGAACTTTGTCAAAGGCCTTTTGAAAATCAAGGTATATAATATCTACAGCTTTACTCTCATCGTAGAGGTGAGGATATCGTGGAAGAAGTCTAAGAGGTTTGTTAAACAGGAACGTTTTTTACGAAAGCCGTGTTGAGTATCTTTAAGTATGTTATTTTCCTCTAAGTGATTTACGAGTCTGTCTCGTATGACCGTTTCTAGCATTTTACATACAACTGAGGTTAAGCTAATTGGACGATAGTTACTGGGTAGGGATTTGCTGCCTTTTTTGAATATCGGTGTTACGTTGGCTAGTTTCCACTGATCGGGCATAGTTCCAGACTGCAAGGATTTATTGAATAGTAATGTCAGTGGTTTGGAGAGCTCATCCTTAGCTTCCTTTAGAACTCTAGGCGAGATTGTATCAGGTCCAGGCGTTTTATTTACCTTGAGTTTATCTAAACAATTCAATACTTCTCTCTCTGTAACGGTGATATTGCTTAGAACATCCGAATTATCAATCTGAATCGGCGATGGTGTAGGGATATCACTGAGGTCTTCTGTTGTAAAAACTGATGCAAAGAAGGTATTGAGGGCATTACTCATTTGTACTTCGTCTTTGGTGTATTCTCCATTTTCATCGACTAACGGTCCAACAGTTGAAGTAACTACTTTTTTCTTTCTGATATAACTATAGAATTCTTTCGGGTTTGTTTTACTTTGATTCGCAATATGTAACTCTAATGTCTTTTTACTTTGCTTAATTAACTTTTTGGCTTTGCGTCGTAGCTCTACAAATTTCAGCCGTTCTTCGTCATTTTGTGAGGATTTTAATCTATCATTAGCAAATTTTTTAGCAAGCAGGCAGTTTGAAATATCTTTATTCCACCATTTGGGCTTATTATTATGGCCTGGACGCCGTATTTTCGATGGTATGCAGTCTTGCACTGCTTTTAGGTAAGTGGCTTCGAATAACTTCCAAGATGTATTTATGTCGTTATTGTGAATTAAAAAGCTCCAGTCAGTTTCTTTAAACATAGCTCTAAGTTTATGGAAGTTTGCTTTCTTGAAATTAGGGACTTTTTCGATGCTACTATTTGGTTCGTTACTAGTAAACTTTAAAGTGAAAGTTATCGTACGATGGTCGCTGTTACTGAATTCATCACCAACATTCAAATTCTCTATTAATTCTTCTTTTGTTGCAAGTACAATGTCAAGAACGTTATTACCACGGGTTGTGAAACCAGTGGAGTGAAACAGGGCAGTTCCAAAAATGCCCAGCCTGCAACAGATAGGCCTATGGTTAAGCTCTCTCCAGTGTCCCCCTTCCACTCCATCTATCCACTTGTTATAATGGATATCAGTGTTTATTACTGAGGAGTGTAACATAAACACTTACTACTATATCTGTGCTAACATGGAATGGGAGGAGTAACATAAATAAACTGCAAGATGTTGTAAGTCTATAGTAGTGACACCAGTATGAAGGATAGTGATATACAATATTGAGAAATATAAAATATTTGAGTGGGAAAGTGAGCCTAGATCAACAAGTCAATTTAATGTGTATTAATTAATTACAGGAACATAGGGTAGATAATTGGAAAATACAAGATATATTCATTACTACACTGTACTGTAGATAGATAACTGGAACTGTCTTGGTAGCCTAATGCTTAGTGTGCGGAATTTCGGTGTGAGTATCCTAGGATTGAGTCCTTCATTGATTCCATTACTGTAGTTGGGTTTATTTGTAAATTACTTGGTGGGTTGGTGAAGACAAATATGAATATACTTAAGAGATTTAGTCAGTACTAGAGGGATGGAAATGTTTTAAGTTTGTTTTGGATTACTTGACTTGATTAACTAGAGATAAATAGTAGGCCTACAGGAATGGAAATTTATTAGAATAACATAGAAATTGATAACTGAAAGCACTTAAGAGAGAACAATTGATGAGAATACCTTAGGAGTAGGTAACTGAATCAACTAGGGATTATTATTACAAAGAAAAATATTAAATTTATAATGGAGTTTTATAGTTAGAACTAGAAATAACTACTAATTGTAATGACATTAATAAGAATAGCACATGAGTATATAGCTGAGTCAACTATAAATTACATACTAGTAGAAGAAGGAAGTTTATTTGGACAGCTTAGGTAGACGCAATTATATACAGTACTAGAAGTAGCTATAAATGAAATGAAGTTATATTGAGGACGAAGAAAGGAATATGTCAGTATAAGAAATTATATACCTGCAGATAAGTTGAAGCCTAGGAGTAGAATGGACATTATTTATATCCATAGGCTACTGCTAAAGGATATAGAAAATATCAAGTGAATTAAAGTCTAGTTCTGAATACAGTGAAATTTAAATAGAAAAGAGGAAACATACATTCTCTATGCCTACTTGAATGTTATAAAAGATGAAAAGTAGGGCAAGAAAAAAATATAATTAAACTTGATAAAATACTTGTAATTAATAGAAAAAATTATGAACACCAGTAAATATAATCAGAATGGTAGATTAAAGGATATAATATGAACAGCAATGAATTTAATCTATGTAAGAATGGGGACAAAGAGATGCAGTACATACATAGATATGAGTGTGTCAAAGGCAGAGCTTTTTTTTATATGGAAAGTGAATCATGCTTAACACCAAGGGGTAAACCTAGAAAGATGTGGGATAAAACTATAGAGTGCTCTATATACAGTATACAGTACTGTATATACAGTATACAGTACTGTATATACAGTATACAGTACTGTATATACAGTATACAGTACTGTATATACAGTATACAGTACTGTATATACAGTATACAGTACTGTATATACAGTACTGTATATACAGTATACAGTACTGTATATATAGTATACAGTACTGTATATACAGTATACAGTACTGTATATACAGTACTGTATATACAGTATACAGTACTGTATATACAGTATACAGTACTGTATATACAGTATACAGTGCTGTATATACAGTATACAGTACTGTATATATAGTATACAGTGCTGTATATACAGTATACAGTGCTGTATATATAGTATACAGTGCTGTATATATAGTATACAGTGCTGTATATACAGTATACAGTGCTGTATATACAGTATACAGTACTGTATATACAGTATACAGTACTGTATATACAGTATACAGTGCTGTATATACAGTATACAGTACTGTATATACAGTATACAGTGCTGTATATACAGTATACAGTACTGTATATACAGTATACAGTACTGTATATACAGTATACAGTACTGTATATACAGTATACAGTGATGTATATACAGTATACAGTACTGTATATATAGTATACAGTACTGTATATACAGTACTGTATATACAGTACTGTATATACAGTGCTGTATATACAGTATACAGTACTGTATATATAGTATACAGTACTGTATATACAGTATACAGTGCTGTATATACAGTACTGTATATACAGTATACAGTACTGTATATACAGTATACAGTACTGTATATACAGTATACAGTACTGTATATACAGTATACAGTACTGTATATATAGTATACAGTGCTGTATATATAGTATACAGTACTGTATATACAGTATACAGTACTGTATATATAGTATACAGTACTGTATATACAGTATACAGTACTGTATATACAGTATACAGTACTGTATATACAGTATACAGTACTGTATATATAGTATACAGTACTGTATATATAGTATACAGTACTGTATATACAGTACTGTATATACAGTACTGTATATACAGTATACAGTACTGTATATACAGTACTGTATATATAGTATACAGTACTGTATATATAGTATACAGTGCTGTATATACAGTATACAGTACTGTATATACAGTACTGTATATACAGTACTGTATATACAGTATACAGTACTGTATATACAGTATACAGTACTGTATATATAGTATACAGTACTGTATATATAGTATACAGTACTGTATATACAGTACTGTATATACAGTACTGTATATACAGTATACAGTACTGTATATACAGTATACAGTACTGTATATATAGTATACAGTACTGTATATATAGTATACAGTGCTGTATATACAGTATACAGTGCTGTATATACAGTATACAGTACTGTATATACAGTATACAGTACTGTATATATAGTATACAGTACTGTATATACAGTATACAGTACTGTATATACAGTATACAGTACTGTATATATAGTATACAGTGCTGTATATACAGTACTGTATATATAGTATACAGTACTGTATATATAGTATACAGTACTGTATATACAGTATACAGTACTGTATATAGAGAATATAGTACTGTATATAGTATACAGTACTGTATATAGTTTTAATAGTATACAGTACTGTATATAGTTTTAATAGTATACAGTACTGTATATATAGTATACAGTACTGTATATACAGTATACAGTGCTGTATATACAGTATACAGTACTGTATATACAGTATACAGTACTGTATATACAGTATACAGTACTGTATATATAGTATACAGTGCTGTATATATAGTATACAGTGCTGTATATACAGTACTGTATATATAGTATACAGTACTGTATATATAGTATACAGTACTGTATATACAGTATACAGTACTGTATATACAGTATACAGTACTGTATATATAGTATACAGTACTGTATATATAGTATACAGTACTGTATATATAGTATACAGTACTGTATATACAGTATACAGTACTGTATATACAGTATACAGTACTGTATATACAGTATACAGTACTGTATATACAGTATACAGTACTGTATATATAGTATACAGTACTGTATATATAGTATACAGTACTGTATATATAGTATACAGTACTGTATATACAGTATACAGTACTGTATATACAGTATACAGTACTGTATATTAATAGTTTTAGGTAATTTATTAAGTACCATTTCTCTCGCCCTTTGAGGAAATTCAATAGCTCTAGGAATTCTCTTATGTAATACCCTTTACCAATACCCATATCCCTTGCTTAAGGGGAAGCGGTAACCGCACTCCGTGGGGAGCACTCGGTCTGTAAATGTATGTATGTATGTATGAGCGAGGATCGAACCCGAGTCAGTGGGGTAGCAGTCAGGGACGTTATCAAGTGAGCTAGCCGGACGGCTTAAATTTAAAAGCCTGATGAGTGATTCAGCTCTGAATAGATCTTCTTGGACAGCCACCATTAGAACGTGAGACTGAAACCACACCTTGTGTGGACCACTCAGTCTTTATAATTATGTACAGTACTTTACCTGTATCATGGCTGTATGTATGTATGGAATTAAATGCCAACTTTCTTTAATAATGTTACTGCCAAAGTAATTCATTCAACTTAAAAAAAAAATAGTAAGATGTGAGATCATGTTGTACGATCTGATCTCAAATGATAAAACGCCGCCATTAAGACGTGAGGCTGAAACCGTGCCTTGTGGGGACCACTCCGTCTTTGAATTACTGTATTTATGTTTATATGTATAATTGGAATCAAGGGTTAAAGGCAATCTCAATTAACCCTTTAACATAAACAGGCCCTTCTTATGTTAAACAAAATCTTCTGAAAGTAGCTAGACAAAATTTGGTCAATTTAAAGATGATGTAATTAAATTGCTAAAAAATCGTTTCGATTGTTTTTATCTAGTTTAGAGTTGTGTAAGGGTGTTTTGATGTGTGAAAATAGGCGTAAATGCATATTTACCCATTAAACAACAATCTAAAAACACGTCCCTTCACTCGCGAAAAATAACTATTTGGCCATAACCGTTTGCCGCTGGATACAAAATATGTAGAGGCGGGGGGGGGGGGGGGGCAAGGGCCCCCCTCACCGCCCCCCCCAAGATTTATTGAAATCGTCATATATTTAAACAGTAGGGGGCAAAAACCAAATTTTCCCCAACGCTTCTTCTTCGCGGCGGATGTAAACAAAGCCACCCGCCTCTTGCGAGGTAGGCGATATAGGGGATATTTTTTTTTTTCAGGATCAGTAATACATTTTTACGCGCTTTTAGACACATATAGGAATGAAATACATGGTATAAGGAACCTGTAGGCCACGATAAAATCGATGTATGAATTTAATTACATCATCTTTATATTGTCCCAAAATTCTCCTTGAGATAACTGAATGGAGCTTACCTCCCTAAGAGTGGGGGGGGCGATATCATATATTTGCCGAAAATGACCTTCATTCCATGCTCTTTTTCATGCATAAGCAAGAGCCAGAGCGTAAAACAATTATATATCCTTGAAAGTGCAAAGATAGAGCTTTCCAATGAGATCTGAATCATCCCTGTATGATTTCTGGTTATCTTGCAACGATCGTGTAAATGAAGGGGAAAATCGGTAAAAATAGGGGATTTGGGCGGTTTTTCGTGTACGAGGGAGGGTGTGTGAGAAAGAGAGGTCTGGGAGGGATCTCAGTGCACTCCACGCCACCGTGGGGAGAGGTCCAAGGCCGCCTATCGTCTCTCCAATGCTCTCTCTCTCTCTCAGGGCTCATAATGGCTTCAAAATGGCACCCGTCATATGAAGGGCGCCACAGGGGTGGCCAATATTCTCTCTCCCATCATATGACGGGCACCGCGAATTGAGGGTTAAATTTACAGGCTTTGTTCTTGTGTGTTAAGGATTTTTTTTTTTTTAAGATGAACAAAATTTGAAATTATGGAGGTAGGACATAACTGGTGAGTGTGACTGTACAACAGAAAGGGATTTGCAGATATTCAGTACTGTACAGTACTTGAAATTATTTACAATGCAAGATAGATGCCATAAGAACTACAGTATATTATAATTACTACTACTGTACAGTAGGCCTACTACCATTACTACTACTGTACTGGTACTACTATCAGTACTTCTACTACTACAACAACAACTACTACTCCAACTATTACTACCATACTACTATTACAATACTGTATTACTGCTACTATAATTATTCTCCCTATATTAGACTGTATATGACTAACTAAATAAATATATAATAAATGGACACTTAAGAAAACTGCATCTCTGTCCTGCATTGCCAGTGTCCCATGTCCAAATACCATATCAAACGAGTGTGTGTGTGTGTGTGTGTGTGAGAAAGAGAGTTAGTGTGCATGCTTTCTGGACAACTTAACCAGTCGATGAATTTAACCAGTACGGTACCAGTAGATCTTTGCCAGTGCCAAATCAAACCAGCTGACAAACGAGACTATTGAAACCCTATCCTAAAACAGAATACCTTCGTTATAGGGATTATTAGTACAGAAATTATATAAAGATAATTTTATGTTTTAGAGGTGAACTCAAAAGGTTACAAAAAATAGGTTAAGCTTAAGAAAATATTATAAATAAATATTAATATGTATATGAGCAATATCTATTTCACCCAAACCTCTGATAAAATAATTGAATTATCAGGCTAATCGGCACCTGCTTTAACAGCTGATTGGGCATTCTTCCTTTTCTTCTTCTTTTCAGTAACGCTGTCATGGCGTACACAAACACCCGCAATCATACACTCTCGTGGACAGGTAATTTTTTTTTCTGAATCGCAACCCTTCAATTCAATATTCAAGGACTGAAAAAGATGGAACAAGGTCCTGAAGATGTGTTGTACACAAAGAAATAATCCCATATCGCCAATAATAAACATACAGACCTTGTTTTGTGTGTTTATCCTGGTCCGAAGTATGGGCGAGTCGCTGCTAGGGCCTATTTCTCCATTAAAGTATAATTTTCTTTTAATTTAAATATCGCGATCCCTTGACCAGACTGTGGTGAAGCCAAACGCTACTCTGCACACGATAATGAGATTTGCAGTCTTTATCAGCGATAATACTGCATATTTTTGCTCCTCGCCATTGACGTGCTTCCATGTTATTATTCACTGTGACGAAACTCCCAACTCTGGTAGCCATGGTGACCAGTTACCAGTTTTCGCCAAATAAAATTGGTAACATAAGCTATATATCTATGTTGTTAGAACACATTGATAAAAGTTCTTCAGTATCATATCCCTAAAACCAAGCAGATTACAATGGACATTGTAGTTTGAATAAGTTTTGTCCCTGGAGTTCACCTTTACAGTTTTGTCCCTGGAGTTCACCTTTACAGTTTTGTCCCTGGAGTTCACCTTTACAGTTTTGTCCCTGGAGTTCACCTTTACAGTTTTGTCCCTGGAGTTCACCTTTACAGTTTTGTCCCTGGAGTTCACCTTTACAGTTTTGTCCCTGGAGTTCACCTTTACAGTTTTGTCCCTGGAGTTCACCTTTACAGTTTTGTCCCTGGAGTTCACCTTTACAGTTTTGTCCCTGGAGTTCACCTTTACAGTTTTGTCCCTGGAGTTCACCTTTACAGTTTTGTCCCTGGAGTTCACCTTTACAGTTTTGTCCCTGGAGTTCACCTTTACAGTTTTGTCCCTGGAGTTCACCTTTACAGTTTTGTCCCTGGAGTTCACCTTTACAGTTTTGTCCCTGGAGTTCACCTTTACAGTTTTGTCCCTGGAGTTCACCTTTACAGTTTTGTCCCTGGAGTTCACCTTTACAGTTTTGTCCCTGGAGTTCACCTTTACAGTTTTGTCCCTGGAGTTCACCTTTACAGTTTTGTCCCTGGAGTTCACCTTTACAGTTTTTAATGTCTCAATAAAAATACCAAAATAATGCATTTTCATGTAATTTTTCCAGTACGGTACTGTACAGTACTCCTTTTCCAGTACGGTACTGTACAGTACTCCTTTTCCAGTACGGTACTGTACAGTACTCCTTTTCCAGTACGGTACTGTACAGTACTCCTTTTCCAGTACGGTACTGTACAGTACTCCTTTTCCAGTACGGTACTGTACAGTACTCCTTTTCTTATTCATTCCTGTCTTAAGGGGAGGTAGACTGCTTTTCTGGACCCCCTTCTCCCTAATTATTAGCCCCACTAGTTTTGAGATTATAAGACGCTTGGCCCATTAGTTTGGCGATTTTAACACCTTTCGCCCCATTTCGTTGTCAATTTTAAGACCTTTCATGCCATTTAGGTGTCAATTATTTCCTGGCAAGCGATAGCGAGCCTGCAATTTTAAGAGAAATCGGCCTTCGACCAAGACATTTTTCTACCGAAAAATGTACAAATTTATCTTGAAGGAGGGTCTAGGGGGTGTTTTTCTAAGCTTGATGGAGGTCTAGGGAGGAAAAAAAAATATATGGATAAATTAATTAATAGACCAAACAAACGGTCAGTCTCCCCTTAATAGCAAATATTCCAGGTGTGACGCCCGGCTAATCAGTAGGCTACTGGTTTAATTTCCACTGGTTGAGATCCCCTGGTTGAAGTAGTCTTCTAGTTCAGTTATCCAGTTACCGGCGCACATACCTTAGTCTTAGTGTACAATTGTGATATATAAGTCGTTGCCATTATTCTTTCACTTCATCTATGCCAAGTTGCTAATGTAAATAACACTATAGTCACCCACTGTATTGAAGTCACCACCTGTCATAAATCACACTAACAAACTATAATATCTCATCCTAGTACTACTGCTTATATATAAACTAATACTGTAGAAATAATATTACTTCATCACCAACTACAGTATCTCATCCTAGTACTACTGCTTATATACAGACTAATACTGTAGAAATAATATTACTTCATCACCAACTACAGTATCTCATCCTAGTACTACTGCTTATATACAAACTAATATTGTAGAAATAATATTACTTCATCACCAACTACAGTATCTCATCCTAGTACTACTGCTTATATACAAACTAATACTGTAGAAATAATATTACTTCATCACCAACTACAGTATCTCATCCTAGTACTACTGCTTATATACAAACTAATACTGTAGAAATAATATTACTTCATCACCAACTACAGTATCTCATCCTAGTACTACTGCTTATATACAAACTAATACTGTAGAAATAATATTACTTCATCACCAACTATAGTATCTCATCTAGATAATATTTGAGACATGAAACTGAATATAAATTAAATGAGTTTCTAGCCAACTATCTTGCTCTATTAGTGCTGGAGACCTGAAACCAAATAAAAATAACCTGGGTAGATGGAATGGTGATACAGTATTTGGTGCATATGGTGATATTACTACAGTGTGACTTTAATGTTGTTGATGTTAAAGGACTGCAGGTAATCCTCATTTAAGGATAAGAAATGATACTTCACATTATTTCAGTGGTAAGATTTCCAAATTTATGCCTTTTTATTTTGGTTAACCCGAGGAGGGCGCCATTGATGATTTCTAAAGTGCCGCCCTTGCAAATAAATGAGCTTCAATTCTGACAAATCTGTTATATTTATCATCTAAAGCAAAGTTACTGCTCCATATGCGTATATTTTACTTATATAATGAACATTGAACAACCAGAAAATAGGTGTAAAGACGAAATATCCAGTGTGAAACCGTATATTTGTGACGGGAGTGGTGGGGGAGGGAGCGCGACATAGGTATGCTCTCTTGGGAATCTCGAGAGATAGGTTGGTCTCGTGCATGTATGAGGGAGGACGGGGATAGGGGGAGTGTACAGGAGCGTGACTAAATGTATTTGAGGCGGGAGAGGCGATTTATAGGGAGTGGGGGAGGGAAAATATTGGTTAGATGAGGAGGGGAGAGTAAGGCACATATTTCCATTTTGAAACCCATTAACGCCTTCAGACAGTACACTAGGACCATACGGCTGGGAGAGTGTAGATAGCAGAGAAGGGGTGTTGTAGATAGAGAAAGCTGTTGTAATGGCTTTGGTATGTGTGTTAATAGTCTGTACATGTCGTTAAGGTGTCCCCCGACTGGGTGCGAACATGATATACATGCTAGGACGTACTACCACACCCACTAAATGTACGCCACGGCTGGGATGGAACCCAGGTCAAGCAGATTGACACGTGAGCGTGCTCTCCACTCGACCGCCGCGGCTCTTAATATGAGGGGAAGGCAGGAGGTGGTGTTAAAGAGACATACCATCGAATCACATTGCTTCCAATTCACCAGTACTGGGGCGTTTTTTTTTTTTTTTTTTTTTTTTTTTTTTTTTTTTTTAATGGGCTGTCTTCCAGAAGGCCTATCGCATTTGCCTATGACATACTTCCGGAAGGCCTATCACGCTTCCCGGGTTAATAAGTGTGTACTGTATGTTAGCATCTTATGAACGTAATTGATATCCAAAATTATATAAATTTACCACAAATAAACAAATCTTTTTCTGAGGAATACCGGTAGTGTAAGACTAGTAATATTGATCTTTTCAGCCACTGTACAGATATAAGAGGCACTTTATTCTCATAATTTTGTCATTCATTGTAATTTCATTTGTATATTTTGTGAGGAGATAGGGTGTAGATATAATGAACCCTTCCAATACAATGATGCCATTTTGTCATTTTATTCTGGCTGCCATAAAACATTTTTAAACAGTTTATGAGGAACCTTTTGAAGTGGAGCTAATTTAGATTGTTTTCCCCTTTTTATTTAACCATTTTAAAGTAGCCTAATAATAGTTTAAATACGGTAAATTGTTTTGTGATTTTTTGTGTAACCTTCAAAGTCATAGAGATGATTTGAATTGATTTTACCTTTTTTTATTTCTAGAGATCATATCTAAGCTGAATAAAATGATTTAAGGTTGGCCAGAATACAATTAAAAAATCATAGAAGTGAAGGGTGTAACTGGATTTAAAAGTTATTATGTCTTACTAGATAATTATCCTTAGCTAATATTCTTTAAACCATTCCTCTTTGCTAATGTCATTTTGGATTGTTATGTATCAAGTAGTTAGAGGAGTAGAGGAGCCCATTGTACTAGGTGATCCAATTAGTATATAATATCAATAAAAAACAATGGTCATTGACAAATTAGTACTGTAGTGCTTTACTGTATTAATAATTTTAGTGTCGAAATCTACTTTAACTATCATACATTTGGAGTTAAGTTTATTAATTGAACTCATTTTTGGGGGGTAGTATTTTTATCGACATCACATATAAATTGAATCGCCACATATGAATTTGTTAGTCTACCCTACAAGTAAAGTAGTATTTCAACAGCACTATTTAAGGAGGAGTCACACAGGTACTTATCCTGGCAAGTGTTTTCAGCAATTTTGGCTGGGTAGCTTCTTATGAATTTAATAAGAACTTGCAAGGTTCTGCCGTGTGCAAAGAGTGAATAAGCTCATGATGCAAAAAGAGATAATGTACATGAAAGTAAAATGAGAGGAACAGCTGTTAGTAGAAGACCATGAATGGTATGTGACAGGAAAATCTTTATTGTAGTGGAAATAGCCTATGGCATGGGCAAAGGATGGATGTCTGGACTACATTTAAGCAACCGGAGGTGTTTCTGCCATGGCCACACTGTAGTGGGTGTCAAAGATGATGATGATTATTCACAGTACTGTAATCTACCTACAGCCCAGTTCCTAATACTGTACCAATGGAAAAGTACCCCAAACTGTTGCCAGAAATAAATTGCAGATAAAAATTATTGGGTGAAGTTCTTATGTGACTCCCCACCCTGTTACTACTCTCCTTGGCACGGTTGGGGGGCTTCGGGGCCGGCGACTGAGGCTTGATGGGGGATGGTTGTGGTAATTTCCCTTCCTCTCTCCCCTCGAGCTTTCGTCGTTAGCTTGACTAATGTTGAGTAGTTTTTCCATTTCTCTTTCTATGTTTTTCCCCTTCTATTCTTATTCTGTCCCATTCGGTTGTCCTCGGACAACCTATATCTCATGTCTCCCTGGCCTGGCTAGGTAGTAGACTCCTGACCTGATTTGTCTCTTAGGTTGCTGATGTAGCTGAGCTGACTTGATTCCATTCGGTAATGCATTTTTTGCATCTCGCTGTGATTTTTTTCTACCTTAGTCCTGATGTTTCATTCTTCACCCTTGATCACTTCTTGGTTGGTGCTGCAGTGTAGCAGTTCTTGCCTCATCCTTCGGCCCTGCCCTATAAGAGCTCTGATGTGGAGCTCATGTGGTCTGGCTGAACTAATGAAATGGCGAGAAATGTCTGCGTGTCTTCACCTTCCTAGATTTGTTCACCTGCCCTTCCCTGTTAATCTTGACTTGATGCGTTGTCCATCTTGATCAAATCCTTCGGGCCAGCCCTATGAGAGTTCTTTTGAGGAACTCAGTGGTCTGGTTAAACTAATATAATAAAACAAAAAACAAAATTATGTGACTGGTATTAGCCCACCTGGTGAGGATGTGTGATGTGGGAATTATGTTCCGTTTTTCTCTATCCAATAATTTTAAAATTTTAATGACCTCATATTTGAGGTGATCTGACGACTTTTTAAACAGTACTGTACTCAACCCATTATTTAAAAATTATGAAGATGATGAACTGTTACATCATCTTAATTAGACTGTGGTTGTAATAGGAACACCTTGCAGAACAACCCATTGTTGCATAATTATATGATTAGTGGCAGATCCCCGAGGGGGTGGCCATAGTGGCAGTTGCAATTAACTAAACAAACTATTGAAGAAAAAAAAGAAATCTAGTCGAAATTTTCCAAAACTGTTCCCGTAGCATATGCTTACATGTTGAAATTCTAAGAACACTATTTTTTTATAATAAATTCATCCTGAACTACAGTATACTCACAACCCTTGCATTGTATTGTAGACCTACATCTGTTAAAGTGGATGCAATCACTGAAAATTATCTGTCTAGGTTAACCCTTTGAGACGCACAAGAACCTTAAATATAATTATATCAGGTCTCTTTAGATTATTAGGCTCCCAATGGATGGCGCACAAAGGAACAATTTATCCTTGCTCTGTTTAAACCCACAATAAACGTGTCAACTGTAATGAGTTATACATGACAAGAAAGAGAAAAGCCCATACTATAATATGAATGCATTAAACTTGGAAAAAAATGATTCATACTGAAATAATATACTGTATTATAATACGCATTTGTCAGATATGACTCGATCCACTTGATACCGTTAGACATTCAAATTGCTACTTCCAATCCACTAAATATATGATACACTAGATATGTATATACAGTACAGTATATATATATATATATATATATATATATATATATATATATATATATATATATATATATACGGTATATATATATATATACTGTATATATAGAGCCAGACCTATGAGAGTTCCGTATGGAGCTCAGTGGTCTGGTTAATCTGCTCTACATAACTAACTATATATATATATATATATATATATATATATATATATATATATATATATATATATATATATATATATATATATATACACAGTATATATACTGTATATACAGTTTATATATATATATATACTGTATATATATATATATATATATATAGAGATAGATAGATATATATACAGTATATATATATATATATATCCAAACCACGCATTTCGAGTGGCTGTGCACCAAGGGGTTAAAGTTTCCTGAAAAAATTGGTTATCACTATTTGTTTTCATTCATATTGAAACCTCTATCAAGTTGGTACAGTTACTTAATTCACAAAGTCTGCATTTGTGCTTTTTAAACATTCATTGATTCAATTAAAATTACCCATTATCAGTATATCATTTAAAATGATTTCCTACATTCTACATACTTATACCAGCTGTTCTTCTTAGCACTACATTATCTTGCATGTCCTATACTGTATAGTGTATACAGTACCAAGTGTGTGTACATCATTCCCAGTTAGTAACAACACTCCTTATGGGTTCAAATTTATAGTGATTCTGTTGTATAATATTTTATTCTCCAAATCAGGGATTGGAGTTAGCCTAATTATCAGATTCTTCCAGGGTGCTTATTTTATGTTTTGTGTCTAATATTTTCAATATAATGAAATGTATTAATTTGTAATTGAAGCCGCGTGACCACAGTATTTTTATTTTTATTCTTAATAGAGTAAAACTACTCTATATGACTTGCAAAGTTAGCTTTATATGTAAATTTTTACCGTGTGGCAGCCAAGAGTTTTAGCATTTTTTTTCTTCCATTTTTTCTTTGATATACAGTGTTGTTTTATAGCAAAGACTGCAGGAAATTAGCATTTACGCATTATCCAACAATCTAAAAACACGGCCCCCTCTAGTGGGGAGGGCTATGAAGATCAGGGAAAATGAGGGATTAACCCTCTGAGGATCGATGATGCACTTCTTTTTTGTTTTCTGGCTATTATTCGACGATTTTATTCAGATTAGGAAGGATATATGGAAGTCAGAGGGTTGATTGAGACAGTCTTTACCCATTTAATACCCACGGATCCTTCCTAAGCTGCATAAAATCGTCTAATAATAGCCAAAAATAAATTGCTAAAACGTGTCAGAGCTTCAAAGGGTTAAAGAGGATAAAAAGGGAAAAATAAGCTCTATTTGGCCATAACTGTTTGCCGTGGGATACACAATAAGTTGAGTTAAACCCCCCCCCCCCCTCCAGGACTTATTGAAATTCTCATGTGGAGAGAATGGATGAACAAAATTGGGTGAAAAAATGCAGGTCTGTGATTGTGGAGGGAGCTGCACCAAGGGGTGGACCGAGGAAGACCTGGGATCGGACTATACCCGCCGATCTCAAATCCAAGAACTTGACATGTGAAGCAGCCCTTAACAGGGTCGCCTGGAATGCCGCCATTAGGACAAGAGACTGAAACTGCACTTATGTGTGGAACACTCAGTCTTAAAATGTTATGTATGTATGTAGGCCTATGCATATATTTTAACAGTAGTTGCAAAAACCTCATTTTCCCTAACCGAACTTTTTCTTGGATTATGGGTAAATGCTCACTTCTCACAGTCCTTGGATAATGGGTAAATACTCACTTCAGATAGTCCTCGCTATATAAATCCACTGGATATGAACGAAAAGCACACACACCAACCCTCCCAGGCTTCCCTGTCTAAAAAAGAGGCATTATGGGAAGTCTGCGCACCTGCGTGTGATAGGTGATTGGTTAAATGGGTGTGATGTCATCCAGGGAGATTCACTGCCATTGGCTGATCATTTGACGTCACTTTCGAAGACAGTAGACAGTGTCTAGACAGACGACTGTGGTGGAGATGCTGGCGGGGCCGTTTATAGGGAAAATACTATTATGGTAATATGTAGGTCCCTTATAATACATGTGCGATGGTACAAACATGTAATGCAATGTAATATGTGATATGACAATTCAGTAGGTTACACAAAAATCGATGGGTCTCGCGGCTGTCACACCGTAAACAAAATTCGATTTGTATAGTGGTTTAATGGGCTGATAATATTCATTAATTTATTAAATATTACTTAAAGCAGTACATTCAGAAACAAAGCTAAGAAATAAATTAAGTATTGCAGGAGTTTGAATTGCCCTCATAGTCAAATCTGATAGTTACAGCAACCAATTATTTGAAAAGGAAGATTTAATTTAGTTGAAGAGAAAAATACTGTCGGCCGCCTTAAATCATATGTTACGTCTTAATTCTGCCAAAGTATTTATGGTCCCACTCTGTAGAAGATTCTCCAGCTGTTATCTCCTAATCGGTGTCTTAAGCTGTACAATTGCCACTAAAATGTCTGTTCCACCTGCTAATATGAAAGGCGGTTTTATTTTGACTCCACATAGCAATTCAACTCTTCTATTTGTTTTTCTCAAATTTGGTAATGAAAACAGGATGGCACTTTTTGTGGCAGATTTACACACCACAGGTTCAAGAAATTTAATTTTATACCTAGTTTTCTTTATTGTACTTATTTTCATATTTTGGGGTTTACAAAATCCTTTGAAAGTTGTGTTGTGATATTCTTAATTTTTGGTCAAATTGTATTATGCTCAAGTGTGTTTATTGTCAACTCAACCCTGGCCAATTCAAGTATCTGCCTAGCCTAACCATCAATATTTGATATAATCCCACTTACACAAATACTGTATAGCTAACATAATCTTCTCTACCAACACAACTATGACTAACATTAGAGGTGGTTAGATATTACAGGGAGTTGAATTGTTTGGAAGTTGAAGTTAGTAACCAAAGATTTTACTATATACATTTGTTATGCACTCTTTATATTTTGAGTGTCATAGACCTGTGAGTATTGAAACCACAGAGTATATAGACCAGAGTATGCACCTCATATCCCAGATCATAGCGAAGTGATATGTTAGCATACATCACTTTCTGCCATCTTACCTTGCCCATACCCCTATCTCTGCCCTTTGGAAAATATTTGGTTAAAACATATCTTGTGTTACTTATTGATGTAAAGAGTTGATAACAAAAGAAGTAAGACTTTAATTTAACTTATATTTTGTGCATTCGGCTAGGTTGGGCACGGTTTGATGGCAGCCGCTTGCGTCACGGTATCGGCCCAGTGCACCCTCTAGTTTATAGCCTTGTGATTGAGACAGCACACCAGTACCGTACAGTCATAATCCAAAGTCCTTCAAAGACCTTCTTAACTTCAACTGTATATCTCTCTTTATGTAGGATGAAAAGGACAGTACTCCTCAACGTAACAGATCGAAGCTTCAATAGCCCATGGAATTTTTGTTCATATGGGTTAAGATCTTTTATATTTTTTATTTAACTAAAGAGATAACCAAAGCTGATTAGGAGACAACCCAGGATTGTTGATTGTGACTGTACTTTACATTAGTAGTATTAGCTGACCTGTATTGTGTGGTTGTGTGGGAGTGGACACCATTCAAGTTTAAGTACTATACTGTACTGTATATATATGATACCTGTGGATTCAAAAGTGCTTTATATAAACAGAGGCCTCCCGGACACAATTTTTCAAGATCCATAAGTTTAGAGGATAAGAAAGGTACATGATAAATGACAGAGAGGCCCCTAACATTTGAACCCCTAGTTTCCTGAAAACCGTAGTTTTTGGATTAGGTATCTGGTCCAGACTTACAAGCCCAAAAGATCGAGGCAACTTTCCAAATAATCAAGGTACAGTGTTCAAGACACGCAATATCCAATTTGGACTATCACTTTGGTCTTGCAGACAAACCCTGAAGGATTGAGAAATACCAGTCGGTCTAATTTCATAGCGAGGTCGGTTCTTTGTGATCTATAGCCCATAAAATGTTCTTTCCTCTCACATAAGCATTAGGCTATTCATAGTGCAGTTGGGTCCAGTACATGATTAGATTGATATCCAGTATTCGATAAATGGATATTAAAGCTCGGGTCACACATACACGTTCTAACGTCCCGTCCGTTCCCGACCAAGAAAATAACTTCTGTGTGTGTCCGTGTATGTCCCGTGGGTGTCCTGGCATAACACGTTTTCTGGCAGTTGCCCCGACCCACACGGACCATTTTATGCATGCATAAAAAGGGGCCGGACAGGACGTTAGAACGTGTATGTGTGACCCGAGCTTAATCGTGGTCATATTCTGTACCTTAAACTGTCTTGATGGTATAATGGTTAGAGCTAGCATTTAAGTTCTGCATGTGGTATCTTGGGTCCGACTCCTGGGAGGATCGTATGATTTCATTAATTTCATTTGGTGGGTTATTGGTGTTAAGAAAGATGTTAAAAATAATACTGTCTATCTATCTATCTATTGCCTGATGCCGTGATCCCCGAAGGGGTGGCCACGAACGAACCGCCCCCATACACCTCTGTCCCCAGTCAGTCGACGCCCCTCCCCCCAACCAGCACCGCCTTCGTTCATGTAGTTCCTCACTCCATCCTTCCACCTCATATCGGTCTACCTCTCCCTCTCTGTCCCTCCTCCTTGCTCTCGTACACCCTCTTAGTCATTCTCTCGCTTTCCATACGTTCCATATGGCCGAACCATCTCAAGTTGTTCCTTTTCACACTTTCCAGCACATCTACCTCCACACCACACCTCCTTCTTACTTCCTCATTAGTCTGTCTATCCCTCCATGTAACTCCGCACGCACTCCTTAAGTAATTCATTTCCACTGCTCTCACTCTTGGTCTGAGTCTCTCAACCAACGTCCATGCTTCGCTTCCGTAAGTCAGTGTCGGGATTACCACACTGTCATGCAAGGACTTCTTCACTTCCATACTGACCACCCTATTTCTTTTTACTGCTTTTAGCGTTCCTACAACCCTCTTCCCCTGTTGTATCCTCTCCCGCACCTCTTCATCCATAGTCCCATCTTTACTCAACACACTGCCCAGATACTTAAAAGAGTTGACGATCTCCATAGCCTGACCGTTCAGCTTCACCTCACACTCTGTGACTTCACCCCTGTCGAAGACCATAACCTTGCTCTTCCCCGTATTTACCTTCAAATTCCGTTTTTCGCACACTGTTCCAAACTCATTTACCAGACCCTGCAACTCCCATTCATTATCACTCATCAGAACTGTATCATCCGCAAACAGCAGTATAGGTAGCTTCCACTCAATTCCCTCCCTTTTCAGCGATACACCAACATCCACTGCTCTTGATAGTATTTCTTTCATGACTCCATCCATATATACAGTAAACAACCACGGGGACATCACACACTCCTGTTTCAAACCAACATTCAGGTCAAAGAACTCGCTCTGCTCACTCTCCACACGTACTGCCGCCTTTGCACCCTCATACATGCTCTTCACTGCTTTCAGCAACTTGCCCTCTACTCCGTATATTCTAAGTACTTTCCACAAACCTTCTCTATCCACTCTGTCATAGGCCTTCTCCAAGTCCATAAAGGCAACATACACCTTTTGTTTCTTCTCCAGATACTTCTCCACAACACAATTCAGGGTAAAAATCTGATCTACACATCCTCTTCCCTTCCTAAAACCTCCCTGCTCGTCGCCTATCCATTTCTCATGTACTGTACATTGATGTTTTACATTTCTGGAATTACCACACTTATGGATAAGGTGTCTTTAATTAGTTTGAGGGAGAGTAAAGTCACTCCAGAAACATCAGCACCTGTCTTAAAAATCGCCTTGAAAACCATTATAACCACCATCGCTCTCTGAATGATGCTGGCATAGAATAACTAGTAGAAAACATCTGAGAAAGATGTTGTTTATAAAGGTATATTGATTATTTGTATGAGAGATTGTGAGATTTTTACAATGTATATATGTACTGTATGTATATAATCAGGCACATACCCCATAGCTTGGGATGGGTGACTCGAGACAGAGCCCGAACAGGGACAACACACCACAAAAATAAAACAAAATGTGCACACATATATGTCGCCCAGGAGAAGACTCAGAGACCTAGGCCCATTTGGGGTCTCCAGCAAAAGATTCCCAGATCCTAGACCTCCCGGAGAGGTTCCGGTCTCAGTAGGCAAACACTCAGCGAAGCCCCACCACCACAATGCCTGCCCACCTCACATCCAGGTATTTTTACAATGGTGGCATATGATGCAGTTTTTACCACCATGCACTCCCTGCTGAATAGCTGGGCTAGGGGTGAGCGCCCTGATGATCAGGGACTTAAGTGAACAGTTGCCACAGATTGCTAGGCCGCACCGTCCACCAACAGCACTGGCGTCTGCCAATAGCACACTGGCTGGCCCGAGACTCAAACCGTCGACCTCACGGTTTGCAGGCGAATGCTCTACCAACCGCGCTGCGGCGTTTGAGCGTGTAATTTGTTGTTAAACTATAGGGTAGGGTAGAGATGATATAGTATGAGAAAGTGGCCATCTTTTTCTTTGGATGCCATTTTAGTGCCATAATTATCTAACAATGGGGTGATATTTTATATTTTATCATGTGGAATTTAGATCATATGACTAAACTGTATATTCTGTATCAGTATTGCTGAATGTTTATTATGGTTGTGGACATATTGAGTGTAAGGAGATGGTAATGACACTTGTGGCACCAAAATTACGTAAGTTGACCAATCTCTGTTACTATAGTCTTTAGGGCAGGGAGGTGAACAAGTTCCCTCAAGATTCTTGATTTTCTAGATGTACTGTAGGCTCTAACTAGCATGTCTTCATCCTCTTGTTATGAACGTGACTGTGGTCTTCCTGAGTGATGATGATATGTCAGTATTTGCTATTTTTCATTAACACATTAATTTTGTCATATCACAATGGGCACACATATTCCAAGCACTTATTGACTTAGTATTTCAGTATTCCAATAAAGCTAATATAAAGATTATATGTCAGCACTTACCATTCACACCTATGCCAAACTGTTAAGGGTGTGAACAATTGAAAAACTTATTGACATGGCGAGTGACATTATAATAGGACTAGTATGATAAAGTGTACTGTATATGTCAACACTTGTTGCTGTTCCATTAAAATATATCTTTTGTACTATTGAACTTCAGAATCATCTAAGGAAAGGCAGGATATAATTGAGAGGGACATTGTTATACACAATTGGTTAACCTAATATATATCCTCAAATGTTACTATAACTGGTTATTGTGTCCGGGAGTACCTGGCTATTCTGTCTCCATCTTAACCCTTTCACGCTTATGATGCGATTTTGAGCCTATTGGGGATACTTTAAAGCCTTTGTTACCATCAGGGTATTTAGAAACCTTTAGTTTAGTTACTTCAATTCAACCTCTGCAGTTGTCTTTGAGTTAGCTGTGGGCAGAAAACTAATTTTGGAGAGGTAATTATAAGAGTGAGAGAACTCTATTTCTTATTGCTAATCTGGCAACCTCTGCGTCATAAAAGCGTGAAAGAGTTAACTGGGTGAGAAATTCCATCCTTTAGCAGCCAATCCCCCCCCCCCTATACTACAACGCCCCTTGCCGCAGTTGGGGGGCTTCAGGGCCGGCGACTGGGGCTTGATGGGGGAGGGTTTTGGATATTTCCCTTTCCCTCATCCCTCGAGCTTTCCCTCATCCCTCGAGCTTTCCCTCATCCCTCGAGCTTTCGTCATGACTAATTTTGCGTAGTTTTGTTCATTCCTCTTGCTATTTTTTTCCCCTTCTGTTCTTATTCTGTCTCATTCGGTTGTCCTCCGGGCAGCATATACCACATGCCTCCCTAGCCTGGCTCCTGACCTGATTTGTCTCTTCGGTCGCTGATGCGGCCGAGCTGACTCGATTCCCCTCAGTACAGTAGTGCATTCTTTTTGCATATCGCTGTGATTTTTGTCTACCTTACTCCTGATCTCTCATTCTTCGCCCTTGATCTCTTCTTGGTTGGTGCTGCAGTGTAGCAGTTCTTGCCTCATCCTTCGGCCCTGCCCCATGGAGCTCATGTGGTCTGGCTGAACTGGTGAAATGGCGAAAAATGTTTGCGTGTCTTCACCTTCTTCGATTTGTTCACCTCCTGCCCTCCCCTATCTATCTTGACTTGATTAGTTGTCCATCTTGATCTAATCTTTCGGGCCAGCCCTATGAGTTCTTTTGTGGAACTCAGTAGTCTGGTTAAACTAATTCTATAAAAAAAATGCAGCAAATTTTGAGATACTTAATTGCTTTGTATTAATATTATTATTACTGTATTATTATTATTATTATTATTATTATTATTTTTCTTTTTTACTTTAGTTGCTTCCTGCCCACTTAATCAGTCTGTCAGATTCAGCGGTTAACTTATATCCATTATCTTGGTAGCTGGAATTATTGTAGTGTCTACCCCAAGCGAGTTTCAAACCCTCTAACTGTTCCTGGGGTTGTCTCGCCTGTCAAGATGCTCTACGGATGCTGCCACTCAGTTTTATATAATGAACAATATTTTCCATAATATATAGGCTATTAATCAAGTAATCAAGATCGGAACGTGACAATTTCTCGTCTGGGTAAGATGGATGGAGTTTAGCAATGTATTAAGTCATCATTTTACTGACAAAGTGTTTTTTTCTAAATGCGTAAGTTAAAGTTATAGTTTTCTAAGTACTGAATAGATATCAAAATATTTGGAAGGATTGTAGGTTTATAAAATTACTGATTGTATTATCAGATGTATAAACTTGTTAAATATATTTTTCTTCTTTAGTAGGAGGAATATATGAGTTTGTTGATTTAGGTATCATAGTTCTTATTTATTTTGATATTTTTTCTTTGCTAATTTCATGTAAATTAAAACAAGAAGGATTATTATTTAAGCATTTGTTAAGGACACTGTGGGAATAAGCAGTATTAAAATTGTTACAGCTAAAGAAATGATCACACAGTGTTATATTTTAAGTGCCATTAATGCAATTGGATATATGGACAATAAAGAGAGTTTATGTATATTGTATTATGTTTGATATTCAGCTAATTAACATTAATAATATAGGTTTGAGTCCCGGAGGGAAGAATGAAAACCTAATATTTAGTAGTGGCCCCGAAATCATTGACGATATGCCTATTAACCCTCTCACGTTTTTGACGCAATTTTGAGCCTATTAGGGATACTTTAAAGCCTTTGTTACCATCAGGGGTATTTAGAAACCTTTAGTTTAGTTACTTCAACCTCTGCAGTTGTCTTTGAGTTAGCTGTGGGCAGAAAACTAATTTTGGAGAGGTAATTATAAGAGTGAGAGAACTCTATTTATTATTGCTAATCTGGCAACCTCTGCGTCATAAAAACGTGAAAGGGTTAATATAATAGCTCTCTTTCAAGCACCCGCGGTCAGCCTGTTTGAAACACCCGCCGCAGGGGAAAGGGTACTAACATCATAAGTGCAACGCTAATTCTCTTATGGAATCGTCTTTATTGGGTACTCACTACGAAAAAACTTCGTAAAAAATAAAAAAATTAAATTAACTTAATAATTGTTATATTAAGGCTTTCCAACTCGTGGATGTCTTTTGTGGATTCTACCCGAGACGCTGAACCAAGCGTCGCCATTCCTCCTTCAATGATATATCAAGATTAAACTCAAGACATAAATGAATGGGAAGGGAATGGAAGGGAGGGCCCTAAATCGTCAATGATTTTGGGGCCACTACTAAATATTAGGTTTTCATTCTTCCCTCTGGGACTCACACCTATAATTAATCGCCATCATTGACGATATGCCTGATATCTCAAGTCTGGAGGGGGATATTCGTGACAATATCTAAACCACTAACAAACTACCATAGGTAGAGAAAAAGAACCATATAACAATCTTAAGTCTTTCTTTTTTTTTAGTTTTTTTTTTAATATTAGTTTAACCAGATCACTGAGCTTCACAAAATAACTCTCATAGGGATGGCCCGAAGGATTCGATCAAGATATATAACTAAACGAGTCAAGATAGATAGGGAAGGGCATTAGGGGAACAAATCGAGGAAGGTGAAGACACGCAGACATTTCTCGCCATTTCATCAGTTCAGCCGGACCACATGAGCTTCACATCAGAGCTCTTATAGGGCAGGGCCGAAGGATGAGGCAAGAACTGCTACACCGCAATACCAACCAAGAAGTGATCAGGGCGAAGAATGAAAGATCAGGTCGAAGGTAGAAAAAATCACATTGAGAAGCAAAAAATGCATTACCGAAGGGAATCAAGTCAGTTCGGCCACATCAGCAACCGAAGAGACAAACGGGTCAGGAGTCAACCACCTAGCCAGGCCAGGGAGACATGAGATATAGGCTGCCCGAGGACAGCCGGATGGGACAGAATAAGAATAGAAAGGGAAAAACATAGAATGAGGAAAGAAAAACTACTCAAAATTATTCAAGTTGAGGACGAAAGCTCGAGCGGAGATAGGAAGGGAAATGACCACAACCATCCCCCATCAAGCCCCAGTCGCTGGCCTCGAAGCCCCCCAACCGCGTCAAGGAGAGTAGTAACAGGGGGGTAAGTCTTTATTGTTTACATACAATAATATAGAAAACATGGAAAGAAAAGCAGTGTATTACTTCGAAGAAGATCTGCTTATAAGTAACCATACAGGTACTGTACATATGTTAAAGAATATCACATTGAGATTCAATACAAATTATTTTCCAAGAAAATTCTTTAATTCCTGTCCAACATTGTAAAGGCACAAATGAATCATTTGATTATATCTTATGTCCTTAAAATTAATTTGTACATACTATATATTTTGTACAATTTACATTTAATATCCTATAGTTGCAACTATTACAGATATCTTACAAAAAAATAAAATGTTGAGCTGTATAACTAGTTCGACTTATATAGTATCACAGCTCGTGAACTTATCACATAGTCCGGCGGAGGGTCTAGGGATTTTGAGCTCTCCAGCCCCCCTCCCCCCCCCCCCAATCCTTTTCACCATTAACACCTTACGAGCGGCCTAGGCGGTATATAATATGTAGCCACCAGCGGGGTGTTTTTAGCCAAAATAGGGCTGTTTACGTGATAATTTTCATGCCTAAATAAGACCCAGAGCGTAAAACAAGTATCTATCCCTGAAAGGGCATAAACAGAGCTTTCCAATGACACCATAACGATCCTTTTATGATGGCTAGTTTTCTTGCAACAACCGCGCAACGCGAGTGCAAAAAGCATGTAATTCGGCACTTTCCCCATACAATTCCGTATATAGCGAGTGAGTGAGGAAGGGAGGAGGTGGGATTCGTGTCAGTAGGTTCGCCGCGGTGGTCTGGAGCAGTCATACGCTCGCTACTCTCCTGCCACCACTTGTCTCTCTCTCTCAGCAACATTACGTGCTGAAATTGCCACACGACCTATGTCGAGCGCCGCCAGATAGTCCAGATTTATTATACTCGACTTATGTTGCGCCCCGACAGTAATGGGTTAAGATTAAACTTAACTTTAGTAGCACACAGACCAACTAGACCCGCTGGCGCAAGGCTACACAGGTAAATTTTGGTTTATCCAAAGCCACCGATAGGTATCGCGTCATGAAAGTATGATTGGAAGCCCACAAACTAGTGTTTGCTATGTCATCAATTGAATAATTATGCAAAAAACGCAAAGAGACTGCCCACTTCCTGATGTCGTGGGCCCTTCCCACTACACCAGGATTACTTTCACGAATTACATCTACGAGTAAAGAAGCCAATTTTCTTCTCGTGACGCGAGTACCTGTACTATTAACCTATAAACGGCGAGCAGGGTGTATTGAACACCACTGTTCTGGGCGAGCATATTAGGCTCCATTCATGCCTATAATCGTCATTTTACGATAAATATCGTTATTACTTATTCATATGCACCTATTTTACCTTCACTATGAAGATAGTAACCTGTAGCAACAATAAAACAAGTGGAAATATAATATTTCTGGCCAAATCGCGAATAAACATGGAGCAGCCCATTCATGAATTATGGAGCAAATTGAGGCAACCCCTCCCTTCACGAGGCCTCAAGCCTGACTGAGCTCACTCATTCACACTCTCCCTTGTGTAACACACTCGCTAGGCACATAAGCACATCCTCCACACAGTTTGCTAATGTTAGCACAAAAATATACCAACGAATTAGGGAATAACAGGGAAAATAGGTGATAATTGAAGGGGGAGGGGGAAGGAGGGGATGTGGAGGAGTGATATGAGGTATAGGGAAAATAACTAACAAAAAACTTCTTTAGTGCTACTGGGGCCTTTTAAAATGTTTTTTTAGGCCTTCCCTCTTAAGAGCTTTGCCGCCGTTGCCCAGTAAAACTTCTTAAGAGCTTTAACGCCGTTGCCGGGTTAACCCATAAGGCTCCCTGCTGTTGGGGCTGGGCAACCCTCAGAAACTTTATTAACACCTTATTAGCGGGCTAGCGGTCTATTTATATGTACCGCCCAGCGGGGTGTTTTTAGCCAAAATAGGGCTGTTTACGTGATCATTTTCATGCCTAAATAAGATCCAGAGCGTAAAACAAGTATCTATCCCTGAAAGGGCATAAACAGAGCTTTCCAATGACACCATAACGATCCTTTTATGACGGCTAGTTTTCTTGCAACAACCGCGCAACACGAGTGCAAAAGGCATGTAATTCGATACTTTCCCCATACAATTCAGTATGTAGCGAGTGAGAGAGGGAGGGAGGAGGTGGGATTCGTGTCAGTAGGTTCGCCGCGGTGGTCTGGAGCAGTCATATGCTCGCTACTCTCCTGCCACCACTTGTCTCTCTCTCTCAGCAACATTACGTGCTGAAATTGCCACACGACCTATGTCGCGCGCCGCCAGATAGTCCAGATTTATTTAACTCGACTTATGTTGCGCACCGATAGTTAGGGGTTAAAGCCAGAACAGGGCATAAGACATGGTGTGTATAGTCCCGCGTTCTAGCGCCGGGACTGTAAACTCAGAAAAACATGATCACTATGTTCGTTCTTAGCAACAAACGTGGGAGATGGAGCAATTTGTACATTCTCATTGAGTCTCCCAAACCTGAGGCAATTAGGTTCGTTGCTCATCGCCGCCAGCTCAGACACCCTGTTACCTGGGGCCAAAGCCATAAGGAACACAGCCTTCTTTAACAGTGAGTCAAAATCCGGCGCATGATTATACTTACGCGAATGAAGCAAAGACAAAGCTTTGTCAAGTGACCAGGTAGGCATGAGCTGACGGGGTGGTGGGCAAAGCTTGAAACATGCCCTCATGAACCCTTTCTCTTCCGCCTGCAGTATAGATAGCCCTGCTAGGTCAAAAAAGGGAGTTCTAATAGCAGACAAATGATTCTTCAGTGTAACTACAGAAAGGCATTTTTGTTCAAACAAATGGTCCAAGTACTTGAAGACCAAAGCTACTGATGCGTCAGTTTGCGCCGTTTCTACTATCCAGGTTGTGAAGACTTCCAATGCGATTGATATTGTCTCCTGGTAGACATAGTATACTGATTAAGGAATTTATTAGTAATGCTCTCTCCATACGGAGTTAACCATTTGGCATTTTGAATGTCCAAAAGGCAAGAGTCAGCGAGGTCTTTAGGTTGCCAATTGCCTGCAAGTGGAAGTACAAGATAGGGAGTGACACCGGGTTCTCACACCACATTTTCAACTGGTGGTACCACACCTGAGCTGGCCACAGAGGCGCGATCATCGAGACTAAGCCCCAGTAACCAGTTTGTGAACTACTTGACGTATGAGTGAAGTGTCTGGAGGCGGAAAAAGATAGATGGAATTTCACTTGTTCCAGTCCTCCAACAATGCGTCTGGACCCCCCCCCCCTCCCCCCCGAAGTAATTTCCCAGCGGGTTAGGTAGAGAGGAAGCCTGTGGTTTTCCTCGGATGCGAATAGATCCACTTGTGGACGGTATGGCTCTGCAATCATCTGGTTGAAGATGTTTTGCCTGATTGCCCATTCTACTTTGGTGCTCTGTCGCCGGGACAGAGCGTCTGCCCAGACGTTCGCTACGCCTGGGAGGTATGATGCATGGAGATGAATGTTCAGCTCTTCGGCCAGTACAAAAATCTCTTCTGACAACTCTATCAACTTCCGAGACCTCGTTGACCCTTGCTTTTGAATGCAGGACACCGCATTCAAATTGTCCATTCAAAACGCAACTGATTTCCCCCGCAAGGAGGAAGGAAGTTTGAAGGAAAATTAAAGGGACTAAGAGCTCTTGCTCTTTGATATGAATATTCTCGGTTTGGGACTAAAGACCCTCACCCTGATGGCCTTGGTTCGACTGATAACCCCAGCCTATTGTCCCTGAAGCATCTGTGTCTACCCATACCGTAGGTGGGGGAGAAGTCAACGTCATTATTGAGTGCAACATTTCTCGCCTCGCCCAGACCGACAGTAAGTCGTGATTTAATGGAGGAATTTTCCACAATTTTCCCGCCGGCAATAGTGGGAAATATTTGTTTCCTTCCAAGATTAATCTCTTTACTTTCAATCGGCCCAACTTAACAGTTAGTTGAATCCAATTGAGAGAGCCGACCAGGGATTCCCATGTCCTTCTCGTGGTGTTCAGACTGTGGAGAAACATAAACAATTTCTTTTGAAATCTGTTGCGGTTGTCCACACTCTGACTGAGAGTAAGATTGGCTGTGTCCCAGACCAGCCCTATCCACTGAATTACCCGTGTGGGAACAAGATGGGACTTTGCCAAGTTGACCTTGAACCCTAGGGATTGTACATGGTTTATAATGTGATTGACATGGATTTTGCATAGACTTTCTAACTCCGCCACTACCAGCCAGTCGTCTAGGTACCACAACACCTTGATTCCCTGATTTAACATCGACATGAGGGCCTGCTGGACTAATTTCGTGAATATTCGCGGTGCAAGGTTCAACCCGAATGGCATTCTCTGAAAGACATAAGTCTCTTGCCTGATCCTCAAGGCGAGGAATTTTTGGAACCTTTTGTTTACCAGGACATGCCAATAGGCGTCTGTCAGGATCTAATGAGCACATCCAACTTTGCGGCGGAAGTGTTAGCCTGATGTGATTCACAGTAAGCATCCTGAAGGATGTGTTGTGAATGTGTGTGTTCAAACAAGATAGGTCTACGACTGGTCTCATCTGAACACTGTCCCTCTTTGGTACGAGAAAAAGTCTGGACGTGAAAACAGGGCTAGTTGGATTGACCGGGACAATGATATGCTTGGTGATAATTTCCTGGACTAGTGACTCCACCTCTAAAGAGACATGGTTGACTTCTAGAGTTTGACATAAACGAGGTCGCCGGAGCCACCGCCAGGTGATGCCCTTGCGTACCACTGTTCTTGCCCAAGTTCGCCGGGGCCAGGCCCGGTGACACGCCCGAAATGATCCAGTTACTTGACTGGGTCTGTCCGGTGGAATTACCCTCGGATCCAACTCGCCTTCGATAGGCCCCAGGAGAGAGAGAGTTTGAATTGTGCCTAGTTTTTTTATGGTGGAGGGGTAGGGTTAGACGGATGACTGGCTTTGGCAGATGTCGATCCCTGACCTGATTTGTGTTGTGACCTATTCTTATACCACTTCCCTGTTTGTTTTCCCTGTTTAGGCTTGAGCTGAGTACTTCCTTGCGCCGGGGGAGACATGGGACCCTGAAAGTGCTTAGACCCACTAGGCTGGGACTTACCACTGCTCTTAGGCTTGGAGTACGGTTTCTTAAAGTGCTCCTTCCTAGCCTGGGAAGTACTCGGCTGTAAGCTGTCAACTATATTGTACACTGCCTTCCAAGTCTCAGGGCTAAGCAAAGATGAAGTTAACACCGGTGAAAGGGTTACCCGGCGAATAATGTCGTCTGGTAACTTTTTCACCATATACACTCTCAGGTCCTGACGTGCACGAACAGCCTCCAACAAGGCTATCCGTATGTCCCCCAAAGACTGGATAGAATTTTGTAACAGAAGCCGCCGGGATAAATCCGTGGCCTTCCTAACATCCTGATCAGAAATAGCCGCTATAGTCCTCGTGAGGGACTGGGCTATTTGGCGACTTAGCAAAAATTGTGAAAAGAATCTGTAAGCTTTATTCCTCAATTTAAAGTCTCTATCCAGATGTACCGAAGGGGGGGTAGAAAAGGGCTCCTGCAAGTCCCATAGTGACAAATTAGGGGCAGAAAAGAATTCAAAAAGTGCAGGCGGAACTCCTCCGGCTTGATTTATTGGCAATGAAAACCAAAGATGGTTGTCTTGAGGAATTTGATGGGAGGATTTTGTCGTTATTGTTGCTGCGAACTGTTGCGCCTCAATCTCCCAGTACCCCCACGGACCTAGACCTACCTGCCCCACTTGCAGGACTGGATTGCTAGCTCTCCCAGACATATATGA